>JARFJB010002077.1:590000-955000 GCA_036346205.1 Vesta saturnalis | reverse complement strand
TATTCCCTGTTCTGCGCACAGTTTAAACCTGGTTGTAAACGATGCAGTAAAAATTAGTTTTGAGTCTGTCGAATTTTTTAACACTGTACAAGAATTGTATGTATTCTTTTCTTCGTCAAACATTAGATGGACTATTTTATTAAAGCACCTTCCAAAGCTGACCTTAAAGGCGCTGGCGGAAACTCGATGGGAGAGTCGCATTGACGCTATAACACCATTAAAACATCAAATAGGTGAAATATATAATGCTTTAGAAGAGATAGAAGAGGATGACAAAAGAGATATGAACACTAGGACTTTAGCAAGATCACTTAAAAATAAAATTGTTCAAATCTTGCAAAATCCTACATTTGACATAAAATCTTCTCTTGGTGCCTTGGAAAATTAAAAAATTTACTTAATTGCTAGTCGTTCCGACGAACATTTTTATCAGAATCCAAAAAGGTGGCTGAAAAAGCCGGCATCGAATAAGAATTGCTCAGCTTACCCGTTCGAAGGATTAAAAAAAGAAAGCGTCATTTTGAATATGAAGCAGCTTATGAGCCCATAACATCACCGGAAATTTCTTTTAAAGTAAATTTTTATTTTAAAATTTTGGATTCTGCCAAAATGCAAATTGAAGAGAGGTTCCAATTACTTCAACAAGATGTAAATATGTTTGACATAATTTATGGTATAACTAAAATAAAAGACGATAATGAACTTAAAAAGAATTGTGAGAAAATTTATCAAGGGCTTACGGACAAAATCAACTTAGAGAGTGACATTAGTACCACATATTTACATGAAGAAATTAAACTTATTCAACCTTAAGTTACCGCAGACAAAAGCCCTCGTGTTGTTCTAGGATATATTTATGAAAATAATCTTGAATCGACTTTTCTGAATTTAACCATAATTATACGTATTTTCCTAACTCTGCCAGTTACCGTAGCTACAGGTGAACGGTCATTTTCAAAACTGAAAATAATCAAAAACTATTTACGGTCTGGGTCTTCGATGAAGCAAGATAGGCTATCTGCTTTAGCCATGTTATCTATCGAACATGAAGTGTGTGAGACGGTAAATCTAAAAGACGTTGTCAAAAAGTTTGCCGAAACTAAAGCCCGAAAAGTACCCATTTAAGTGTTGATGTTAATTTTTAAGTTTACGAAGATGCTGTTCTTATACTTTTATTGTGGTGTTTTTGTTTAAATTTGGAGACATATAGGAAATTTTGTTGAATGGGTCATTACTACTGCAAGTGTTTGGGTAAGCGTCTATATACATACTTATATTCAGTATTAATAACTGTTACAGCATGCGATACTTCTTTTATATGTTTCGTTATATTTTCGTATTGTATTTTTAAATTGTGCCCGACAGGGGCGGCGAATATTAAGTTGTACACGGGCGGCCAACACCATAGCGGCGGCGCTGTAAGCATCTTTCAAGTAGCCAATTATAATAAATTTACATTAAATTTTCTCATTTTGTACTTATATTTTCTATGGTTGAACCTCATCTCTACTTCTACATCTGCCATAGCATGTTCTTGTCGACTGTACCTTATTGGGCCAAGCCCAACCATTTGTAATAAAATTGATTGAAAATATTTTGTTTTTATATTGCAAAATGCCAATATTTAAATATTAAAGCACATATTACTTTAATTCATAACATTTAAACATGTCACCAATTCTAAATCACACTTTCATTCTATTTTTATGATAAGTACATAGAATCATCCTTCGGTTCTTCTTAAGAACAGTGTTTAGTCCTTGTGAATGAAAATTCCATCAAGATTGGGATGATCTAAGCAACGGTCTATGAACAATTTCGTCTAATACGTTAGTTACTAACTTACGAAACATGGGCTACGACCGCGCATGGGTAAAAAATATTTGCGCTGTTTGATTAGCAGATACAAAATCAAATTGAATTAATTGATAAACGAACAGTATGTCTATATTGCATTATGAACTTGATTTTTGTAACTCTGTTTGATCTACCGCTAATGACAGCTCGTCACAGCTCTGTAAGTTAGGTGTAATAATAATTAACCGACCAATTTCTTTCAAAATACAGTGTGTAATTACAATTTCGTCATGGCCGAAGAAATTTACAAAAACCAAGAATCTTTTTTTTTTATTTTTTTATTTCTGTTAATGTACATTGTGTGCTTACAATTGTCATAATAAATAAAAACAGGAATATAATATATTTATATGCATGTCTATATGAAATTTAGTGAAATGAAAACAATATATGGAAAGTTATAATTCTTTCATATCAAATCTAAGATATTTTTCTACAAAATAGAATGAAATTTTTTAGTAGCAACGACCTAATGGGATCTTCGAACCATATACTGTTTAAGGATTGGGCTCTTTCTGTTAAGTGATTATACATTGAAAACAGATACTACATATTTTTGGGATTTAGTTAAACGAATATATTACTTTTCTTTCTTGTATCATGTCTATGAACTACATCGTGCGTCAGAAAAGTTTTATTATTGTGAACTTGTTGTAAACTTGCGATGATGTATCAACATGGAGGTGTTAAAATTTACAGATTTTTAAAAGCAGCAAAACAATGATGTTTAAGGTTACTCATTATTCGTTTGATCCTCCTTTGAAGATATACGCGAAGAATGCCCGGAGAATCCCCCAAGTATTATTCCATATGATAATACAAAGTAAAAATGAGCATAATATGCCATTTTTACACTATGCGCAGAAAGAATATTTATAAGATTTCTAATTAAAAATATAGGTTTGTTTAATTTCTTTACTAGATAGTCAATATGAGGGGCCAAAGCTAGTTTATTGTCCTTGTGAATTCCCAGTAGCTTACACTTTCATATTCTAAGTCAGCGCGTAGTGAACGCATACTATGATAGATAGATTATTGTAGTGTTCTGAATATCTATCAAAGAGCTACTTGCATTGAGTGTTGTTGCGTCATCAGCATATCTGCATATTTACTGCTAAATCTTTTATATAAACCGCAAACATTAGTGGTCCAAGTACAGAACCCTGGGGTACTCCACGGTTTACAGGTTGAGATGAAGAGATCTTTCCATTTACCTTAACTACCTGGCGCCTATTTCGTAAATAACTATTAAGTAGTAGAGCTGTTTCATCAGAGGTATTATAATATTTAAGCTTATAAGCAAGCAAGTGGTGCCATACTCAAATCCCATAATATTGTTTTGACAGTATTTTTTAATGGTATTTATTATGATCTCTATGTAACACAGTAAGGCTGTAATGGTACTTTTTGATGGTATAAAGCCATGCTGTGAATTGTGTAATAATTCGTTATCCCCAAAATACATCGGTTTCCTTTCTTTTAGTACGCTTTCAAATACTTTTGAAAAAATGGGATTATCGAAATTGGTCGATAGTTAGTTACTTGTTCAGGATCACCTTTTTTATAAATTGGTAATACTACCTATACTTTTAAGGGATTAAGATATGTATTGCATTGCGTGAGTTTTGTTAGTGGTGATATTACTATATTTATTACACTATTTATCACACGATCACAAATATTATAATAATCTGGGTAATTACTACTCTTTAATGACATTATGGCTTATCTAACTTTCATTCCGCTAACAACTTGAAAAAGCAACCTTGTGCTTTTTATTTCACAATTACGCACAATGCTTCAGAAATTTATTTGTTTCCTTTCATTGAGCAAGTAGTATTGTAAAAGCGTTATTTAAACATTCAGGTGTTTCTGGAGAGTCTAAAGCAGACATACTATTTTTATGAGATTTCATGTCGCTCTCTTGGAATTTTTAGCGTTTTTGATGTACCTACTTATCTGTAGCAGACCTTTGTACAGCATCTATGCCAATCCTGTACTAAAGCATTTAGTTATCTTCACTATTTCTGAGGCATTAGGGAATTTATTTTTTAGATCTGTATAGAAATACAGGCTTTCTCGCATTTTTTTTAATTATCATCAAACCAATTGATGTCTAGTCCTGCATTTGAAATTTTTACCAGAGTGGTAGTGGTTTCAACAAAATCTGAAGGAATTTAGAGTGAATATCTAACGGTAGTGAGATAGTAGAATTCCAATCTTTGGATTCTAATAGATTATAAAATTGATATATACCTAGCTTCGTATAATTTCTGATGGTTTTTAAGGCGAATGTATTATTTACTCTAGTGACATTTCTAACGTTCAAAAGGGAAAATATACCAAGGTGATCTAACAGTTTAAAATTTATCACACCACTGTGTGTTAACATCATGGGGACAATTTACAAATATATTGCCGATACTGCTTTTCCCGCGTGTATCTTTGTTAATTAAAAACTCGAAGATAAAACTAGAGAAGTAATCAATTAATTCATTTCGTTCGCGACCGTTTCTTAAAAAGTCAACATTAAAATCGCCAGTCATTATCACGTATACTTATTACAGTTATACAAACATTTAAGGACATTAGTCAAAGATTCAATAAAAACTTGAACATTTTCGGCTAGAGGTCTAGTACACACAAACAATTATAATACTGAAGTCTACTAGTTCCGCACAAGGTAATTCACAAATATTTTCTTTGGGTAAGCTATTGATTTTAATGATAGATATATGTGCAGATTGTTTTTAGTTAGCACTACAACACCTTCTCCTTTATGTATAGTCCGCCATAAACTTGCCGCTGTTGGTTTACTATCAAAAAATACATCATAAACGTATCATACTGGAATTAGGTAAATACACATCTTTGGTTCATCTGCACTTGTGGAAATAAAACGAGCTTTTTTGTCTTTCTTCGTGATATAATATCTAGAATACTTTCTAGAAGTTTATTTTGTACTGTTTTAGGTGTTAATACTGCATTGAATTAAAAATTTATCTAAACAGTTACTGAAATTCACTGATTCACTGAATACTTCTTTATCTTTATATACTTAATATCTAAAACTTATCAGCGTTTACCACTTATCAACTCGTTCATTGTGTGAAACTGTTTGTCTATTCCGGAAATTGATTTCGACATATATTCCATTGCAAACTATAAATCAGAATACTCTCTTATAATTTAGTTATGTGTCTTCTGTGAATTTGTAATAACCTGTTCAGTACCTGGAATAGTACAAAAGGAAATTATTTTATAAACATTTGGATTAAATTTCACTGTACCTACCTGTTTTACAGTTAGAAGAATCAGACAAATAGATTTTATTCGTTTTACGTTTCAATTAACTCCTTCACAGAAAACTACCGTAATTTAATACAATTATCGTGATACGAATAGCGCAATGTAAACTACATTTGTACACGTGACATGCAAACCCGTTACGACTTTGTGGCCGCTGTCTACTCTCGCAGAAGCCGTAAGTGAATGCGTGCAAGATCTAACTTAGTTTCGTTTACAGTAGTAAATTTCATTATACGTATAACTGAATTTTTAATAAAATAACGCTATTTTTAACCCCCGACGAAAAAAGAAGAGTATTATAAGTTTACCGTGTTTATCTGTGTATCTGTCTGTGGTATCGTAACATCCAAACGGAGTAACCGATTTTGATTTAGTTTTTTTTTTTTTGAAAGGTGAATTGATTCAGTATTCTTAGCTGTGATTCAAGAAAATTGTTTTACTTTTAGACTTTTTTTTGTGTCGGGGCTTTGTAAATTTTTATCTTTCAACCTACATATACATATGTAGGTATAGAAGCTTATTCAAGCGACTTTTTTTTCACTATCGCGAAATCGACTTATTATCTCATTTTACAACTTTTGGCCAAGTTTCGCCAAGATCGGTCATGATGTCTGGATGTGTCTCTGTCTGTGGATGTATGTTAGTATCCACGATAACTCCAGAACGAAAACACATACCTACTTACAAGTAGTAAGGGGGGAGGATAGTCTAACCTACGCGCAGAGCGACCTGGTGTAGTTTTTAATTCCATCCCCTGGAGGGTATGCAACTGTGGACCCGTATCTTAATTGTTGGCTTCTATTCAGGCGCCATTTTCAACCCCTTGATGACGTATTTATGACCCGCGCCCCGTAATTAGGGCCCTTTTGGCAATATTAAGATCATTTTTGGTGGTCCAGCCCTGGAAGACTATCTGATTGATCGTGCAAACAGATTTTTAATTACAACTCAATTTTAAGTCCTCAAGTAATATAGAAATAAATTCAAGGTAAAGTACTAAAACGGTTTTCCCCAATCATTAATGTAAAGTAATTAGTTTCTGGATTCTCCAGTTATCTAACCGCAATAACATCCTTTCACTATTCAAAGGCCTCTGACGTACTTGAAAAAACACCGTAATTAGCTAATTACTTGAAAGGCAAACAGACCTTGAAATTACATAAAAGCCAGACAAGTAGACTTTCATTTCCAATTTTGATAATTGCTTCTGCCAACCTTATTCGATTTAACACAAAAAACAAAAACAATGTGCAGGTCTAGAATGTTTATTTGAAATCAGTTCCTGCCAACCTTATTCGATTTAACACAAAACACAAAGTCCAAGGCTAGGATATTGATTTGAAATCAGCTTCTTCCAACATTATTCGACTTAATACAAAAACAAAAACATGATGCAGGTCCAGGATGTTGATTTGAAACCAGCTTCGGCCAACCTTGTTCGTATTAAAATAAAAACCAGATGCAAGTCTAGTATGATTTGAAATCAGCTTCTGCCAACCTTATATAGTAGAATCTGTCTCTTAATTCTCTATTTGAATACCGCGTAATATACAGGATTTTGTATTTAAGAAACAGAAATTTTACAATTCGCGAAAGTTGACAAAACTAACGCGATTCATACATTCTAAATTGGCTCCTATGATAGTTGGGTTTACAAAACACAAACACAAACACAAATACAAGCACGGGCACAGACAGCCACAGACTCAGTCACAGGCACGGCCACAGAGACAGACACACCCACAGCCACAGTCACAGGCGCAAATACAGATAGATACACGCAAACACGAAAACACGCAAACACACACGCGCACGCACACCCAGGCACGCACGCACACACACGTAAGCTAGCACGAACACACTCCTGTTAAGTCAATGCTCGCGCGCGACCTAAAACGTATATCAACAGCAATACCGCAGGTTATCTCATAAGGGATGTGTAGGAGTGTGTGCGTGTGTGCTTGCGTGTGTACATGTATGTGAGCGAGCGTGCGTGCGCGTTTGCACGATTGCGCGTTTTCGTATTTGCAGCTGTGTTTGTGTTTGCGCCTATGTCTGTTATGCGGTATTCAAATAGAGAATTAAGAAACAGATTCAACTATATACGACAATAAGGTTGGCCAAAGCTGATTTCAAATCAACACCCTACACCTGCATCTTGTTTTTGTTTTTGTATTAAATCAAATAAGCTTGGCAGAAGCTACTTTCAAATCAACATCCTAGTATTGCATATAGCTTTTGTGTTAAATCGAATAAGGTTGGCAGAAGCAACTATCCAAATTGGAAATGAAAGTCGAAGTCCACTTGTTTGGCTTTTATGTAATTTCAAGGTCTGTTTGCCTTTCAAGTAATTAGGAAATATGAATAAAATGGTTAAACTGTATTATTGATATCTTATAGAAGTGGACGGTTTTGGATTTTTTTTAAGTTAACATTTATTTATGTTTATTAATCTCTATCTGACATGAAATTTTAAACTTTCTTTCAGACATAGATTATTGTTTTTGTTTTTACAATGTTGCGTATTTTTGTAATGAACTTATAAAACAGGTTGAATAATTATCCTAAAAAAATGTTATTAAAATTATTCGCTTAATTTTAATTTCCATTTTGTAGCTTGAAAGGGCGTGTCGTGTTCCACACCAGATATTTAATTTAGTGTTATGTCTTAAAATTTTAAATTATTCGTAGTCATACATTAAACAAATATGAAATTCCTAATTCCTTGAGGAAGTGGCCATGGCTCCTTGGTATCTTATAGCAAGTCACCTCCGCCACATAATAAAAAGTCTTATATAAAATATTCATTCTACATTCTTTAACCACTAATTTGTTTTTAAGAATTCAATTAATTTATTATTTCCCAACAAAAAAAAAGAACTTGTCCACTAAACAATGCGAGTGGTGTAAAGAAACGTTAATAACTTCACCTTATAACGTATTATTTACTTCAATCAGAAGTAGATGTTTTTCTTTGGTGTGTATACTATCTATAGAGAGTTACAATTTTTCTGAGTGGTTACGTTAGTTATGAAATTAAACAGGCGTCTTTATAAAGTAGGAAACAATAAATTCGGCACATAAACATATCCCATGAAACGTTTGTCGTAAGTTTATTTATCACTTTCTCGTAACGTTTAATGCACAGTGGGGTCATGACACATACCTAAAACAGATTACTGTATTCCTGGAGACAGTATAAGAAGAATCAAATGATACTAAACAGAATCTAATTTATATTCATTAAGTTTTTTGGCTCTAGTCCATAAAAGTATAAATTGCAACCATGGTCAGAGCGGCAGTTTTCTAATGTGACGTAGAACTTTGCACAAACGTGATTCGGTACTTCTTTTCATGTTTGTTGTAAAACAAAAATCTGATTTAATGTTTTCGTAAATATTAAAGTTATTGTATGTGTCTTACTGGTTATAGTAGGTTTAACTCATAATCTTTGAAATAATATCTAAACGCGTAAAGGTTATACGAGGGATAAGCTGCAATTATTGAGAATTGAAAAATCTAGTTACCCGTGCAAAACAAATTGTTGTTTATTAAATAGTGCATTATTTTATCTGTGAATTGCAGTTTAGCTTGTGCAATTCGGTTCAATAGTGTCTGATAAATAGTCCATAGAATAAGCTTCTGTTATCGAAAAAATGGAATTATCACGAGAGAACTTTCGGATAATGATTTACTATGATTTCAAGAAAGGCATGAGCGCGTATGAGTATGAGGAAAGTTTAAAGTCGGCATTTGGGGTTCTCGCACCATCATTGGCTACTGTTTATAGATGGTATAAAGAATTTGAACGAGGTTGCAAGTCGATGGTACACAGAAAAGGAGCTGGCAGCCCTTTAACTGCTGTTAACCCCGAAAACATTGCTGCGGTGAAGAAGATGGCGGAAGAGGACAACCGCATTACCTATGCAATGATAGAGTCCAATCTGAAGATTGGATCCTCGCAAGTTAGATCAATATTGCACGAACATTTACATTTGAAAAAGGTTGTAACTCGGTTTGTACCCCATCATCTGACAGATTTACAAAAAGCAGAACGTGTTAGAATTTGCCAACAAACTTTAAATATGTTGAATGCTGGAGGCCATCAAATTATTTCTAAAATTGTAACTGGCGATGAAACGTACATACCGTTTGTTCCCACTCGCCAAGAAAGCCGAATCTGGATACATGAAGATGAGGAAACCCCTACGATGGTGAACAAACAACGAGCAATGAAAAAAGTTATGTACGCAGTATTTTTTAGAAGTACGGGTTTGGTGGCCGCAATTAAATTAGAAGATGGTATGTTGAAAATTGTTTGCCCACTGTGTTCAGTAAAGTGCCAAGGAAGGGAATCGTGTTACATCATGATAACGCGTAATCCCATCAACTGTTCAGTATTTAGCGGAAAACAAGATCAAAATTATAGAACATCCTCCTTACTCACCGGATTTAGCGATGTGTGACTTCTGGCTATTTTTTGAGCTCCAAACACATTTGAGAGGGAAAAGTTCCAGTCAGAAGAAGAGATTGACATCGCCGTTGAGTGTTATTTTGATAGTATCCCTAAAGACAGCTGGTTGAACGCTTTTAAACTATGGAAGGAGAGAATGGTTATGTGCATTATTGTAAATGGCAACTACTTTGAACATATTTAAAATAAAAATTCTAAAAACTTGTATCAATCTTTCTATTCTCAATAATTGTAGCTTGTCCCTCGTAATATAGTTAGTAACCTAGATGATGATATATTTAGGGCGGACATAGAACTTTAACACGTTGACGGATTTGGCGGTCCGTACGGACCGCTCAAGACATTGCCCTATATGAATTGGTGGTCCACCAGATTATTACTTACTAAAAATGTTTGCCTTGGCCCTGGAACCGCTTATATATGCAATTTCATCAGTGTAACGGACCGCTACGACACTGTAAGCTCTCATGTAACATCTACATTTCCTATTGACGTAATTCCTAGGTCGTTATAACCATTAATTGGGAAAGTTGCCCAGTTAACTAAAAAGATTATATTTTAATAAACAAGACAACTTCTTATTCGTATAACGTATAATAACAGAACTACAAACAATGTAAGAAGCATAAAAAGAAACTATATGCATGTATATTCATAAAGAACAATGTAAATCACAACGCATAACACGTAAGAAAATAAACATACATTATTGGTATATAATTGATGTACCTAACAGTTACGACCGGTGGTCCTTTGAAACACATTCCAAACAATAATGGGGTTCCCCATCACAGTCTTTGCAATACGTAGTTCCTTTGCAAACTTAGTTATTGGTAATCAGTGCCTCTGCTTCTTGTTATAACACCCTATATAACATTTGCAGACCTTATGGACTTCTCCCTCTTTCTTCATAAAGTAATGTGTATTACTCCGTTTCCTCTTATTTGAAGGACCAGGATTGTTTTCCTCTTCAGGATTCGAGTAGTCAAAGAAAAGAAGAGAAACGATTATTTCTTCCCTAAAGTTGCTAATGTGAATAGTGCTGTCCTTGATTTGTTTGTATGAAAAGTGTGCATTAACGAGTGATGTCCCCCACAGTAATTCTATTGCAAGCGTCCTATACCATTTATGGTCTTTCGGAGAGAATATTGTAACTAGCCATTTGGTCACTGAGATCGATCGAGCTCTTACCATCATTGTAATCTATTATTGCACAAGGTTTTTGGATTTCACCAATTCTTCTTTTTACAACGACAGTTTTATCCGTATGGTTTGTAGAGTGAACCAACACATCACGCTTATCTCGCCATTTCATAACGCATATACCTCGTCCGTTCTCTTGACCATATACTTCGCCTAATTTAAACTTTTTTGTAGTTACTGCTTTCGGATTACCCCATCTGTTAGATCTCAATGCTCCAAGAAGATGTTTGATTATCCTGTAAAATGTTAGCCAATTGTTATGTTCCACGTGTAACCTCGATTACAACAAACCTTGAAGAGCTTGATGCCATATTTATGTCTTCTTTGTGGAATACACTGCTTTTGTATCAGTCTGCTACGAAACGGTATAAAACTTTCAACTACACAAATTACTTTTTCAGGGGTAATAAATAATAATAATAATAAACCTGTTGATATGTTTTGAGAAGTAAATCGAGCAATGGAGACTATAGATTCTGTTGCCCTCAGGACATTCATTATTATTACTGAAGTGCCAGACTCTTAGCAACAGTTCGAATCGTGCACCGGTGATAATTCCAGGAAGTATTGTGCTAAATAACCTTTTTGATTTTGACCAATAATGTAGGTAAACTTGGCAGTTTCACAAGCCCTATGTAACCAATAATCTCTAAGAATTTTTTCATCTCATTTGCATTAGTTGGTTCCCAAGTGTGCAGTCTTGAGCTTGGTCCAACGTCGTCTGTTATAGTTATAAGCTGTGTAGCGTAAAGGTTCGTCTGATCTACCAGCAAATTAATTACATCGTTATTTATTAATAATAAGAAGAAATCAATGGGTTCGCAATCGATTAAGGCCGCAGAAATTTCTGGCTTGATTCCTGCTTCTTAGTCAAATGTAAACTGAAAATGGTTTCCTATGGGAGTATTCCACAAATTCTCGTGAGACGTTGCAGCAGGTTCAGTTGTACTTCCACGATAGACGATATTGATGATTCCTCTGTAACTTCTTTACTTTCCATTTTTGCCTCGTTTCTTTTGCGGTTGTACTATGCAGTCTTCTTCTGAAGAAGTAGCGGAATTACTTGCTGTAAATTCAAAATCACTGCCATCACTTGCTGAATAAGGCTCCGGTTCGGACTCGGAAAGCTCACAATCTAGGACAAGTGAAAGGTAATGTATTTGCCATAATATTTTTTTCTTGTAATGTTTGAATGTAGCATATACCGAATTATTTACGGAACATATTGATTACGGTGGGTTAGAATGACAGAATACGCATTGACTGTAGAGTAAGTGAGCAAACAAACATTTCTTTTAAACTAGGTAGCAAGGTAGCACCGTGAAAATTAAAAATTTAAACGTCAAATATGATTGTTTGCGATAGTTATATGACGTCACACTTAGAAATTTTAATTGCCATTGTCACAGTAAAAGTTTTAAATGATGTGCGATTTAAAATATTATAACTTTAATTTTTTTGAAGTTGGCAAAACATCACGGTGTTGCTAAATTTTGTTATATCGGGTGTCTAATAATGATTGAAGCTGACGTCGCGTAGCAAATTTTGGTTAGGTTGGTACCACTACACTTCATTTCGGTCGCAACGATTGACATTAGCGTCCCATGATGTAATTATAAACATTGTTAAAATTAAACAGAATACCCCTACTTTTGGAAATGTTTATTACCAATATTTGCTAATTACAGTTATTTAACAAAATAAATTTTAAAATTATTGTTATGACAAAAATACAAACATTCTTCATTAAATTAATATAATTACAAAAAATGTTGAAAATAATAATCCTGATGCTGTAGACATAAATTAATTCTCCGCTTTATGTTTTCAAAAACATGCTGTAGTTCTTCCTCTGTAATAGCCTGAATCTCGTGTTCAAATGCTTCCATTAATTCACCTAAATTATACAATCTATTTCTATAAATATTGTCTTTAATCTTTCCAAACAAAAAGTAATGGAGTTATGAAAATAACTGATTGTGAATATAACCAAAAATTAATACAGGAATGAAGAATGAACGGAAAAATTATAATGAAAGCTAATGAAAAACAGACACGTGCGACTATGGCAAAAAAGGTAAAAACCGATTGATTTTACAATATAATTCTCAGTGTTGCAAATACTAAGCAAAGAAATTTCCTAGATTTGACATGATGTCAGCTTCAATTATCAATAGACACGTGTTAGGACACAGTGGATATGGCATCATTGTAACACATTGGTATCTGACGTTATATAATAACCTTTTTTTTTTACAAAGTTTCAACCTAAAAACTTTAGCTCTCTGTTTATTTCAACGTTTTTCTTATAGAATACAGCGCGAAATTATTTAATTATGTATATATTTATTTACTTACGAGTACTACATAATTTAGCTAAATTTAATATTTTACGCGTTCGGTTATTCATATTATCACCCACTTGAAAACAAATTTGCGAAAACTAAGTGCAGTTATACACAGAATCCGGAACCCAATGCATGGGTTTCAGGTTTCGACAAGAATAACACGGACCGCTGCGCGGGCCGCCAGACTGTGTCCGGCAAATATGTCCACATAGGAATGGGTGGTTCCTAGGGACCGATAATTTTAATTTTTTTTAAATACCAAAATTATGATCGTAAATTGGTTTTAGTACATATAAAAAATAAGTTATTTGAGACTGCAAAAGAATAGAAAAAGAAACAATTCAACCCAACGGGAATTTTCTTATTAAACATGCAGATCCGTCAACGTGTTAATGTAACGTCCACAGTATGTTGTAGTATTTAAAATGTTACATTACAAACATCTGAAAAAAGATACAGTAACCTAAACATGTAATCCTCGGAAAGTCCCGCGCGCGGTTGAAAGCATCACGGGGAATTTTTTTTTTGTGTCATGGTCAGCCTGGACGTCAGATTGGTCTGGCGCTCCAGCTACTCTCCCCCCACCACCTTGCCGTTAGTCCTTGGCACTCGCTCTGACATCAGTTGCTCACCTTCCCTAGTAGTAGCTGTTTCAGTGACTGCGCGGTGCTTTCGACCACAGCGCGACGAACTGTGTAACTTTATTGCGAGGCTTTACACCGCGCGCGACTATTGGCGTTTATGTTTTTCTAGTTTCGGTTTTAATAAATTGCATACAAATTGGACGAAAGAGAGGTAGAAAGGCTTCGTAAAATGCTAGACAGTGTGGAAAAAGAAGAAAGTAGGAACAAACAGATTGAAAGGAGCCAGGAGAAAGTTAAGAAAAGGCTGTTGAAGAGATCGACAACCACCAAATCGATGAGTGTGTGGAATATTTTTCTGAAGACGATGATGAGGAAGATAACGTTGTAGTTAGTTAACACGAAAGCGGAAGTGTGTAGTCTGCGAGTGAATTGGACGAACGAGTTCTTAATATTGACCAACCTGTGCCCAATCAATTTCCTTTGCCACAGTTCACTGGAAAAGGTAACGAAACGAAATGGAACATGCTCAAGACTCATTACCGTGGACGAACCCGAAGCCACAACATTGTTACTCATTTGCCGGGCCCATTACGTGATGCTAAGCAGGTTTGAAATCCTTTTGAAGCATGGCAGCTTTATTTTCCTGATAGTACGTTGGACAAAATAGTTGAATTCATCAATCTGTGGATATCAAAAAGGAGGGAAAACTTCATAAGACCTCGTGACGAGACTGACACCAACAGGGCAGAATTAAAAGCATTAATAAGCATTTTGTACCTGGCCGGAGTATTGAAGTCACCGCACACAAACCTAAAAGATCTATACACAAAAGATGGAACTGGTGTTGAAATTTTTAGCACAACCCTGTCTGAACAAAGGTTTAGACTTTTGTTGGCAGCGTTGCGTTTTGATGACTACAGAACACGAAGTGATCGGAAAAAAAACTGACAAGTATACCGGGTTTAGAGATGTGTGTGAATAGTTTGTCGAGAAGTGCAAAAAGTACTACTTTCTGAGCGAGTATGTGACGGTTGACGAAATGCTTGATGCATTTCGTGGAAGATGCTCGTTTCGTCAGTATATCGCAAACAAACCAGCTAAGTACGGTTTGAAGATCCATGCCCTGTATGACGCAAGAACTTTTTATACTGGAAACTTGGAAGTATACACAGGAAAACAGACGGATGGCCCGCAAAAAATTAGTAACAAGAGTCAAGATGTAGTCGAAAGACCTATATAACCTATCTCACGCACGGGACGAAATGTGTCCATGGATAACTGGTACACTTCCATACCTTTGGCAAATAGTCTGTTGCCAACCATAACCTAACAATGGTCGGGGCAGTAAGAAAGAACAAGCGGAAATACCTCCAATTTTCGTCCAAACTAAAGAAAGACCGTAAATTCCAGAATGTTCGGCTTTGGCAACGTCTCCACTTTACTTTCTTATGTACCAAATAAAAACAAGGTTGTTTTAGCCTTTTCCACTATGTATGACGATGACGCGAAGACGAAACTAGTGGTGAAGCAAACAAACCAGAAATTTTTACTTTCTACAACCTAACAAAGGGTGGTGTTGATGTCGTAGACAATTTGAAGGGTTCCTACTCCGTGCCTCGGATTTCCCGCAAGTGGACTCTGACTTTGTTCTACAGCATTCTTAATATTGGAGGTATCAACAGCTTCATCATTCTCCAAAACAAGCTCGATATCAATCGTCGGGAATTTTTGAAAACGCTGTCACGAAGCCTGTGCCACGACTATCTCCGATATCGGCAGACTATAGAAACTATCCCTCAAAGCATCAAATTAGGACTTGACAAACTCCTTGGACCAAAGAGAGAGGAAAGGAAGCTGAAAGATACAAACACTACTGTTACAGGAAGAAGAACAGGAAGACAAAAACGTTGTATGCTTCATGTTTGGCGCCAATATGTAGAGAGCATACAGTTTTTTCATGTCAGGAGTCCTGTCCGAGTCGAGGGCCATATGCTGGTGCAACCAATAACAATAATAAGTTTATCACGACGAACAAAAGGTGTTTCAAGATCTTGCTTTATATCTCTACCCAGCTAACACAAAACGTCTCTGAGACCTCGCACTTCTTCTCATTTAGTGCCACCTAGAGAAGTCCTACTGCAACTTGGCATAGAGCATACTACGAAGAAACGTTGTGTTTTCCATTGTTTTTGTATCTCTCAAGGAGTTCTTTTTTAGAATTAGTTAAAATAATTTTAGGGAATACGCAAAGACTTCGCAAATCTTGTTGTAGAATCTCACATTGTGAATAATATCCTCAACTTCGCATCGATGTGAAGCAGAATACGTTTATTGATTCATCTATTTGCAGTAAAAAGCGTCAATTGGGACATTACATAGGCATCTAAATCAAATCAGTTTGTTGTTTAAAATTAAAAAAATATAAGCACAATTGCGCAAATGCATTATCATAATTGCTGACGTGACTCGTGAGGGGTAAGGGTAGTCATGCTGCCATATTTTTTATAAACTTGTTTTTATCCTTCTGTCTTTTACCGCTCCGCATGTAAGTATCTTTTGATTTAATTATCACAGCGGGTCATTATTGTGAAGGTAATATATTTTACTAGAAAATAAAGTTATACAAATATAAATAATTATGTCGCGTCGTAACCTCAAACCTGTCGGCTTGTTAAGTTCCCGCCAAAGGAGGCGACGTAAGGTGGATATTATTAATTCGTTTTCACCTATAAGTTTATCACAACCCTCCTTTAAAATTTACAATAGCTCTACTATAATTAATACGATTAATAATTCCACGTCTTGTAGTGTTACACAAAAAGATTCTGTAGATTCACTGTCGGCACCACAACCATCGCCTTTATCTGCTGCTCATGAAGTAGATCACAATGTACTTACATCCTCCAATAGTCTTTCTGTAGTGAATGATATCACCGTTAATTTAGATTGCTGTGATAATTTTGACAAGCCTAAGGACAATTTTTGTAATTCAGTAATTATAACACCCGCAAAGTCAAGTAATGCTACCCAAACTTTATCAGCAGATTTGAGACAATGGATAATAGAATCTAATGTTAGTCATGAGAGTGCCAATAAGTTACTGGTGTTATTAAATAAACATGGCATAAAAAACATGCCAAAAGATGTAAGAACTCTTCTTAACACCCCTCCAGTTATTGAAATATATTGCATTCCACCTGGAAATTATGTTCACTTTGGTATTAAAGATGGCTTAATAAATTCTTTACAGAAATATTACTCAACAGTACACACTCCTGCAATTATTTACTTAGATTTTAATATCGATGGTCTTCCGATTTCCAAAAGTAGTCAAGTCAATTTTGGCCGATTCTGTCAGCAATAGCAAAGACAAATTTTTATACTGAACCTTTCATAGTCGGTATTTATCATGGAATGAGTAAGCCAAATAGTTGTAATGATTTTTTAAGAATGTTTGTGGAAAAATTACAAGAACTGTCGTTATTAGGGTTAGCTTACCAAAATATCATAATAAAAATTGTAGCACATGTATTCATTTGCGATGCTCCAGCGAGAGCTTATGTTACTTGCGTAAAACAACATACTGGATATCATTCTTGTCCAAAATGTACAATAGAAGGTGAGTATTGTGGAAATAAAGTCATTTTTCCAGAAACAAATAGAACTTTACGTACAGATGAAACATTTAAAGTTAAAGTGGATGACGAATATCATAAAGGAACATCGATATTAGAATTATTACCAATTGGAATGGTTTCTCAATTCTGTATTGATTATATGTACTCAGTTTGTTTAGGGATCATGAAAAAGGTTTTAAATTTATTAGTTAAGGGTAATATCAGTATAAGATTGCCAAAAGCAAAATTACTTCAAATTTCAGCTAATCTGAATGGTTGTAAAAAACATATGTGCAGTGAGTTTTCCCGCAAACCTAGAATGCTTGATGAATTAGATCGTTGGAAAGCTACTGAATTTCGGCAAGTATTGTTATACACTGCGCCAGTAATTTTTAAAGAAGTTTTCATCATTGATCAATACAAGCATTTTTTGTCTTTAAGTGGCTATTAGAATTTTTGTTCAGACAACCAAAAACTCTATTCTTATGCTCATAGATTATTAGTTTATTTTACTGAAAATTTTGAATTATTTTATGGCCATGAAAATCTAACACATAATGTTCATTTATTGCAACATTTGTTTAATGATGTAAAAAAAATTGGACCTCTGGACAACTTCAGTGCCTTCAAATATGAAAGTAAATTGTTTAAAATCAAGAAGAAAATGCAATTATCATCAAAGCCATTGCAACAAATCTATAATAGAATTATAGAAGAGCAAAAGTTGTCGGTACAACCAGCTACTGTCTCATTTCCATATTTAGAGAATTCTTTAAATATTTTTAATTCCAAGGAAGAACTTTTTGAACGAATACAATTCCAAAACTTTTTATTATCGGTAAAGGTACCTAATAATTGTTGCTGCTTATTAGATGATACGATCTTTGAAGTAAACTTAATTAAAAAACAAGGCAACAAAATAACATTGTCGGGTATTAAATATGTAAATCCACGACCATTCTTTGAGAAACCTTTAAATTCATTAATTTTAGGTATCTGCTTGATAAATCATAATGACATAGTCCATGCAGATTACGATGTCAGTTATGTCACCAAAAAATGTTTAAAATTATCAACAAATTTACCCGAGTTATTTGTAATCATGCCATTAATCCATTTCTAGTATTTTAATGTTTGTGAACTCTATATTTTATAGCTTTAATGTACAGTGTTACTATCTAATTTATTTATAGTTTTCCATTTTTAAAGTACAGATGCACAAATTGTGAACTTCTCTATTTTAAATTTTAATTTTTCCTGATGGTAAAGTATTTCAATTTAGTTATATCACAATGACTCGGTAATTACTGCTTATTCTTTCCATTTTATTTCAGTCCACATTGTGCTATCTAAGTTATGAAATGTGTACTATATGCTACCTTCCCTCTTACACTGCGTATTGTTTCAAATTTATTTACAGAGATGCAGTTGTGTCTTTCTTGGACGAATTTGTTGATGATGAGCAAGTAGTCTCTGAAATCCATTTTACTTGGCTACACTCAAATAACACTATGTGTAAATGGCCACCTACACACGAAAGTTACCACATATTAAAATATTCAGTTCCAAAACCTGAATGGACAGACCACAGGGTCAGATGTGAACCTATATGTGGTATGATCAATTATATAATTGAGATTTTTTGGAGGTGTTTAAAATTATTTCAGACTCTAGAGATGAAGCACTAAGGAAACGTATGCGTGATCCGGATGCAGAAAACAGTTCAGCATCTGATGATACCCATGTGGGGCGAATGTGTAGAAAAAAAAACCAAATAAACTCCTTACAAATTATTATACATGTCCTTCGCCACCTCAATTGGGTGATGATGAAAGTGAATGTAAGAGTTATTGTAAATTATATATGTAGACTCTAATGATGAAATTGCAATTATGAATGACTTCATCTGCATTTTACCAGCCTGAAATTTTTAATTTGTAATTTTAATTATTCACTCATTACCTGTATATATTGTTTCTTACCAATGTTACTATACCATTTTATTCGTCAAGTTTAATTTTTGGTATTATAAGTTTTGACGATGGACATCTAAATGTTATATATGTTTTATTTATACTTTGCAGATTCCGAAGACACACATAGCACCGATAGGGTAAATGTAGACTCAGGTGTGTTTGTGCATCAACTTTAATTTAACTTAAATACTATTATTATTTATAGGTAGTGAGCATTTTGTGCAGGAAAAACAGCATGATGTAGGACTACCACAAATAGAGGAAGCAGGTTTATTTGTATACCTATAATGTTTTAAAATTAGTCATTTTTTACTTTTAGTATACGAGGAATTACAACCACCCACTTTACTTCAGGCACTTAGTACAAGCAATATTGGTTTGTTTTATTATTTAATTATTCACTATCTACTTTTATCTGGTTTTTAGATATCGATCCCTTGCCAATCCGTACAGCCACAGTTTTGAATAGAAGAATAATGAGTAAGTACTAAAAGTAATAAGAAATGAATCATGTTTCATCAGACATTTTTGTACTACTAGCTATGCAGTAATAACTATTCTTTGCACCAAATAAATTCATTGTTAGTACTGCATTTGCATGTGGTTATTTAGAGATATAGAGAATCAACAAACATAAAAATTTTTCTACTTCCATATTCGTTTTACAAAATGTTTAATTTATGCGATTGGTTTGATCTAACATTGAAAGAATCTTTGGCTTACCTATATTATTTACGCATAGCATCTAGTGCCAAGCAGATAGATATAAATGTTGCTATACCATTTTCATTCAACAAATCAAGATTGGTGCTGTTTAATAGTGACTTTAATTTTTTTATAACATTGTTTTTATATGTGTTAAGTACTTTGCGTTATTTAAGTACCGACTACAGTTGATGAAAAATTGGACCACATCATTAATTTATTAGCTGGCATAAAGATGGAGATGGAAAGCAATCTGAAGAGTGGTGGTAAAAATTTAAGTGTGCAACCAAATTGGGCAGAGTTCAATACTTTTCCAATGAATAGTCTTGATGATTTAAAACTTATAGAATCAAAGATTAAAGAAAATCAGGATTTCAAAATTCGCTTGGTAATTATGAAAAAGGAATTATATTGTTCTACATTTTTGTTTTTTAGGTACAGTTTCTCAAACACGTTGGTGGAACGTGTACAAAGGATATACATATGCGTTCTTTTAAACAAATATTTACAAATCATTTAGCTGAGCAATGCTCATGGAAAGGATACCGTAACAATTTCAAAGTAGAAGATTTGTGTATTACACGATGTCTCTATGGTAAGTTCTTTTATAATATGATGTGTTATGAGTGAGTAAGTGAAACATAATTATAGATGCAGTTAATGATACCTACCCATGTACATTGAAGGAGTTTGAAATTCTTTCAAAAGACTTTTTTAGACATGCCAAGCAGAGACGGGAAAGAGAAGAAACTACAAAGCAGAAATAATAACGTATTAAATCTTTATATGCAAGATGTATACTGCTGCTCTCTTAATATATGTGAGGTGGTGTTTCTATACATTATGGGTTTTTATTTCATCCCATTGGTTGCTTTACAATTTTATTTAACTGTGCGAATTTACCATAATATAAAGTATAATATGAAAAATGACTATATATGTGGAGATTCACAAAGGCAGATCAAGTCTCCATTTTTTATCTCTGTTCAATTGTCTTTTCATTATTTTTAAAATGTCAAAATTCTACTAAACATTTTAACAAACAATGACCTTATTTATATAGTCAATATTAAATTTAATTGACCTTTGTTGAGAACAGAATGACAATAACTTCATTTGAAATTGACAAACTGTAGTGATTATTGTTTTATTTGTCATTGTATAACTGACGACAGTTTTGCTCTCTCATATAGTTACGTACAAAGAAAAAGCTATGTAAATGTTTAAATTTTCAAAAATTTTTTGCATTTCTCTAGGTTTTATAGCCTAAATAATACATAAGAAATGTCGTATCTTTGAAACCATTAAAAGTATCCATATGAATTATGGACTTAATTAAGTAGGGACAGATTCTTTTCCATGAAATCTAGGTAAACTTCGTTAACAGGCAAAATTGAACCAGTTGCAGGGCATTGTTAGGGGTTTAGAAAACGAAAAACATTCATTACTTCAAATTGAAAAACCAAACTAATCCTCCATTATATAGTTTCAAGTTAGTTATTGTGGGTTCCCTAAGTATGTCATTTATCAAAATTAAAAAATTGAAATTGGCAGATTTTTCTATGTATGAAGCGATTTGTTCCAAACTCAGAAATTATATTGTCTTATTTATAAACCAATATGACTTAAATTCAGTCATTGGAGGGTTTTAGTCAAAATTAAAATTTTCAGGACCAAAACCTATTTAATAATTATTATTAATTTTATTAAATAGATAAATAAAAAGTGTACCTCGAATAGGATTTGAACCTATGATATGTACCTTGCTAAAGTATCGCTGTAACCAACTGAGCTATCGAGATACAAGCCTCAATATAAATGTACATTTCGTGTTCTTGTATGTAGAACTGATATTTGTTTACATATATGAGAAAGCGGTTTTTATTATATAAAAGTTACAAGGAAATCAGGTTTTAAGTAAAAATAGACACTGCATTTAAGTTACAAGGAAATCACGTTGTGAGTAAAAATAGGCACTGCATAGAAGTTACAAGGAAATCACATTTAGAGTAAAAATAGGCACTGCATAGAAGTTAAAAGGAAATCACGTTTTGAGCAAAAATTGGTATTCCATAGAACTCACAAGGAAGTCACGTTTTGAGTTTACCGGTGACTCTGTTTTGAACTAAAGAGAATAAACTTGTGAATTACAGTGCGACATCGCTCAAGCGGACATTTAGCGCTGAAATAGAGCACGCAAAGAGTATATGGATACTCAAAAAGTAATTTACATTGTGAAATGTAACCTCTCACAGATATCTCTTGGATATCATTGTGTTAACTGGGTAGATACCATGTCAGTTTTTATGTAGTAAAAAACACAGTAAATAACCGTAACAATAAATAGTTACTATTCTGTAATTTATTGTAAACCTTACTTTTTTAGTTTATTTACCTTAAGAAACATTATAATTAATTAGACTTACTTATATCAAGTTTGTTGTAGTATTAACCACTATGCTGTACTTTATTATATACCTTATTTTGTAGTTTATTATTTACCGTAAGAAACATTATAATTAATTAGGCCTAATTACATCTAGTTTTATCTCTTTATATCTTGTTGTAAAGTAGGCTATTACTTTGTTTGTCAAACATATTATTTTTTAGTGCTGTCATAAAAATAAATTTCGAATAAAAAATAAAATATATCCTAAATAAACACAAAAACAAAAATATTAAAACAAACATAACAAAAACAACATAAAAGATTAGATGTAAGGTATTGGTCAAGTGTGGTTTTTTTGACCGTGCACGTGACTACTTACGTTACGATCGAAAGCATGACTTCCCGAGGGTTAATGCATTTCTTTCAAGGTATATAGAACGAACATAAAACTTTTGAGTAACTTCTATAGAACGTCTGTAATCCTTAAGGTGTAACATTACAAAGCTTACTAAAAAGTTAACGTCGTTATGCTTAGTGGGTGAATTAAAATTTTTTGCTATCTTAAAGGTAGGAATTTTTGTAATCATAATTGAATCACTTGAATTATATTAATTTGAAATTTGTTCAAGCGTAAACGTGAGGTATCAGCAGTACTTTTATTTCACCTATATATTTTTGTGATAAAGTCAATTACTCTAATTAAAAATTATATATATATATATATATATATATATATATATATATATATATATATATATATATATATATATATATATATATATATATATATATATATATATAGTTCTACATACATAAAGACAAAATTTACATCGATTGGGGCTTGAACCTTGATGGTGCAGTTGGTTAGCACGGTACTCTAGCAAATACAGGTTGTAGGTTCAAATCCAACTCGAGGTAAACTTTTTATTTATATATTTAATAAAATTAATAATAATTTTTAATTGCATATTGACCTTTTAACTTATTTGTTCATAACAATTACTCTATGTACCTTACGATTATACACTTATCACTACCTTTGTTTTGGTTGATTTTTTCTTCACCATTATCTAAAATCTTCAATAAAAAATTGGTGCGTAATAGCGACCTACCTCACAACACGAAGGATGAAACTTTACATACGTTCTGGTATGGTTCCAAATTCTCCCAAATGAGAAAATTTCATAACTTAAAACCTGTAAAATTAATAAAGGCAGAATATTTTGGTATCACAAAATAAAAGGAATTAAACGTCAAATTGTTTATTAAAATTAATAAGGAAAAACAAACATGAATACATAGTAAATTACTCATATTTAAATTACTTATGTACAACAATAGTAGTTGATATTTATACTCCCAACAAAAGGAGTCTTACTGTACATTACATTGTGATGTAATAATTGTGACAATGTAATGTTAGACGTACTAGGAACACTAAATGTGTTAGTTAAATATCGCTAAATACACTGGAAATAAATTTTTGTTATTTTAACTTTTAAAATTTTGAAATGTAACAGCATCATTGAGCATTAAAAACCATTTTTGGATACTATTTATCTAAAAGACCCGTACATACATTCAAATATCTTATAAAGTATACCTAAAAATAAATAAAATGTTTAACAATTCTTAATTATTTGTCTATGGATACATATATAATATATAATTTCTTTTATATACTTTTTCACGTATTTTTATGATACTAACTCACTGGTGTATAAATTTAACATCTCATAATAAGATCAAAATTAAGTATTTATTTTTTACATTATAAATTATAATCATGTTTAAATTACGAGCAATTAAATTACTGTTTATTAAAAAAATCATAACAAAATTATACCAACAAAGCTATTTGAAAAAATTACAACAAAGAACCAACTATAAAAACATATGATATATACATAAAGTTAGGTACTTAATTTTTTGATCACATTATCAGTTATTAATATTACTAATTTGATAGAATTATTTAATTTATTAACACAGCTAAGATTACTTATAATTTTTCAAACAGAAGAGATTCTGTAAATTACTTAGTTGCAAGGTGAGGTTTGTACCACATTTTCCTGAGTTTGTTAAATGAGAAATAAGATGTAGGTAGATTGAATTATCTGATAAAATTAAAACCATTAAAAACTGCTTTTGTACTTATGTGTAAATAATTTCCTGGAATTTCCCTTTTAAGTCAATGTGAGGTAGATTTGTCTTTGTACTACTAATTCTTGACTTTGGTTTTATTAAGACAAGAAATAAACGGCAAAAATTCCTGATAATTCGAGGTAATGTAATTTCGTAACTATCGTTCAATGTTTACTACACACAGCATTCATACTAAACACACATTCCTCTTAAAAAATATTCCTATATGACATTCACTCAAAAAACTATAAATGTGCTATCCCTGATTATACCTGAGATTATTTAAATAAGGTTATGCTTTTTGTCGTTAACATTGCATTGCCACTATTAGTTGGGACAAATAGTTTCTTTAACATGAAAATGCATTAAAAACAAATATTACACATAGATGCACTTACACTGTAATTTTTTCAATGACTCTGAAGTTTATTTATGGTCCAATTACACCTTTTAAGAAAATAACCTGTTAAGAGGTAAATTACACAGAAACACTTTTATAACATACAAAAAGACAAGTAGGTAGATTATTAAATTTTCTATAAATTTCCTAAAGTTGCAAAGGGTGTCGGTTAGACCATAATTGATAAATTCCACTTATTAAACATATATTATACATCTCAGCGGGATTTTGTGATTTTATTATCTCTACACAAGTGTGTATAACAAAGCTAATTGCTATTTTTATTTACACATTTATGTAATGGTTAATAAATGGAATAGTCACATTTTATCCAAATAACACATGCAGGCATTTTTGTTAAAATAGAAACTGTGGTTGTTAGTAGGAATGACTTAAATAAAATTAAATTATTGCATTAGGAATTCAGTTAATCCCATACTATATGGCACCATATAAATAACTTAAATTAAGTATGGGATAACTTGAGAGCGTGGTTTCCTATAAAATGTACAAATGAAAAAGGAAAATTTCATCTTAGGTTAGTACAACGTAGAAAAATTAATACGTACATGTGTTATTTATAAAGGTGATTACAGTTTACCTAGAAAGAATAGAGCACAGATCATAAATTGGTAACAAACTTAGTACTCGTAACAATGTAAACAACTTTTGGTACTTAATTTAATTCATTATATAAATACCTTAATAAGCTCTGCACATAGCTAGGTATTATTTAAAAAAAAATTCACATCAATTTTTTAGGTACTTTTTCTGATTATGTTGAACATTTTGTTTGCAACAGAAATGTATCCAAATATAAGTGTAATTTAGTGCACATTTTGTTTTCATTTTCTAAATCATACCAACTTACATATAGAGTAATATAAAATTTAGAGTCAAACAAAATTATTAGACTTTACAAAACAATTTTTTCATTAATTTAGTGGTCAATTAAATTAAGAAATAAAATAAAGCTACTTATATTATTCACAATGCATATTTGCATATTACTTGAACCCTGAATGCCACATAAATAACTTAAATATAGACACAAAGACAGTAAATACCAATATCAAAAACAATTATATAATTTTTGTTTTTAATAAATCTGCAAGATCATTTAAGTTAAACCAGCAATTACGTACTTCAAAAATGAGGTAATTTAAGGTTTATAATAACATACTGATCACAGGCTAAAATTGTAATTTTGCATTACATTTCAAAAAAAAACTTACAAAATTTTTAGAGCTGCTGCAAATGTACACAAATGCTGGATTAATTTTTATAAACGACATACATTATTGAGAGACATGAATTTTAACTTCATTATACAAGTAGTGTCATAACAACTAACATTATAAAATTTTATTCTTTAAACACACTTGAAACTTATACTGACTTCCAAACAAAAGAATAAAAATTTGTTTTTACTATCATTTACCAACTTTGGATTGTTAGATGTGTCATATATAATCTTATTTACGGTAGATTACTACATTATTGATACAATTCGAATGCGGTTACTACTCTATGGAAACTATTGTTGTTATCTAGATGCCAATTAATAATATTATAAGAAAATTTGAACTGCTAAGAAAAGTTGGTGTAATAACAATTTTTTCGTCCAAGTTTGATCATTTTAAATCGAAGAATAGCCGTCATTTGTAACTTTCTTATTCTGTACTGTAGAAAGTAATAAGGTAGATTTTTTTTACAATGAATATGAATTACTTCACAAAAAATATAGTGCTTTGGCTAATTAGATTGTAATTGTAATTATTGCAGACATCTAGATAATTAAAATATATTATTCTAGAAACTAAATAATAGAATAAGAAAAATCTCTGAAGAATATAAATACTGTATATATGAGGTAGGTTTATGAAGTAACCACTGAAATGACTAGTAAAAAGTACAATAACAGTAATATCCATTTGGTTAATTGATGAATATGGCATAAAAAAATATATCAAAATACTTCATATTTGTTACTATTTATCGCTGTCACAATCAGGGTTCTGTTGTTTGAAGAATCTTTTCCATACAGACTATCAACCTTAAACATCTAACTTTCACTTAACCTCTTTCAGAAGAACATTTTCTCTTCTACTAAATAATAAGTGTAGATGTTAAATATACATTTGATGAATTTATATTTTTAATTACAAAATTTTCCCATAAACTTTTTTTTCAATTGCTAAACCTTCTAAAATGTCTAACTCAAAATATTAATAAAAGTAAACATATACAATTTGTTGGGTAACAATAAAAAAAAACGCTATCGGTGACTCCTTTAACCACAACAAATAACATTTAACATCTACATCATACATAATGCTGAAAATATTAAAAATGATACGAAAATATAAATTGAGGTTGCATATTTTACACGTAATATAATCTTCTAAATAGCAACAAATATATACTATATATGTATGTATATAATATATATATAAATCTACGCAAAGCGTTCTATTACCTGAGTTTTTACTGGAACTAAATACTATATTATTACTACCGGTGGATGTGTTGCACTTAAATGACTAGTTGATACTAAATTATATATAACCGAGGCAGCCAGCAGAGTTTGAGGTAGGTTTACTGGTTTACAATGCCGATTTCGGCACTGAAAGACCAGGACGGTAATATTTGTAACACCCTGGCATACAACAAAACTTACAATATTACTAAGCCTATCGCCTTACTTGCAAAAATAAGTAATACGAAAAGTATAAGTACAAGAAAAAATATCTTCATTCTTCCCATGTTTGTAATATAGTAACGTTTTTTCTTGTTCTCTTCGCAAAATCGTAACAGTAATAGTACAAGTACAAATAAACAAACAAATATTAAAGAACATAACAATCAGTAAAAATTAACGCAGCATCCTGACCCAAAAGCTGCTTTGTAAAACAAGACCAGCTCGTAATGTTTAGAACATTTCTCTTTACTTTAAAAGTATAAAAACACCTATCATATTTAACAACACAGACAAAGTCATAAATCTGCAGCATGTGCTTCAACTATCTACTAACTTTGCAAGTTTTGGCTTTAATATTTACAGTACCATGTGCACATGCTGCAGTGTGCATCAACAACATTCAGGTGCTTGCTTACGGATTATGGTTGTGAGCTTGTTGAGACTGTTGGAAAGCCTTCATGCTCAATTCCGTTTTATGTTCACGCGCTATATGTCTTCTTACCGTATTATTTCGAGTAAAGGTGCGTGAGCAAAACGGGCAGGGTACACGAATTCCTTGATGACGCTGCCTTATATGAGCTCTTAAATTTGTTTCGTATCCATATAGTCGTTCGCAAAAAGGGCACTTCAATTTCTTACCTAATAAAAAAATTATTAATTAACACTTCATTAATTACAGTTCCTAATTTAAATTAAAAACACAAACACAACACACAATTGTTTTTGCAAAAATGGTCTAATACACAGCATATATTGAAAAGATCAACTAGAAAATATAAGTTGTATTCTTTATGGACAAGGCCGCATTAGCTCTAAATTTATTCAAGTCATGGAGGGGCAATGTTAAGTACTAAGTACGTGGTTGTCTAAAGCGACAGTTTGAAGATGCGTGATTTAACGGTTGAACATGTGAGTGGAAAGTCTTGGAAATAAGGTAGCATTGCATAATCAGATCAATGAACAAACGAATAACCATAATATGATATCCTGTATGTTTTTTTCAACTGCCATCAATAGTTACATGTATGACGCAATTGCCACAGTAAAGTTTCAGGTGATGCTGATCTGCAATTTTTCTTTTACGCAGAACATGGTTAGCAGACAGTATATGGTTCGCAATCGTATAAATAAAAGTACATAGTCAAAATACAATACAAAACATACTGTTTTTGGTCACTTGTTTTGTGATTAAGAAATACATTATTCTTAATGACAGGATGTAACAACTACACTGGTTTTGATGATTAATACATAGGTAATGCGAGTATTGATTTCTGAAATTAAATTCAGAGAATACAAAACATTTTATGAGAAATGGCCATGTAGAAAAATTATCAAGTTTCTACGTGTCCTTAAGTTTTGTTTATTAAACTAATTGCACAGGTGACTGTTATATTGACCGCATAATAATAGTAGAAAATAATTCAAAATATGTCCTCAAAATATTGACATAATTGTACATTTTTTGTTATACTAACAACAAATTTTCAACATGCCTAACGCTATAAAGGAAGCAATGAATAGAAAACAAACGAAATAAACTAGAATCTGATGAGAGATTAATACCAAATTTTGTTTACGTCCAACAGTTACATATCATGCAACGTAAGTTTTACATAGAAACCTGCATTATTAACCAGGTTACTGCAAGTGAAATCTTCTACACCTTTTCCAAATATACTTCAGAAAGCGTCGAATATATTTCAGGAAACATCAGATGGATTGTAGAATATATCAAATGTATTTCAGAATAATCAAATTTATTTTAGAAGGCATTATTTGCATTTCAGAATTTTCAAATGTACTTCAGAAAATGTCAAAAATACATCAGAAAGTATCATATATATTTCAAAAAGTACCAGAGTATTTTTACAGTATTATTAAATTAACTTAAACAATTTCTAACTGCCCACGGGCACGTCCATAAGATCATGCCGGTGATGGAAGCTACTTGAATGTTGAGACTGTGTGTGCACAATCACCTCCTACGATAGTGACGTTGGCAGAATCGACTATCTGTTCTAAATACACCAACCTCTGCTCTCCAACATTTGGTCCCTTGGCTTCAGGAACTCTTAAATGTACATTATGTCAACCAGAACATTAAGGATATTAGCAAATGCTAGCAAACAAAAACACTTGGTAAGTTGATAAATATAATGATTTTACAGTTATTTGAGGTTATGTTTAACAAACTATTTGGCTTTAAAACATTGGAGATTTAAAAGTACCTTAGTTGTACCTACTTTTTACCTACTACAACTAGCAAAAAAGACTATAGAGATCAGAAACAAATAAAAATTTTAATTTCATGTTCTGGAGTTAGTATACCTACCTACATTTTTTACTTATAGCAACAAGAAGTGCTGCAGGATGACAACACTGCAAATTGTTCAAATTTGAACAACTTGACAACAAAAAATATATGAAGTAAGTACCTTTAGTTATTTTTCATACAAAATAAAATAATATACTTATAATCTTTCATAGAGGTAAGTAGCTTCGATGTTATAAATCACAATATATTTCAGGTTTTTCAGGAACAAGTCCGTTGTTTGGGAGTATAATTTTTTGCACGAAGGTGATAATGTCGATGCCAATGAAGTCCTCTACTTTCAGGAGGAAGTGGTGATAGAGAACAATAAAGTGGATAGTTCATATTTGAAGAAATTGCCAACAAGTTAATGTTATTAGAATTAGATTTATATCGAAATAAAATAAAATAATTTTTGTATAGTACACAAAACGGGAATCTTTTCAGATTTGAACAAGTCAACTGCTGCTTCGGAATATAATTTTCAGAATGAGGTTAATAATTTCGATCGCAGCGACGTTGCCTACGAGGCACAAGTGGCTGAGGATAACACAGAAGGCAGTCATTAAAATTTGAAGGATTTAATACCAAATATACCAAGTGTGTGTTTTTTACAGACTAATTTTATTATAAAGACTTTATTTTCAATAGATATAAAAGACAAGGCTTTTTTCAGGTTTGCATGAGACTGTTGGTTCACAGTACAATTTTCTGTATGAAGATAATGTTGATGATTCGGAAAAAGATCCAGATTTCGTTCCTAATTCAAGTGACAGCGAATCAGATAACAATATAGTTATAGTCTGTGCAAAAAAGAAAACTGAGCGTGACGAATCTCTACAAACACGAAGATGTTTGAGAAATATTACAGTAAAAGTGGTTAAAAGTTACAGGCCCTTCTGAAACTAACTTATTAGGTCAAGATATAGAAGAGAAAGATGGCGAGGAACAAAATCTAAGTGAAGTTGACGCAGACAATGAAACCGCCAATAATGCAAAAAACTTGAGTGATAACCAGGAAGAGGTTGAACCTAATAAAAAACGACATAGATCACTAGAAATGCAAATGAAAAATAATAAACATAAGCATCCCATAAAAGAATTTGGTAGCTGTTGTAGAATGAAATGTCATGAAAATATAAATATTGACAACAGAAAGCAAATTAATCGGCAGTATTGGAATATGAATCGGCATTTACAAAGAGTATGGCTTTCGTCAAAAGTAAGTGAAGAACTGTCTAAGAGAAAGTAGAAGAGAAATTACAAGGAAATATGTCTTACCAACGAAAACCCAGACGACACAGTGACAAATAATGTAAAAGTTTGCCAAAAATTTTTCTTGAGCACGCTTGGATACAGAAATGCAAACATGCTAACTGACTCGAATGGTAACAAGCAACTGGTGCCAAAAGGTGATCAGCGTGGCAGGAATCCACCTCCAAATAAAAAAGAGAGGAACCTTATTATTGTACAAATAGACTCTTACTATCCACCTCGCTGTAGCAAGGGAGCATGTTCCTAACCGAAAGTAATTACCTCCAGAGCTGTCAATAAAATTTATGCATAGCGATTATAATGACACTCATCCTGATACTAAATATGTTGCAAATATGAAGCAACTCCGGAAAAGTGTGGTTTGTGCCTGGAAATGGAACTTAACAATTGTGAGAAAATCAGAAGAAAAAGGCTGAACATTTAGAGAAGGTAATAATAAATAATACCGAATATATTTAAAGATAAATTAAAAATAACTGTTTTCTTCTAGGTCAGCCACATATGAGAAATGTATCAAAACGATCAAGACGAAGAAGCGCGTACATTCTCTGCAGATATGCAAAAAGTTGTTCTATTACTTCGTATGCCAGATGTGAAACTTTTTTTATTTCTCAGTTAACTAAACATTCTCTATGCAGAAAAAAAAGGTAACATCAATTAATCCTTTGGCACGAAGGAATGCTGGCCGTCACGCCGAGGACCTTTCCCTTTTATAAAGTTTTTGACTCTTAATGGAGATGCCAAAACAATAATAATCTGGATGGACAACTGCACGAGCCAGAACAAAAATTTTGCCTTCTACACGTCTATTAATTGCTACAGAAACTCACCATACTGTTCAACTAAGGAAATAATTTTGAAATATTTAGTAAAGGTCACACATTTATGGCTGCTGACGGTTTGCATGGACAATCCCTTAGAAAGGCCAAGAACAGTTCCGATTATAATGACTTCTCATCGTGCAAATGTAAAAGTCCTAAGTCATTCTGATTTTTATAAATTCGAGAACTTACTACGAACTCGGAAATCGAATCAAGGAGAGTCTATCCCTTATTTTAAGGATATCGTTTGCGCCAAATTTATTCGTGGTTCAACAGATTTTGTATATTAGACATTGCCTCACAGTAAATTCGAATCTACAAAAAATACATTGAAAAGAAAAGCGAACTTAAATATGCCTAATAGAGCTCTTCTAATAGAGGAATTACTGTTACGAAAAAAGCAAAAATAATGACAGATCTTGTTTCCAAAATGCCGGCAAACAGAAAACAGTTTTGGATGGAACTGTCTGAAAATCCTACTTCAGAAGATCTAGTACTAGCAGAAGGAGATTAATTTAAATAAAAACACTAGCTGCTTGATTTTTTTTTATGAATTTCCATTAGTTTTTAGATTTTTATAAATGTAAATGTCATTCCCTAGCCTGTCTATCACAATAAAGCCGGTTTAGCAAGAACACTTCACATTTTAATACCATGGTATAACTATTTAAAATGCATATATACTTATTTTCCGCAATACCAAACAAAAATTAAGCAAACCTGACCAATGGTAAAAGAGTATAAGCGACTTCTTTCCTGTATAATAAGGAATACAATATTTTTTCAATCACAGTTTGATTGAAAAATAGTTTCTGACTTAACTCACCAAATTTGAATCATATACCTTTAAAAATAAGTAAATAACAAAACGGCAAAAAAATGTAAAAGTGATTTTTAAAACCCTCTTTTTCATATATACGGTTTTACCTTAGCAGGCAAGACAACCATTAGACCAAACGTGCTATACTATTTTGACATTGAAACTGTTATTTGAAATATTCATTGGAACGGATCAATTTCCGTAGCTCTAATTTTGCAACGTTCCGCAATATGAACGTAGCGTTAGTCACTTCGATAATTTTCTTATAACATAACCTAAAATTGTAAGCATAACTAATTATATTTTATTACAGAATTGATCTTTTGGAACAAATTAAAGGACACAGTACAATTTATTACTGCACTTTGAAGACACTTTGCGTCATTAACTTATTCAAATTCAGAATAATTTTACAGATTGACGGTAAGGATAGCGTTAGTCGTTGCCATAATTTTATTATGGCAGAACCTAAAATTGTAAGCATAACTAATTATTAACTTTATTATATCACCTTTATCTTTTGGAACAAATTGCACGGAAAAGGTACATTATTACTGCACTTTGAAGACACCTTTGCGTCATTAATTTATTCAACTTCAATTATTTTACAGTAGTTCCAGTAAGGTTTATTTTATATGCAAATATGAAGCAACTCCGGAAAAGTGTGGTTTGTGCCTGGAAATGGAACTTAACAATTGTGAGAAAATCAGAAGAAAAAGGCTGAACATTTAGAGAAGGTAATAATAAATAATACCGAATATATTTAAAGATAAATTAAAAATAACTGTTTTCTTCTAGGTCAGCCACATATGAGAAATGTATCAAAACGATCAAGACGAAGAAGCGCGTACATTCTCTGCAGATATGCAAAAAGTTGTTCTATTACTTCGTATGCCAGATGTGAAACTTTTTTTATTTCTCGGTTAACTACATATAACGAAAAGTTTGCATCTATGCAGAAAAAAGAAAGGTAACATCAATTAATCCTTTGGCACGAAGGGAATGCTGGCCGTCACGCCGAGGACCTTTCCCTTTTATAAAGTTTTTGACTCTTAATGGAGATGCCAAAACAATAATAATCTGGATGGACAACTGCATGAGCCAGAACAAAAATTTTGCCTTCTACACGTCTATTAATTGCTACAGAAACTCACCATACTGTTCAACTAAGGAAATAATTTTGAAATATTTAGTAAAAGGTCACACATTTATGGCTGCTGACGGTTTGCATGGACAATCCCTTAGAAAGGCCAAGAACAGTTCCGATTATAATGACTTCTCATCGTGCAAATGTAAAAGTCCTAAGTCATTCTGATTTTTATAAATTCGAGAACTTACTACGAACTCGGAAATCGAATCAAGGAGAGTCTATCCCTTATTTTAAGGATATCGTTTGCGCCAAATTTATTCGTGGTTCAACAGATTTTGTATATTAGACATTGCCTCACAGTAAATTCGAATCTACAAAAAATACATTGAAAAGAAAAGCGAACTTAAATATGCCTAATAGAGCTCTTCTAATAGAGGAATTACTGTTACGAAAAAAGCAAAAATAATGACAGATCTTGTTTCCAAAATGCCGGCAAACAGAAAACAGTTTTGGATGGAACTGTCTGAAAATCCTACTTCAGAAGATCTAGTACTAGCAGAAGGAGATTAATTTAAATAAAAACACTAGCTGCTTGATTTTTTTTTATGAATTTCCATTAGTTTTTAGATTTTTATAAATGTAAATGTCATTCCCTATCCTGTCTATCACAATAAAGCCGGTTTAGCAAGAACACTTCACATTTTAATACCATGGTATAACTATTTAAAATGGATATAGAGTCGCGGCAAACTCTTTTCCAATGTGGGGATAAACGTCAGCGCTTGACATTGTTGCCAAACGTATGAAATTCGACGTCAACATAATACTTAGGTTATATTGTTTACATTTATTTTGAAAATTAGTTTTTGATGGAAATACTCGTTCTCAACTAAGTAACAACACTTTTAACAGTTCTTTCCTGTATAATAAGGAATACAATATTTTTTTCAATCACAGTTTGATGAAAAATAGTTTCTGACTTAACTCACCCAATTTGAATCATATACCTTTAAAAATAAGTAAATAACAAAACGGCAAAAAAAAATGTAAAAAGTGATTTTTTAAAATCCTCTTTTTTCATATATACGGTTTTACCTTAGCAGACAAGACAACCATTAGACCAAACGTGCTATACTATTTTGACATTGAAACTGTTATTTGAAATATTCATTGGAACGGATCAATTCCCGTAGCTCTAATTTTGCAACGTTCCGCAACGTCAACGTAGCGTTAGTCACTTCGATAATTTTATTATAACATAACCTAAAATTGTAAGCATAACTAATTATTATTTTTATTACATCACCTTTATCTTTTGGAACAAATTGAAAGGAAAAAGTACACTAATTTATTACTGCACTTTGAAGACACTTTGCGTCATTAACTTATTCAAATTCAGAATAATTTTACAGTAGTTAAAGGTAAGGATAGCGTTAGTCACTTCCATAATTTTATTATAACATAACCTAAAATTGTAAGCATAACTAATTATTATTTTTATTATATCACCTTTATCTTTTGGAACAAATTGAAGGGAAAAAGTACACTAATTTATTACTGCACTTTGAAGACACTTTGCGTCATTAATTTATTCAACTTCAGAATAATTTTACAGTAGTTACATGTATAACAGTATTTAAAAAATAATCAATAACATTAACTAATCAATAAGAATAACCAACGAGCAGTTAGCATGAAAAGACTACATTACTAAAGGCGGGTGCAAAAATCTAACGGGATTAGATCTAGCAATCTGAGTGGCTAACGTATTTCAGAATGTCTTTCTAACAACTGTAAAAAGTACTGAAGGAAAAAACTCTGAAAATACTGCTTCATTAAACCTATCTGTATTTCGCTTTATGAGTAAATAGTATTTCGCTTGTAACAAAAAGATTATCACACTCTGTTTTTTCCTGAAATTATTGTCAACAGACCCAGTAGCTTTACATTTATTATTATGTAAATTAAAACATTTGCAACTGTAACATGACTTAATATTTTATCTTGTGTCTGACGATATTTAAATTTTCTGTAGCTTCCAGATACCGTAATTAAAATCTCATATTTTGGGCGAAACAGTGTTTTTTATTAATGTTATATACAATATGTTGCAGTAGCAGTTACAGTTATCGTTTCAAGTAAAAGGTATTGAACTGTTAACAAATTATAAACTATAACAAGGCAAAGATTAAGTTTGCTATAATAGTTATATCAATTCAAAGCTAACTACCCATGTAGCACACGACACCCCCAACAAAAGGATCCATAACTATATTGATGTATTTTTAATAATAAGCACAGGAACATTGACAGTCATATTCAGACAGATTAAATTATGTTTATACATAGCAATTAAATTTGACTGAAAGATTACTTCAATACTTAAAAGTAAAACATGTTACTTGCATAATTAATTACTAAATATATCATTGGTACACTTGAACAAAATAAGATTTATTCTTTCTGAGTTTATTATTAATTTCTTAAAAATTTATAAAAAAGTGAACCTTGAAAGCACTTGGTGCATGTACTAAACAGGTTGAACAAAGCCAGATCACGCTCTTAAAGTCTGCACAGCACTAGAATGGGATGTCCCAAACAGTCTCACTTGGCCGTCTATGGGCGGTCGACGGACATCCTTGGCAATTGCCAGATGTTCTCAGAATATATTGTATATCCGTATAGAACGTCCTAAGGACATCCTTGGTTCGACCTTGTGTTACATGGTAGTGTACATTATTTTAGTAAGGAATAATAACCAAATCTTTAATAGTTGAAATATTATGAAACTGTATTGAAAATGGCATTCCAGAACACTTTCTACGGACGAAATAACGATGAAAAATATCATAACCCAAAACAAATTTAATAAAATTGAATCATACAGTGTTAACGTAAAGTTGGGAAACTTCATGTGAAAGTGATAAAAGTATTCACAACTAAAAACCTTGATATTCCAATCAAAGATTTAGATGTAATTGTAGACATTGATAACGGAATGTACCTATACATTGAATTAATATAATTTTATCTTTGCATGTTAATTTGCAATGCACATATCAAGAATTTACTTCAATATCGAGGAAAACAGCAAAAACATACCAAGTTAAAAGTAATATGTAAGATGTTTTTAATTAGAAGATACAAAATCTATTTAAATGGAGATTTTCCTGTTAAAGTTATTTGGACGTTTATACATCTCAATAGCTTCCAGTTGTAAACGAATATAACAATGAGTTTGCTTCAATAAAATATCCATATGATTAAATTGAATCGTATGACTTAAATTGTTTTAAGACGTGTTGAACCACTGTTGATCCTTCTGAATGGCTGAATGTACAAAATCTTTTCCACAATAACCTATTACTTATATTTGGAGCATCTTTAGGTGGCAGTGTGCATTTTCATACCTTTAGTAATTGTTCTAAAAATTAAAAAATTTCAATATATCTTCCTGTTTTGTTAACTTTCAGTACCATATGAAGGTATAAAAATTCTTTGCTACAACAAACGTTGGTTCAAATTTTCTACTGTAATTCCTGAATATGGAAAACATAAAAATTTTGTAGTGCCTTAGTTAGCATTGTTCGTTGTTTCTGATTTGACTTCATTGTGGTCAGCATTAAAAGTACTTTTGTATATGTTTGTCATAAAATTCTGTAAAAAAATACTTTCTTAATGCCATTTACTGATTAATAAGAATGTTTGTCTTGACTGAATGACCACCAACCCTTAAGCTGTTTAAGTCAGGTTTTGAAATTTAAACCTGGTTATTAATACTATAAAAAATCCATTACTCTTCAATTTCCATCCAGGGATGATTCACTGAATAAATGTTTAATTTGAAGATTCAACAATACGTTATTTAAACTAGCCTTCTTTGTATAAACAGCTAAAACAATTACAATACTGAATTAAAATCGACACGTATTATATCTTCGTTTCATTTAGCGAAAAGAGCGGCCAAATTTAAAGGATAAAAATCTTATGGCAGATAAATAAGCAAGTGAAGCTGCGGTTAAAAGGATAATGGCGTAATATAGATTATTGTATTACTAACAATGTACCCAGAAGATGTCATATCACACGCTAAATTAAACTTTGATTCAGGTCTGATGAAGAAATAGTTTTTCTAAAAACTTTAATAACGCGGAACTATTAATTCAAAACTTTCCTTACTATGTAACATAGCTTTGAACCATTAGTGATGTTACTGTCAGTATTGGGAATATATTTGGTGGTAACATTATTTTGTAATCTTCTATTTGACATACTGCTTAGGTATATACAAATACCGTAATCCTCACAAACAACCCTATGTGTGTAGTTATGGGTTTTTTTTAAGCTCTATAGAGTTGTTGACGTAACAGTTACATTAAATTTTTCTAAGAAAATTTAATCTGTTCTATAAATGACAGCTCACTTAAACCAGAGGTCAACATTAAGTTGTGCATAAATATTAGTGCACATTTAACTGCTTCTCCATTCAATCTATTTAACGAATTTAGTTAAATCTACAAGCAAAACGCCAATATTTTGCTATTTAAGTATTTTTCAAGAAACATTGGTTTTCAGAAATTGAAATATTTTCCATGCATATTATCAACTCAATTGTTTTGAAAAACGCAATACTTAACGTAAAATATTTTTCCATGTATCCCTAACATTATTTAGTTTAAATAATTAAAACAATCCATTGTAAATTTCCTACTGTTACTACGTTATCGACAATTATTCTCCGTCTTAAATCCAAGCCCTTTTGGATTGAGTAATAAACACGTTGGATACCACAAAAAAGCCTAAAAGTGTGAGGAAAGCAAGTAATTCAATTGGGCACCTAGCAAGATAAAATTTTCGAGATATTGTACTGAAATAAACGGAAAGTTATTTTCATTTCTTGAAATTCCAAGACTATTTGCGTTGTAGCAGATCCATTCCTTTTCGGTGAAAACAGTGTGATTTTCGATGTAACGCAAGATACTAATCAAATAAATATAAAACAAACTCGAACAAAACCAAAGGGAACATAAAAGAGAAGGCTATCCTTTTACTGAATAAATGTTGATTTGAAGACAAATTAAAAGAATTACGGTTTATTTAACTAGCCCATGTATAACAGTATTTAAAAAAATAATCAATAACATTAACTAATCAATAAGAATAACCAACGAGCAGTTAGCATGAAAAGACTACATTACTAAAGGCGGGTGCAAAAATCTAACGGGATTAGATCTAGCAATCTGAGTGGCTAACGTATTTCAGAATGTCTTTCTAACAACTGTAAAAAGTACTGAAGGAAAAAACTCTGAAAATACTGCTTCATTAAACCTATCTGTATTTCGCTTTATGAGTAAATAGTATTTCGCTTGTAACAAAAAGATTATCACACTCTGTTTTTTCCTGAAATTATTGTCAACAGACCCAGTAGCTTTACATTTATTATTATGTAAATTAAAACATTTGCAACTGTAACATGACTTAATATTTTATCTTGTGTCTGACGATATTTAAATTTTCTGTAGCTTCCAGATACCGTAATTAAAATCTCATATTTTGGGCGAAACAGTGTTTTTTATTAATGTTATATACAATATGTTGCAGTAGCAGTTACAGTTATCGTTTCAAGTAAAAGGTATTGAACTGTTAACAAATTATAAACTAAAGTGTGAGGAAAGCAAGTAATTCAATTGGGCACCTAGCAAGATAAAATTTTCGAGATATTGTACTGAAATAAACGGGAAAGTTATTTTCATTTCTTGAAATTCCAAGACTATTTGCGTTGTAGCAGATCCATTCCTTTTCGGTGAAAACAGTGTGATTTTTGATGTAACGCTCTAATGCCAGACAATCTGTATCTTCACTCTTCCATTGAGAAAAACGTGCATTCATTACTGAAGTAAGTAGAATTCAGTTACTCACCATGTCAGGCCATTCTATCAATTATTATCTCGCAAAATTCTACTCTTCTGACTGAAACGTCGTTCGTTTAACAAGCGCACTATTTTCTTCTTGTATACTAGATGGAATTTACTTTTTTAAACTCTTTGAACACATCGTTAAAGACAATTTGTCACCATTTTCTTTACAATATCATTTTCATAAATCTCCGGAATCTGCTCTCTCAAATATTTCTTGCAGATAATACGTTCAGGAAATCTCTCGTTCAAAATTCGTTCTGCTTGATGAACATTACGAAATTCAAATAGTGTGAATTTTATCCTTTATGTGTACAAAACATTTTATATAAAGCGCAAACGAGAAACTAATAACAACCGCAAACTAAATTAATAACAGTGACAACAATCTGACAATAAAGCTACTGTAACTTGGATAACTACATGAAAATGACGTTTCTGATAAAAACGTCAAGTGTTTGTAAAAAACAAAACGGTGTTGACATACCAGCCGCGAAGAGAATCTAATTTGATATATTATTCATGGAAAACCCAACATGTACTCATATTTTCAATTTTTCAACAGGAATGTGCAGACCATTAAAATGTCTCTGAGCCACTTGAGCCTTGTGTAAAACATTGAGGTGATAGTGTTCGTGACATTATCTCTTAGAATTACAAAATCTGGTAAGCTTTGATTTCAATGTGCTCTGAATTCTTCAAATAAATTCGTTCAAAAGTTAGGGGAGGGGGCTTTAGACGCGTACTGCGCAGTCAAGTACATTCCTTTTTAAAAATTAGGGAGTAATATATCAATATTTTCCTAATTTACACTTTCTTGTATGTTAAATGTTAATTTTTATTCATTTTATTTTAGTTGTTTATTGTTTGACTAGTGCTTTTATATTAAATGGGTACAGAAGTAAATCAAAAACCTAGGTGTTTGGCGAATACGGAGTTATATATTACCAGAAAAACTGTCTATTACGAAAAATTTAAGCGTGAACATGAATTCAAAGAGATAGTAGACGAGATTTCTACAATAAAAACTAATTTATAATGACGATATTTCTATTTGATAATAAGTATACTATAGTCTATCCAAATCTCCAATTTCAGTACTGGTTCTTATGGAGTAACTCTCTTACTATCTTCAGTCATTCCTAAATAACGGTATCATTGTTAGCTGCATAGCGATGTTGTCAAACGTAAAATGTAATTTAATAACAAATCAATATCAACTCCGTTGTATTGACAAATTTATTGCTTGCTTCTTCTACGATATTTATCGAATTAAGGTAGCTCCATTTATTAAAAATCGTTCTTTTCAGAACGTCTACATCTCATTCACGCGTCTTATAAGGTAATGATGAATAATTTCTATAATTGTATGATTGAGGTTATTTTGTACAATTTTGTATCATCTGAGATGGAAGCTGAATGTAGTTCGGCAAACATAAAACGACATAGTGGAAAACACTTCAGCTGTAAGGAGAAATGCCTCATTATGAATGTACTTAATTATTTCTTGGCCACAATGAACGTTAGTGCAGCTGTTACAGAAGACAGCAAAGCTTTATGTTGCACAGAGTGTAGTACCTATACTTTCAAAAAGGAAGACCAAACCGGAGCAGTAGGTAGTCCGAAAAAACACATGAAACGAAAAGGTGCACAACTCAATGATCGTCTTCATGTATATAACCAAAATATACAGTCACGTAAAGTGCACAAGTTTTTCTTTGAAAACATTCCGCCAACGATAAATCCTTTCTTCCATTAATGGTGATGATGATCTACCGAATTTTAAACCTCTTGAAAGATATGGGTTTTAAGTTTCAAAAGATACGATGCAAGAGTATCCTTGTTGAAAGTGATATTATAAGATGGAGGCATAAATACTTAAGATGCATCAGAAAGTTCCGAGAAGAAGGTCTACAGTCTTTTTTTCGATCTCTAATTACATGTTTGTAAAATAATGTCGTATTTCGGATAACTAACAATGTTCACTTTTTAGGTAAATATAGTATATACACCGATGAATTGTAGGTTAACGTGGGGCACATAGTTAGTAAGGCACAGGTATTGGAAGTGGTCGACAGGCATTCGTTCAAGGGCTCAGTACAGGGGTTGAAAATCACCAAGTGGTCTTGGACCCCGATTTGCCTTAGTTCATGCTGGTGGCGATAATGGTTTTATTCCTGGTGCGGAACTTACCTTCCTCTGTAAAAAGAATACAACCGATGTGCACAATGAAATGGATGCAGACAAATTACTAGAAGTGGTTATCAATCAACTCATTCTAAATATACCACCAAATTCAATTATCGTTATTGACAATGCTTCTTATCACAGCAGGAAGGTAGAGAAGATTGCAACAATGGCGTGGCGAAAAGAACAAATTGTAGATTAGCTTAGTAAGAAAGATATGCGCATTGAAGATAACATGTTCAAGCGAGACCTATAGGTTACTGTAGCACAAGTAACAAGAGTAAACTTGATGTTATGGCATAAGAAAGAGGCCAGGAGGTTCTTCGTTTGCCTCCTTACCATTGTGAATTAAATTTGGTTAAGAAAAAGTGACGATTGAAAATTGGCGACCTTGTATGTCATGTCAGGTAAGATGTGGGTAGCTGATTGATATTGCAGAGTTTATAATCTACGTTACGGAATCATCATCCGAAGACCTAGAAATCAATTCGAGCAATTAAGCTAAAAACCAAAAAAATTTACTAAAATACGAGGTGTGTGTGGCTATTAAATCAAAATAAAATGTTTTATAGCGTCAGTCTCGTTATTTAATAGCCACACTACCTATTATATTATATTATATTAAAATGGAAATAAATGATACAGCTATAGTTAAACTTTAATAAAATTGTTATTTTGTTTATATACTGCAAACTTCTTCCGTAGGCAAAGGATAAAGTTACTATTTGATCATGCTGTTCCTTATAGAGCTTCTTTCACAACCCCATGTACAGGGTAATCTAACCCATCATATTGCCATGTAAGGTACGCCTACTTCGCTTTTCTAAAAAATGCAGTTCAAAGATTCGATTTGTATAGATTAAGAGTAGTCTTTTTCGGTATATTCATAAGTACATTGCAGATTTATCTAAATTTATATTGCATTGCAGATATTTTTATTAATTTTGAGGTTAGAAATTGTGTCTGTCGTACGGTAGATATAGTATTACTATAACCGTACTACGGTATTATCGGTGAAATAATCTATTGGAATAATAAGTTTGGCAATCCTGCACTGTTTTTCCAGAAGCCCCATACTGAATTAGGAGGTTTGGACGCGCCATAGTATTCAAGTAAGACAAAAAAAAATGTCAATGTTTACAATAAACAAGACTAAATCCATGAACGAATTGCGAAATCGATAGTTTAATTTTATTTGGAGTGGCATATAAAAAATTACTTTAGTCAAAACTACAGAAAAATATTGAACGTATCGTATTTGGCAAGAACCTTGGGTTATGTACTAGTTTTACCAAATTTGCAAGTTTGTACACCCGTGTTCTAATAATACAGAACTCGTCAACAGTTCATTGCAAAAATTTTACAAGAAATTTATTTTAATTGTATATTACCTAATGCAAAAACCATGATTAAAAAAACTGATAAGCTTGAGTTATTCGTTCATTCCCATTTTTTTATGTAATTATCAACTCTCGTAGATTTGAATTGTAATAAAAATGTAACAAACATAAATTAATTTAAAAAAAATGTTCGTTTGTGGTAAATAATGCGGTTTGTTTTATACTATTACATGCAAATCAACCTTTGACTTTCACATACGTTATTTCAAGGTACAAGGACCGATTTAACACATAATTGTTCCAAAAAGACATACTATTGCGTTACGCACAAATTTCTGATACAAACTCAAGGTTGTACATATAAATTAAAATCTATTAAGGAACTATGTACTTTCAATGTATGTAAATTTAGTGTAGAAATTATTTTGTACAAACTATTTTTATTTATTTTTTTTATTACCATACACATTGAGCTGCCTCATAATAATTTTTGAAAAAACCTATTAAGTATGTAATGATGTGTAAATATAATAAATTTTGTTTATAGTACAAAAATGGGGTCCTAAAGCTTCGTATTTAAAATTGTATAAGAACTACCTATTATATTATTACATACGTTAGATGAGAATGAGAGAAATAGAAACAGAAGGCTTTGTCGAAAGGCCTCACACCACATGCATAAGGACGGCTTCAACTTGTAAGCCAGTGTATTATACACTGAATTTATGTATATATATATATATATATATATATATATATATATATATATATATATATATATATATATATATATATATATATATATATATATATACATATATACGCACATTTATAAACAATAACATATATTTACCATCTGGTGTTGTAACTGAGCCTGTCTTCGCTAATTTCCCTGTAACTGAGTTCCATAAACTGGATGGAATCAGATCTGAATTTTCCCTATCTATCTCATAATTGGAGAGTGGACCTAATGAACCATTTGCTGCAGCAGCACCATTACTTCCATTTGCATTACCCGTAGTCGATAATGGTTCTTCCTGTATTAATGGTTCTATTTTCATTCTTAAATCTAAACAGAATTATAATACCTAGATGGAAAGATAATAAAGTTTCCGTTACCTTCGGGACAACTTGGATCTCGACATTTTTCATTACTTTTACTTTCAGCACATATCAAGGCAGTGGCAGTTGTTTCTGAATTAAAACGATTTTCTGGAGGTCCATCAGCTTCGGGTTGTTGTGATAAAGAACAAGACGAACTAGATGAAGGACGGTATGCTAAAGACATAGGACCTGGCGAACCCGGTCTACCTGCTTTACTACCATCCCTTAAAACTGACGCTCTTACAGTTTCTTGTAATAATTCATTAGGACTACGTAGTGCACGCTTTGGCGAAGGTTCAAATGAGGTATTATTACTGCTTGCTATTCTTTGTTCATATTGTCGAAAATGATGCGGGTGCATATATGGAGACATGGCAGGTGAATAGGATGGGGACGGGCTAGATTGCTGCTGTAAATTTGTACCTTCGCTATCATCATTTAAAACTCTTAATTGTTTTCGTGATGTCGGTGAATCCAAAGTATCCATATTCGTATGACTTTGAGCAACTGCTAATTTTTCGTGTTCAATACTTAAACCCTTCACCTAAAACAAATATTATTCTGTGATTGTGATTTTTAGTAATAAATAAGAAATGAACACGTTCCTGTTTTGGTTTAGAATAAATAATTTAATTACCTGTAAACATTCTGCAGCCTTTAAAAAACTCGAAAGCGCATCTTGAGAAACATGCACTTCGCCTTTGTACATAAATTCCAGTAAAGCAGACATATTATTGGCCGATGTTCCATCTAATATAACTAGCAAATTCTGATGTAATGGGGCAGTCTCAAATAAATCTGCTAAATGTTTACTACATGCCGCTAAAATTAATTTGTGAGCCTTAAACGTGACCCCTGAAAAAAAATTGAATCAATTAAAAACAAAAAATATGTATGTGTATATTTTTTTGCATATTTATTCTAATTTTAAAAAAATGCGCAAACACTATCTAATGATTATTATGAATCGAAATAAAACAAACTATGATGGTCTTCCTCAACTTATCCATTTCAATCTCACCTTTTTTTAAGGTGTGCGGTACATATTTGTACCGGTAGAACAACTTTATTATGTTTGTTTGCATAATTATTTGCCAATTTCATATTGATATATTTCCGTTAAGTTGTCTCAAACGTCGGGTGTTCCTTAAGTCCATCAATAAATATAAAGTGCATTGTATTTTAACAACATTAAAGTATTAATTTAAAATTTTCACTCTATCTATAAAAAATGGCGCTATACTACAATCATGTAGTTCTAGAAGCGGAGTACACAAAAATCATGTTATTTTGATATTGATTAATCGGCTTTAAAGAACCATGTAATGCTGTTATTTTAAGGTACCTACTGTAACACTAGGTTATATCTATATATATAAAAATCTCTTGTCATAGTGTTTGTGGTAGCACTCCTCCGAAACGGCTCGACAGATTTTTATGACATTTTTTATGTATATTTGGTAGGTATGAGAATAGGTCGTAAAGTATATTTCATAACGCTAGGTGATTAGGGTGTCTTTATCCAGAAAATGTTTCTTTATTTTTTTGACATTTATTTTGGATTTTTTTTTTTTTTTGGTTTGGCATCAAAAAATACCTATAACCCCAAATTTATAATTTATATGGCAGAACAACGTTTGCCGGGTCTGCTAGTTATTTATAAAAAACTAATAATATGAGAGCATTAAGTTCTGGTTTTTAGAGGAAAATGTACGCATTTGAATTTAAATATGTTTAATTATTTATGTCATTACCTGCATATTCATATTTCCCAGATAATTATTTGCATATTTAATGAAAAAAAAAGGTCAAAAAGTTATGCTGTCCTCGCCAAGAAAGTTTACCGCTACGTCATTAATTTATGAATTTAGCTATCAATTTGCTTATACTGTCTTCTCATATAAAACAGTGAATTAAATAAGGATGGCGAACATTCGTAGTGCATTTGACGAAGTCGACATACGGTATTGAATAAGCAAATGTAGTAGAAAGAGTAAACCTATAAACGCGAAATCGATTTGTTTTATATGCATATGAATTTAATTCCCATTTGACTAATTCTACATAACCTACATTTTTTGTTTGTTTATCCTTTGAGTGTTTCCTCATTTCCTGCATTTACTTCTTTTAATCATTATTTATTATACACTTTAAAGAAAATGGGGGTCCCATATCAGTATCTGCTGCCCAAGAAGTAAGTATGACATTAAGTATTTATATCTTAATTCATTACAATCACGAAATTACAGCGCCTTGGGTATGTCTGAGAAGACGGTAAGAAATATCAAGTCTTGAGCTGCATCTAACCCTGTTTTAACAAAACGACCACACAAGAAAACAAAATCTGACGATCTACCTGAAACATCCAAAATGGGCGTAAGGAGTACGTTATACAAGTATGTATGTATAACGTGAGTAATATTGCATTACAATCAATGGGAATTAAATTTTTTTAACAATACATTAAAGAGATCAATTCACCTAATCGTCGGTAAGTAAACTTTTTTAATCAAAATCATTATGGGGTAATTGTGTGCGATATACTGAAGGACATCACAGTTGACAAACTGATTATTAACATTGGAAACTATTCTGAAAGTTCGGATATAGATAGTGACTCCGATTAGAAATTTAACCCTTTTGACAACCATGTTTCTATAACAATTAGTAATAAAAATGTGTTAGTTCATATTTAATACAATTTCTATTAGTAATGTATTTCAATTATGTAAGTACAATATATTTGTAAAATGCTTTTCAAGATGTTAATCACACATTTCCCATAGGATTTACGTTCCACATTAAATGTCATCTTTGTACGAATAATAGTTCAATTTTATTTAGACACGTAACTTAACATCCATTTTGTATAAAATGTTAACATCTTATTGTGGGTCATCATTGCTACTGAATTGGTAACAACAATAAGAAATTATGATTATGGAACGTAGCAGCTTTGCGAGGTGTAGACAGTGCAGTTCGATAAGTTGTCCCATGCAATTGTTTAAACTATAAATTTAATTTTCAAATTATCAATTGTATGATTGTTTATCAGCAACTTACAACGCAATCATCCTCCTGTTTTTATAATTCTGCTTCAATTATTAAATGTTTACGTTTTGTTGAAAATTGCATTGTTTGTAATAGGGAAGCAATGTGTTGTTACCTGCAGGCTGGAAGAATGACGTACCAAACACCTATTAGATTTCAAGTATATTGTTTTTCAATACGTCTGTCGTATAAAAATAGAAAAACAAGTACAAGAGAATTACGAGCTATTTATGAGCTTTTACATGCCACAAATTAAAAATTTTGAGCTCGTCATACTAGGGAGGAATTTTAAAATTTTAGCGGGGGGCTGAGTCGACGTTCTTTGCGGCAGAATTAGGAGCGATTTATGAGCTTTTGAAATAATATAATTTTAATTTTTGACCTCATCGTTTTAACCCCAAAACAACCCTTTAAATAATTTAACTCAGTTGAGAAAACTACACTATAATTGAAAGAATAACTCTATTGGAGGTAAATATTGTTTATTGGTTTAAGAGCTTTCAAAATACGTATTTTGACTTTTGACCCGCAACCCCTTTACGGTAAAACTACCCCTCGTTCCCCCGGCACAAGAGAGAACTATGCTTCAAATGAAAAAAATTAACTATTTTGTAGGTAATTACTGTTTATCGATGAATGAGCTCTTGAGATACATCTATTTTGATTATTTAGCTGCAACTCTTTTACGGTAAAACCATCTCTCGTCTCTCCAGCACACACATGGAGAGCTTTACTTAAAATAAAATAAATTAAATATTGTGTAATTAACTGTTTTATAATTAAATACTTTATATTATTAGTGATTGTTATACGTTATGAGTTTGCAAAATAGTTTTCATCTTAAGTGTATCTCTGATGTGGAGAAAATGGCGGGGTGATTATTTTTATAAAAGAGTTTTAACTTAATAACCAAACACTTGTATTTTCTAGGCTCGTAAATCGATAAACAATATTTAGCCGAAAAATAAATTCTTTTTAAGTATAGTTTCTGTTGTGCTGGAAAGACCTGGGACTAGTTTTATTGTAAAGGAATTGCAGTTCAATAATTAAAATACACGTATATTGTTCATAAACAATTTTTTTAAATCAAAGTATGCAATTGAAGAACCTTTTCAAATAATAAATTTAAAATAAAATTAAATTCATAATATAACATATTTAATTATAAAATAGTAAATACAAAATATTCAATTTCTTTCATTTTAAGTAAAGCTTTCTCTCTTGCGTGTTGGAGATACGAGAAGTGGCTTTACCGTAAAAGGGCTGCAGTTCAATAATCAAAATAGACGTATCTCGAGAGCTCATAAATCAATAAACAATAATTATCTACAAAATAGTTAAATTGTCTCATTTTAAGCAGTTCTCTCTTATGCTGGGGAAACGAGGGGTAGTTTTACCGTAAAGGGGTGGCGAGTCAAAAGTTAAAATACGTATTTTGAGAGCTCTTAAATCAATAAACAATATTTACTTTCAAAACAGATACTTTTTCAATTTTAGTGCAGTTCTCACTTGAGTTAAATTATGTAAAGGGTTGTTTTGGGGTTAAAACGATGAGTTCAAAAATTGAAATTATATTATTTTAAAAACTCATAAATAGCTCCTAATTCTGCCGCAAAGAACTATTTAATATTTTGACTTGTAAGAGATGGGTGGGTCTGAGTCGACGTTGACTCAGCCCCCCCCCCCACCATCCGAAATTTTTAAATTCCTCCCTAGTGTGCCGAGCTCAAAATTTTTAATTTGCGGAATATAAAAGCTCATAAATAGCTCTTAATTTTCATGTATTTGGTTTTTATTTCTACAAGAGAGAGGGGGGGGGGGCTAGCTCGACAGACGTTTTTTCAACCGTTATCATTACGATAATAACGTTCTCTAATTTTTACAAAATAAATCGCAATAAATAAGTTAAGTAATTGTATTTTTGAATTCTGCAGCTTTAAATGCTGCCCATCTCGGGGTATATTTTCTAAACAGAATTTGCTATAACGAAAATAACGTTAACACATGTTTTTCATATTACACTATATGATTGTAGCGTAGCGGTAAACTTTCCTGGCGAGGATAATATGTACTCTTATTTTGAAAATCAAATAGAATCAGCAATTTAGTTCCAAAAGCAGCCATTTGTGCATGACAATAAACCTCGCCTAGTATAACCCATGTACGTTATCTAATTTAAAGCAGGAAGTAGGAATAATACAGATATACTCAAATGAAGTCGGCATTGGAGACTAAAATCGCAGGGCATTTAATTTGTGTTTGAGCTTATTATAAATAATTGTGTAATTATTTAAATAATGATAAGTGCAAGCATATGGTTGCAACGATTCTATTAACAAAAACCGTGATAAACAACTTTTTTACATTCCAACCTATATATACATATGTAGGTAAGTACAGAAGGTTATGCAATAGAGTTTTATCACTAACGCTAAATCGACTTACTAGCTCATTTTACAACGTTTGACAAAGTTTCGCGAAGATCGGCCATGATAGCTATGGTGTGTGTGCGCGTACAAATTCGACGCGGAGTGAGAGAGTTTATTAGAAGCAGTTTTTTTGTTTTTTATCAATAATTTATAAAACATCCGTATATTTCAAAATTATAAAAATTCTAAATGTATACATTAAACATGTCGATTAATTATGTTCTATGCAATTTTTTGATACGACGCGTAATTTAGCGGCAAAACATTTTTTAAGGTAACATTTAAGTGTTAGTTCAAATTTATTCAATGACTGAACAACGATCAGCTTTACAGGAAAATGTGTAAATATATTTTTTAAAGAAAATTTAATTTTACGTAACTTTACTATGTAAAGTTTCTTAATAAACAACCAAATAAGTCTAAAAAATAATTAAATAAGATTGAAAATGCTTAAACTGTATTATCAATATTTTAAAGAAGCGGGCGGTTTTGGAATTTTTTTTTAAGTTAGCATTTACATATGTGTGCCTATTAACACCCATGTAACATTAGTTTTAAACGTCCATCTGACATAGATTGTTTTTTACAATGTTGCCTATTTTCGGTATGACTCAAAAGTAATCTGTAATTTAAAATTGAACGCAAAGCATCTTGTTAAAATTCTGGTCTATTTTAAAATTATAATAGATTCCTTTGTATATCAGAAGTAAAAAAAATTCGTATTTTAATATTAAGGGACTATAAAAAAAACGGAAATTTGTTAAACATTGTTGACTTGTCTAATGACCTCCTTGTAGTAACCGTCTTTGATGTAGTATTATTATATATCATTTTTAGAACTGCCTCGGTGGTGGTATGGTTAGAGTGCTTGTCTTTCACCCCCGAGCGGCGCGGGTTCGGACCAGTCCGTGGTAGTCGTTTTTCTAAAACGGAGAAAAACCAAAACATTCTTTCTCGGATAGAAAGTAAAACTGTAGATCCCGTGGCAATACGATGATTGGCACGTTACAGATTCCTTACTAAAGGTGGAATTCCTTTAGTAGGTCAAAATTCTAGTGGCGTGTAGTGCTAATAACCATTAGTAGTTGATGTGCATAGAGATGCCTGACATTTCTGTTTGTGTCTAGATCTCGACCCATAAATACAAAAAAAAAGTATCATTTTTGGAAACTGAAAATTCCCTATTACACTATAAAGTTAAAAGTAACATTTAAGTTGCTTTCTTTACCACTTTTAGAAAATAATATGTATTAACAAAACAGTTTCGAGGAAATACGTTCGTAAATTAACAGTCGAAAAATAATATTTGTACACATTACTGGTTACGAGGTGGAATTGAATTTGAGACGTATGTCTTCAACTGCGAAAGTTTTATTCACAACGCTCTACCATTACCATATCCTAAAACCAGCGATATTACTCGTAAAAAAAATGTGTACGATAAAATTTACATTCATAAATCGTATTTAATTAAACAAATTTTGGCAGTTTATCTGATAAGATAATGCACGTTATTTAAAGCTACATATTGCAAATAAGACTTTGATCCACCAAAGTATAAAGTCGATGACGTTACGCGATAACACTATATTGACCAAATGTTTTTGGGATCCTTAATACAAAACTTGTGATAAAAAAATCCAAATCATAAATGTAAACAATTTATTGTAGTTTAGGATTGTTATCTTCAATAAAAAATTGCATGTCATAATTTAATAAACGAAAGAGAATGCGATACACGCATACGCAAATTATTTCATTTCCATGAAAATAATTTGTTTCTAAACATGGGAATATTTATTTCTATTCTTTGCAATGGTTGTTCGACTATATTACACCTGCAAAAAACTAGAACAAAGGTTGTTGAGTGGATTTCCCATTACGATCAGGATAAACAGCAAACTTAAGTTCAATAATGATCAACTTTCACGTCTTACATAATAATCTACTATTATCGACAAGAGACTAATAAACTCGCCGTTATTACTGTCAATTTCGATAGTTTAAGCATTGAGTAATATATATCTCAATGGTTCAAGTTGTCTTTTATGTATTTCAAATCACATACGCTTTGTGCCATTAATCATTTCAACCTAATAATGAGACTGAAGTTGAAACTAATAATGGGGCTAGGACAATGTGATTTTGATAGAAAATTTTAGATAGAAATCTGTCAGAATGACGGACACTTGTCATCCATCACTCATCACCCCGACGGAGACTTATTTGAGGTATGAAGATAAAATAGTATTTTATATTACGTTTGGCGTGTAAGTTGATCAATATTTCGCTCAATAATGATCAACTTACACGTCTTACATAATAATCTATTAACTTCAAGAGACTAATAAACTTGTCAGTAATACTTGCAATTTAGATAGTTTAACTTTTGATTTATTGCGTGTATTTCAAATTATATCCGCCTTGCGCCATTATTCATTTCAACCTAATAATGAGGCTGAAGTTGAACACAATAATGAGGCTAGGCCAATGTGATTTTGGTAGAAAATTTCAGATAAAAACAATCAATCAGAATGCCAAAAAAAAACCAAGTAAGATATTTTGGCCAAAGGAGACTTATTTGAGGCTTGAAGATTAAACAGTATTATTGCGTTCGACGTGTAAGTTTATCAATATTTCGCTCATAAGCTATTTTTTGTCATTCCGAAATTAAATATACTAAAATGCAACCCGAAATTATAAAATCCCAGATGCGAAATGGCGCACACGCGGTTCGTCATTAGGAATCTAGTTACATATGTAGGTTAATTTGTTGTCAAGGTTTTGGTTATATTTATGTCCCAAGAGACTAAAAATTACTTTTTTGTGCGATCGTTCATATTTGTCAACTTACTGTCACTGTTTTGACAACAGTAGGTGGCATATTCTGTTTAATGAGTCTAACTGAACGGTAAGTAATTTATTTACCGTTCAGCGAACAGTAAGTGAAATTCATAACCTTGATTAGCAGAATTTCTGACACAATTATTTTACAACTGTCACATTAACATTCAGGTTACTAAGGAAACAATACATACGCTTGTGGCTCGGCTTGTGGTAATATTTTAAGCAATTTTGAGATAAAATAAAATGTGTTTTGCCTACATTTTGCCATCAAGTGTATTGTTGATTGCACAAAAAATAGCATAAGCATTTCGAACAGGAGGAGTTTACCGATCTCCTCCAATATTGGCGACTGAGCGAAGCGAAGTCGCCAAACATTGTCGTCGATCGGTAAACTGTCCTTACTGTTCTTAATACTTAATATACTATTTTGCTCGAATATGCTCTATCTGGTTATTTACCTCGTATGTTTCCACGACAGTAAGTTATGTTTACTAGTTGCTAAGAATAAATACGAAGGTAAGTATTTTAGCGTTCTAGAATTGTAAGTAAATTTATTCAATTTTAAATAATAACATTTTCTATAATTTACCTATTAACACAAATATTGAAAGTACAATTATTATAATTTCCAATTGTCACCGGAAGCTTATTTTGGTAAACAGATGCCGATGAAAAAATTTCATGGAACCTTGTGCGACTTTTGTGGATGAGTTTCCTTATACCCATGCCAATAACCTGATTAGTGCATTTCCCATTTCGATAATTTAAAAAGAAATGAAATGATTTTGCATTTTTTGGACGGAGATTTTTATATTTGTAATATATGTCCAAATAGTTAACTTTATTATGTGCAATGTTAATAACAACAAATGATCGCTGAATATTTGTCTTCGTTTGGGGTATTTTTACAATGATTAATCCATCAAAGTTCCTCAAAGTCTTCTATTTTTATATTACGTCTACTTACACCAGCTAGTTCTAATATCATTCCTACCTATAAAAAATATTAATTTACTAATGTATCTTTACTTTAATATGTAATCTACTACCTTGTGTGCAAGAAATTTTTCAGATTCACTTAAAATATTCATTCTAGCTTTCAATGTTATTTTCACAAAAAAAAAACTGTAATGGTTACAGTTATTTACAAATTGTTATAGCAACGAAATACACATTTGTACATTAAGACAACTTGATATAACGAGACTAATATACATATGTACATATCGTTATTTATTAAGTACATATTTAAAACGTTTTAATAAAAATTTCAAAGAGAAAGAACAAAACATACACATAATTTTTATTAATAAGGGTGCCCCCCCCCCCCCCTGTTAGTTACAGACTCCACCACTCGTCGTGGCATCGATTCTAGCACATGGTCGATGTCCTCCTGAGGTATTGTGTCCCAAGTAACCTGTAATTCGTGCTGTAGAGCTTGCAGCGTCTGTGGAGGATGCTGCAAGATTCTCAATCTTCTCCCCATAATCTGGGTGGAAATGGCAAGAGATTAACATTATCCTATGCAAATTGGTCCAAAGAACGTCTTGCAATATGGATGCGGGAATTATCCTGCTACAAAAGTAGGTCTTCCAACTGCTGAATCCACATATCGTTGGGCGTTCATATTGCCTCGGATGAATACCAAACGAGACCTATTCCCGTAAGTTATAGGACCCCATACCATAATCCCTACAGTTTGATGCACATGCTTCGCAACAGAAAATTCAACATTTCGACGTACCGCAAGTCTTCGTCTGACCGTCATACGGCCATAATGCGTCACCAAACAGAATCGGGATTCATCAGTCAACATAGGATTGTAAGCCGAAAGCTCTGATTCTGCGGTAAACCGTTCGAAGGATTACAGGACGAGCTTCGTTAGCTAACCACTGCACGTCAATTGATACGGTACTAGGGAATCGGTATCTTGTTGCCTAAGTTGAAGAAAGAGGTCCTGCACCTCATTTGTTCTTCTTCGCCCCCCGGTTCCTCTTCTGCGGCGTTGCTGACCCTGCCTAGTCCATGTCTGATAGCAACGGATAATGGTGGTTTGGTTTCGGTTAAGGCGATTTGCGATTTCTCTAAACGAAAAACCATCTTCGCGCAAACCAACAATACGACCTCTATCGAAGTCGCTTAATTGGCGGTAATTTCCACGTTGGCGCACTCTAGCCATGGCCACACTCTCAAAGCAAACAATCACAAGCGAAAATAATAAAGAACTGAACACAATCTCGCACAATATACTTACACCTGACAAAATTGTTCGAAAAAACTGAACGAACGGTCAGATAAGCCATTGCCACTTGATCCACATGAATGAAATTTTAATCAATTGGTACCTCTTAGTAATTAAACGTTTCTGTCAAGTTTGTCTTGGCAATTTCCATGTCACTGAGTATATATATATATATATATATATATATATATATATATATATATATATGTATATGTATATGATATATATATATATATATATATATATATATATATATACATATAGGGTGCGGCACCAAACTTATGTTTTTTTTTAATGCAACCCTCCCCCCCTATATTTTAGCATAATTTAAAAGCCCTTTTGATTCTGACCAAAATGGCTTGGTTTATTTGAACATTTGCTACGAAAAATTGGATACTTTATTTCGCTTTTCCTAGTTTAGTTTAGTTTCATGTGTAGTTTAGTTTTTTATTCTGTTTTAGTTCCTTTATTTTGTACACAAGATATTAGCTCGACCACTGTACACTGTTGTTCTGGTTGAATAATTCGAGGGTGCCATATCAGAGAGGCGTATGCGGCAAATACACAAAAAATGAAATTTTACGTCCGTGGTACGTATTTTAGTAGAATACATACCACGGACGTAAAATTGCATTTTTTGTACTTTTCGGCGCATACGCCCCTCTAATATGAGACCATTGATATTAATATCGAAAAAGTAAAAACTAAATGCATTCTCAAACCGAATGTTGTTTGTTATTTTTCAAACGGATTACTTAAAAATGTTATAGGTAGGTACTTGTTCCTAATTGTTATGTAGCATGTAACGAGTAACGTTTTTTTTTAATCTCACCAGTTTATCAAAATAATTGTATATCGCTGGGAAGCTTATCAAAAGCGCTATAAAAATATACAGGATGTCGCATTTGAAACAATTGAGTTATTGACAGTTTTGCGTTTGGTCACGCCCTGTATATGGTAATGCGAAGTGGTTGATTAATAAGCACTAACATGAAAATTCAGGACATGGAAAAGCATGGAAGGGCAAAACACGAACTAGGTACTCCATTTCACAATTTGGTTGCCGTATTGAAAAATGTACATTGAGCCCATTTAGTGTGACAAGATGGAATTTTGAGTGCGTAATTATGGTGTGAACGGGCAAACCGAGTGTTCCTAGCGAAGATGGCTTGCGAAGGTATTAAGGAGTGTATTTCGGAGGCACACTTGCCATGGTAATAGCGATATAACAACGAAAGAACCAAAACTATTCTTCTATGCTCAAGAGGCTGTAGTTCAGAAGTCAGAGGTCGGTCATTTATAAACCTTACAGCTCTTTTTTGGACGCGATTTACCATAAAGGGCGTATTGGGGAGCACTGGCCCAGAGGTGGGAATTGTATTCCAAAAGGGGGCGAATTTGAGCCTTATACAGTAAAAGGGGTTGTTGCGATCTGAAGTACTGTTTAGATCTATATAGAAAGCCCAGTTTACGGGGAGCTTGTTTTGCTGGCTGACAAAAGGTGATCAACCCATGAAAGCTTCGGTGATACTGACATCCCTAACATAGAAATAGAGTCTGAAAACTTGAGATCTAAGCCATTCATATTTACAGCAGGAAATGATCGGTCTTTCTTGGCGGACACAAGGCAACACTGGGTTTTGTCGGCGTTGAACGTGAGTAGATTATTCCTTCCCCATGCAAGGTTTTACAACAGAATTAAATAAAGACCATCGAGCAATATGTCCTTCTATATTCTACTATCAGGAACGTTGAGAGATTGTATTTTGATTATATTTGTAATTGTGAGTCAGTAAAAGCGACATTAACGGCATTTCTATTTGTTTTGATACTTTAAAGTTCGTATGTAATCCCAATTTCGATCAACACATTAGATTCGTACCATTGTTTCATACTAGTTTTCATCCTTTCAAAAGCATTAATTACTGTTTAATACCTTTCATAGTTTACCAATATCAGTAAGAGTTACGTAAATAGTACGTTTATTTAATGATATCTAAAATATATCAAACTGCAAATACGTTATAGTATTACGCGATAAGGATCCAACTAAAATCATGTCCAAAAAATAAATCGAAAAAATACAACGTATATAGTAATATTAATTTGTTTATTGTTAATTAAGTAACAATTTATCCCATTAGATACATTCCTGAAATTGAAATTGTAAGATGATCATATTATAATAGTGAAGGACTAGATACCTACGTAATCTTTTCAGACAAATGTCATGTGTTATCTGAAAAAAAAATAATACAATAAAAATAAGATAAAAAGACAAGCCTGTCCCCAAAACACATACGTATTATATTTTGATCATATAAATAAAACAAGTCATGAAAATACCAAGGTCGCATTAAATTAAATTTACGCCTTTATTGCAACAATTTTTCTTGCCAAATTAAACTATACAAAAAGTTAATTTTTATAAAGCTAATTCAAAAGAATAATTTCACATTATAATATAAATTTTGATGATTACCCACAACATTTTTCTTCTCTGGATTGTTAATAATAATCGTACGGTGTCTCCTAGAAAGAAGAGCGGTGATTACCCTTCAGAAGGCCCCATCGATCAAGATTCTCCCGACAAAACAAAATAAACGCGAGAGTGGTAAGGATATGGACACTTACAACAGTAAGATCCAGCAACTACTTGACGGGGACGAATACAAACCGAAGGACCCCACATCATTAATCGAAAGTACAACAGTACAAAAGGACAACAGTAAGATCAATCAATCAATCGATAGAATAATATACCGGACGTTAGCAAAACATAAAGGGCAGTTCCCGGGAGTTCTACCAGAGAACTAAACTCACACCTCACTACAACAAACCTCCACGTCTGTGCGGCCTACCAAAGATCCTCTGAGATCGATTTTGAACTGAAGAAATTCCCAGTCATCTATTATCACACTATCTGCCAGGTATTATCACTCCCTTAGCTAGAAAAACTGAGTCTATGGCCAGGAACACTTCGTGGAAACCATCAGGAACATTCAACCCAACCACAAAGAAATACTAGTAAGCTTCGACATTGTGAACCTATTCCCAATGTGGTCATCCGGAAAGGTACTAGCGTAAGGGTTAAGCTGGAGAAGGATAAGCGCAACAAGAGTTTAAGTGCAACACATCTGCTCAATAGGTTACTGCGCAACAGGTGCAATAAACTACTGTGCAACAATGTAATGAAAAAACATATTGGATTACTCAGTGGTAAAGGTGTCAAAGATGTAAGTGTAACGTTTCAAGTTCGTATCCGAGAGTAGCCAACTGCTTGACAAAATAATCAGAGACAAATGAATTCGACTCAAGTGCGAAAATAGCCATTCTTCGGGACTGATGACGTTAACGGAGACCGTCCTCGAAACATCTTCCCATAAAAACAAAAACTGTGGAAATAGGTCAATCATCTGAACTAATATGAGAACATATGATGTCTTCAAAATAATGACCAAGAAGTCCGAATGTGGGGTTTGCATCCAATTATCCAATTTTCTCTATCAAATAGGTCCATAAACAAAAATTTTCAATATATTAAATTTAAAACGTGCCAACATAACGGTATATTAATACACCTAGCCTATAAAGTGAATCTTTTAATATCGCTTACGCTCGGGTAACGATCATCTGCTACATATGCAATTTTTGGAATTGTAGTGATTAAAAGTTAGAAATCTATAACAAAATTGTTAAATAAAAACATTAAACATTGCCAACGTATATGAAATTGCACAAAGGCAGCACTCTGATCCTTGGACCTACGAAGCAATACATGTTCAAACGCAAAGTGATACTCGTATATCATTAGGTCTTCTATAGAGATAGATAGGAGGCTGTTGTTTTCGATAATGACGTTTAACTTAATAATAATTCTGATCATTGTTTATATATTGGAGTACATATTATACATTATGATACATCATTTTAAAGGGACTTCAATTGTCTATCAGAATATTCGATAATATACAGGGTGTCCCATTAGAAGTAATGAACTTTTCTGCATTTTTGTACCTTGTGGAAACGTAACGAATTTCGAACGACACTGTACAATATGGAACCAATTTCGTTACACAGAACTGATGAACAACTTATTCATAGAGTGCATCCAGAATGTCAACTTTCTACAAATTCAAACACCACAATAATGAACATTCGATTGGAACCATGTTTTGGCTAAAAAATAAGGAAATTAATTAATTACTCAAAAACGGTTGAAGATAGGCATAGGGATGTGTGATGCAAAAGTAATTTGAAAGTACTAGCGAACCCAACAATGTAATAATATACAGGGCGTCCCATTAAAAATATCAAAGGTGATGCCACTTTTCCACATAAGCGGCAACGTCGCAACGCTGAAAACATTTTAGATCGATAGATCCGAGCCAGCCATGCAAGTGACCAAATTTTCAAAAAGGTCCCATGTCTCGTTTTCCGTAAACGTCTAAGGTACCATCGACGTGAATCACCCTGTATATTTCAAACATAAAAATACAAACATATAGACCTTAAACATATCGAATAATTATGTTTTATGCAATTTTTTGATACGACGCGGCAAAATTCCTAAGGTAGAATTTAAGCGTTAGTTCAAATTTTCAATATCTGAAATTTTTTAAGTCAGTATCTATGTCTATTAACGTCTATTTGACATGAAGTTTTAAACCTCATTTGACATAGATTATTGTTTTTATTTTTACAATGTTGTTTATTTTCGTTATGAACGTATTAAAAAATCCTAAAAAAATTATTATTAAAATAATTTCATTTCTTTTAATTTCCACTTTGTAGATTTGAATGTCGTGTTGTGTTTTACCACATGGGATATTTTATTGCATAATAGTTTAAATGTATATTACATACGATCTTATTATTCGCTATTTGTTATGTAAAATTCCTTTTAGTGTATCATTTGCAACAAATTACGCGCGCGCTGTATATTTTGGTCGCAAAAACTAAAAGGTCTAGTTACCATCACAGCAAAGCATTAGGATCATTTCAACGTAACGCTTATTAAATCCCACAGGAATAATACTACAGCAGAAACCCTTACAAGAAATATGTTAAACGTTTCATGACATTCACAAATAATACATACTACAATGACTATAACAATAATGATAATTATTAAAACTTACATTACTATTATTCTTTTCGGGCATTCTATAATTTGCGTAATTATAGGAAATCGTACAGAAGATCGTTTAGTATAACCAAAATATGCTCATAGATAACGTTAATTGTCAATGTAGTTACCGTAAAACGGCATTTTTTTGGCGCTATTTTGGTTCTTTGACAGCTGGCAGAGATTTGCAACTTACAACACGGTGGAAGACCACCGAAAAAGTTTGAAGACAACGAATTGTAAGCATTGTTGGATGAAGATGACGCTCAGGAGAAGTGGGTTCCACACGAACTGAATGAAAGACAGCAAGAAAACCGGAAAATCACTTCCGAAATGCTGCTCACCAGCACAAAAGAAAGTCATTTCTCCATCGAATCGCAACAGGTGATGAAACGTGCATATATATAGAGAATCCTAAGCGAGAAAGATCATGGATAACCCGAGGTGAACCATCGACATCAATTGCGAGGCCAAATCGCTATGGGAAGGAGACAATGCTCAGTGTTTGGTGGGATTAGAAGGGTGTAAACTATTATACGCTATTAAAACCTGACGAAACCGTTAATACTAAACGGTGTCGACAACAAATGGTCAATTTTAATCGAGTATTGCGTAATAAACGACCATAATTTAGAAATGGCAACATTGTAATTTTGCTTCATAATAATGCACCATCATGTACATCAAAAGTAATTAAGGAAACTATTGAGACGTTCAGTTGAGAAATATTTGCATATCACATGCGGCTTACTCGCCAGAGTTGGCTCCCTCCGACTATCATTTATTCGCATCGATTGGGTACACACTTGTTCTGCAGCGTTTCACTTGTTATGAAAATGTATGAAAATAACTCGATGACTGGTTTGCCAAAAAAGAGCAACAGTTTTTTTGGCGTGTCAATAAATAATAAAATAGCTAGCGATCGACAATATTTCGAATAGAAGATTTTCTATCATTTTCACACAATACATGTGTATATTTTCTACACAAAAATTCCGGTTTCATATTTACACACCTGGCAGAATATTTGGTTTTACATGTTCTGTGTATAAATTTTTCAAGATTGCATTTCAATGAATAGTTAATTTTTAACACGGCCACCGCACTCTTACACTATAAAGGGAATACAGAATTTGATTTTGAATTTTCTTTGGAAAATGTCAAACACTATCAATCTCAATTAACGATAGTAGAGTTGTAGTTTTTAGTTTCAAGTTTAATCCATTTTGTCGTAAATATCTTGTAAGCGTTCTGCAAAACTGAAGCAAGTTTGTGGAATTTTAACTACACGAATCTCCACGGTCTTGTCGAATTTACCATCCTCATATCAATTAGGTTTATAAATATCATCCACCACAATTTTCTCCTGCTGTTCCATAATTGGATATTGAAAATCAATGCTGTGTATTGCAGAGATACAATTTCTAAACACAAAGTTGGTCAACATCAACTTTGCATTTCTTCAAACTTCCTCCATTGGTGCAATGAAATCGTAGTTGATAATAAGTGAACGTGGGCTCTTATCTTTCTATTTTACATTATACCTGTTAGCATAGTTGCTAACTAGTTTTTAGTCATTTTTTCTATAACGGAACACTGCCTCAAAGTATGTTCAACAATGTTCCAGTAGCCAAAAAGTATTACACCTCTTGAGAGTTGATTTAATATTTAATTGAAAAACGACATGTGCCCTCATAAAAAATTTACGCTGTTCATTCCCTTGCCGAAATATATGTTGAAGTTAAAACAGTGCCCAGTTAAACTACTTAGCACCCAATTTCTATAACCAAACCTAATGGTATGTCTATTATAAATTGTTTGGCTGGGCGACCCCCACCAAATCACTTAATCATCGACTCATCAATCGGTAGTTCTGTAAAGAACCGAAATCATTTACCTATGTTTTAATTCGTCAATTAAACAATTTTAATAAAATTTCTGAAATCCCAAATAATGATTTTTTCCCCTCCGACGTTGTTCGAAAATATTAAGAATTTTGATACATCCCCTTCTGTGCCACTACTTGCCCAATAACCGATCTATAAATTAGCGTCACTACCAGAAGCCGTCACCGCCTTCCGCGGATCTCAATACTACAGCGAGACGCGCTACCGATCGCGTCTTTATTATTACTATTCTTCACTCGTTCACTCAACTCCGTCCGCCTTAGCACCTACACACACACGTGAACAACGCAATGCCGGGGCTATTCGCGGAGTAGTTTTCCACTTACTCGGTCGGATAAGAGCCGCCGCCTTAATTCTGCCGGCCACCGAGTGTCGATCGAACAGCGCATGCCTGTTCAGAATCTATTGATCGATACTCAGCACATAATTATACACCAACTTACACTGATTGCCACTTACTAAAGTGCAGAGAGTACACGAATTAAAAGTGACAAAGCAGACCAAGATTAGACCATTATTTTTGAAGCAAAGTAATTACGTAAAACAAGTGAGTATTAAAATTCTATCTCACTTAACGCAATTACGAATTCTAAGAATTTACTTCTTTTATAAAGTCCTGAAACCGTTTCCGTCCAAGATCACACGTCGTGATACAACCTAGATTAAAGAATTAGTCCTGTATCAAACTTTCTTTAATTACAAAGCCCGTAAAACGTTTGTTTTAGCCTGACCGCCTGTATAATTAAATATTCCAACAAACTGAACGTTCCTGAAGGTTTAAATACCTTATACCGCCCCCGAGTTAGATACGCACCAGGTAACATTTCACCTTCACCGCCATCTCTACCTAAACCAGTCACGCACTGCGTATACAAGCGGTAAACGAATTATTCGTTCCCCCACATAAATATTCAAGACGACAATATCCATTATTAAATTTTCCGTGTGTAAATAACTCTAAATACAGTAGCCACCATCCCCACCAATAACTTCATCACTAATAGTGCTTCAATAAGGATAAAAATGCCATACCCCTTGCATTGAAATCATGGAAAATAACTAGAATATATTCTATTTGCCGGTGATCAGTTTCAAACACTAATTAGGACGGCTACTGCTTGTTAAATAAAACCCCTTTAAAGATATTAGTCAGATACGTTTAAATATTTTATTTTCTGGATGACCTAGAAAAACAGGTAGCAGAATATTCACCTCTGCATTATACCTTTCAAAAATATTTCTAACGAGAAATAACCTTGCTATTACTGTGTAAATCAGTTACCCGCTCTCGATTTGTACTGGGCAGGGGCGTACTTAAAATATTTTAGAATTTTTCTTTAATTTTCATTTTTTATTTATTCTTTTCGTATGAGGAATTAATTCCAGTTAACTCTATTGTTAATATTCCGTTAATGTTACTTTCGAAGCAACCATAAAGAGACTACCGGAGTGTCGGTTATTCTAGGACCCACGTACCTTACGCCGCCACCAGTACCAGAACGGAGATCAATCCAGGCCCTGGGCAAACTAAGTGTGTCTATTTAGCTATTGTACTCGTATAAGAAGATATATCTATCAAACCCTTTTAGTCTTTATTGGTCGGCGTAAAAAATCACGTCCACTACGACTCGAACCAGAACCGCAGTAAATGCATTGGAATTAGACGTTACCCATAAAAAAGGCGATACAGTTCATTATGAAAGTTGCCTCACTAACAAAATTGTGGCGTGCGTGATTTGATTTCGCTTATTTTAGTCCACATTTACAACTTTTTTTGTAAATTCCGTGCAATATACATAATAATTATTCCCTAAGTACTATGCTACGTCATTGACTTTTGTATATCCTTCCTATAATTATATAAATGTCATAAAATTTTACGACATCTAGCGGTAGAATTGATCTCTAATATATAAGATAATCTCTTTCCAAAAAGATATTGAATTGAAAAACACGTGATCTGTTTTTTTTTAATTAAATGACCTAAGTTAATTGGGATATAATCCAACGAACTATTTATATCGAATAAGGGCTACCATATATTACTTTTCAACGGAAATAAAGTTATTTACATCAACATATGTGTTTAATGTGGGAAGTTGTCAATTTTTTTTAATTACACATCATATTTATACATGGAATTCGGACTTTTACTTTTCCTTTCCTGGATTTTTTTGTACAATTTCAGTACTACTCATGATATCAACATTCTGGTGATCTGTGATTAATTGGGAAAATAACTTAAACGATTTACTGAAATTACTGGTCACCTTCCGTCTGCAATTAAAATCACCTACTGTAATTGTAAACTTCATTATCCACACACTACCGGTACACCTTTGGCTTTCATATCTCTCATTGAAGACATTGAAACAGGTTAGTCTGCAATTACATTCATTTGACCTGGTTATCAAGGCAATCAATGTATGATAACTAATTATATACACCAATATACTGCCTGTTTGCACAAGCAGAAATTGTGTAGCTATTATATTGATTAAATAAACCAATTCTATCCATAAAATTTACTCATATATATATATATATATATATATATATATATATATATATATATATATATATATATGTTATTATAAGGGATACAGAGTTTAGTATTACATGATAATTCAAATACCGATAAGAAAATTCAACATTCGTTCAAATTTTTAATCGGCTATACACTTTTTTAATATTCATAATACGAAAAAGTTATAAGAGAGACTATTGATTGCTATTTTTACGCAAAATGGGAAAATGTGAACAAAAAATTTTTTTAGTAATTATTTTTCGAGCTACAACCCAAACACATTTTTTTAAATAGCAACTATAGGTGGTTATGGACTCATTCGAAGGTTTATTTTTTCTGATTTCAAAAATGTATCATGTAATTCTGCCCAACTTTGCTAATTTAACCGACTCTGTATCTCTTATAATAACAAAGATAGCCACAGAGCGTGGGTAGATTCTAGACACCCTGTATATATATATATATATATATATATATATATATATATATATATATATATATATATATATATTCTGCAGAGGTAAGAAATGTCGGTAATCTAATTTTGATGTCTAGTTTTCTAACCTAATATTCGTGGTAGAAATCTACATTCATTTTGAGTTATTGAATAAAACAATAATTTGAGTAACATAAAATCTGGTTTCCTTTTTTTGTTTATTAAATAAAGGAATTTTTAATTACAGAATACTAAATTTCTTGTTTTGATTTATTTGTCTTTATATATGTGCTAATTTTCTCTTTCAACTCTATTCTCCCTGTACTGCCTTTTGGAATATTTAGGGTTGTATTTTAGAAAATTCGTGGCGCCTACTATTACTATTAAAAAGGCTTACTCTGAATAACATATACTAGTATGCTAGTCCAGAGCAAAAAAAAGCTCTTCTGACCATACATCCAAAGTGCTCTAATTACTTCGCTACGTGCTGGTTTATACTTTCTAGATTGTTCTGAGTTAAATCTTCCCAGTCACACTAGATGATTAAGTTTATGCACTCCATTTATTGAGTCACCGATTTCATTATGATCCACTAAATGTTGTTGCTCAAACCTGGATTCTTTTTATGCCAGATGGGTTCAGCTGATTGAGCGTGTATTTTACATAATCCTTATGTAGGTAAGGTTGTAGTTGTTTCCATATAACTGCGACGTTCACGAGGCTTAGCATTTGCATTATCTACCGAGCGTTCGGCAAGTACCTTCGTATCATATTACAATCTTTCAAAACGCCGCACTCCAGTTAAGCTTTTTACATGAATGCGCCTAATGTACTCACCCGAGCACACTATACGTTAGATGTCTATTAGATATCTTTTTCTCAAACATCATCAATAACAATACTTTATTTAAGCAACTTCCAAACTATAAGACAAAAGTAGATAATCAGAAAATCGCACAACTTTTGTAATTACAACTAACTACATAGTATACCTTAATCTGTAAGGGCAACTAGCTGACGTCACATTTGATGTTATTAATGCACTTTTCTTAATATGGCGGAGTTGGCTGTCCGTCATGATAATACCCATAGATGGCACCAAAGGAAAATAGAACGGATAATTACAAAACAGAAAACGCACTATATACAAAACTGTTCGTTTCCAATCTATTTTATTCATAGACTACTTTACCAATATTATCGTATACAGTGACAACCAGAAGTTATGTCTAAATTCATTTAAAGTTGAAGGGCCTAATTTTTGGAGAAACGCTCGGAGACGTCGATTTTTATTTTTGACTGCAGTCAAAAAATAGATTGTTTCGATTGGTTGCTAAATTTTGACTTGGATTGTCTAATGAATACGAAACAAGTATACTGTATGTTCATATTTCTTGATTTAAATTGTACTACCAGCCCTATTAGTGTGAGATCCGGCTGCAAAATTGTGCAGGTATCTTTTTTTTAATAAAACTTAATTCAGATTAATGATTAATGACAATGTAATGTACTACTTCCGGGTTGCCTATAAAAAATTAGCCGCAATTATTTTTAATTAAATATATTATAATTAATGTATTTGTATGAATTTGAACTATATGCTGAACGTGAAGAGAATGAAACGTCATTTGAAAGGAAATGATGTGAAGAATGTAAAAAAATATGGTTGCCACCCCCAGTCAGCCACAATCTCTAGGCAACCAGATGTAAACAGGTACATTATTGTTGACTATTTCGCTCATCGTTTTTTTCAAGAATATATTATACCAAATTGAAGTAAAACTTCCAGAATAATCCATGGTTGCTTGTAAAAAAGTGGCCGCAAGCAGTGGTTACCATGATTTGAATTATTTACTCCCACTTTAAATAAGTGTGAACGAGAGGCAAGGAATGCGCGCGCTGCTTCGTGCTGTAAACTAGATATAATGTAGTTGTAGTCAATGCAATGTTGTTTATCAATTTATTATGTGTTAAGGATGGATTTTTAGCATAATGGAAATGTTTATCGTATAACAAAAGAGTCATTTTTTCTAATTCTCTAATTCTATTTAATTCTAATTCTAATTCTATTGAATATTTAGAAAAAATCGAAGTTAATTTATTTGTTCTTTCAATGTTAATGCAAAATAAAATTTTGTTATTATTGTATTAAAAACTATTCAATTTTTTTTATAAAATATGTTATCAAACTTAATCGTACTTTAGTTGCAACGATTCAAAAAATAAATAAATGCTGTAATTCTTTTTTCTATATGAACTATTACAGTTGCTAATAAATAGTATATGAGATATTGCTATGATAATGAGCAACGCGTTCTTTACTCCAAAAACGAACGGCCAGTGTCTTCGTTTACAGCACGAAGTAACGCGCACATTCCTTGCCTCTCGCTCACACTTATTTAAAGTGGGAGTAAATAATTCAAATCATGGTAACCACTACTTACGGCCACTTTTTTACAAGCAACCATGGATTATTGTGTTCAGCACAAATGTAACTTCAATTTAGTATAATATATTCTTGAAAAAAAAAACGATGAGCGTAAATAATCAACAATAATGTACCTGTTAACAACTGGTTGCCATATTTTTTACATTCTTCACATCATTTCCTTTCAAATGATGTTTCATTCACTTAAAAAGCAAATGGTTCAAATTCATACAAATACATTAATTATAATATATTTAATTAAAAATAATTGCGGCTAATTTTTTATAGGCAACCCGGAAGTAACTGAATCATTTACCTACATACACACAATTTTGCAACCGGATCTCGCACTATATATTATTTATATCACAGAAACGTATACAAAACTAATTACGAGTCCTAAATTTGAATTGCACTATTTCTTATTAGGTATACAAAAATGTATTTTGTGATTCAATCAAGTTTAATGACAAATTATTTGTAATTAAAGTAAAAAATAAAGTACTATTTCATTTAATGACATTTGTATGTGATTAAAAGGTAAAACTGTCACTGTACTATACATATATAAACAATATATTAACCATCGTCACTTTTAAACATTTAATGACTAATACAACTATTTTTGTTCTAAATATTCAAATTTTAGAAAGAATAGTGAAGCATAGCTGGTTTAGCTTAATAGTTAGTTACCTATACACATTTTTCACACAAACGTATAATGATTAAAATTAGGTAAAAGTTTTCAAGTAATATTTACATTGCACTCAACTTACTTGTTATCTTTTCAAAACCTACACAGGTTAATACATTTCACTGTTATCACATTACTACTCTTTTGGAATTTGCCTAATAAATGTGTCCCCATTGTCTTGAAATAAAACGAGCTTTTCTCCCGCAAAATTTTGCGGTTAAAATTAAATTTACAACATTGTAGAAACAAAAACAATGATCTATGTCAGAATGGCGTTTAAAACTTCAAGTCGGACAGAGTATTAATATATGTTAACGTAAAATAAAATTCCAAAGCCGCCCGCTGCTATAAAAATATCGATTTATTTCAAATTCTGGCTCCGTTATTTCCTTCTACGGAAAATTACCTTCATATAAAAAAAAACCATCGAAATCCATCAGGCGGTTGTTTCGCAATCTGCGTGAACTAAATGACCCGATTATTTTAGTATATAAGATTAAATGTACTAATTGAACAACAAATAAGACTTATCTACAACTATAAACTACATTTGAATAACTAGGAATTTAATTAACTAGAAATATAATAAACAACAAGTTAAATAATCAAAATTCAAAATGATATAACCAAACTATAATCAATGGCATTCACGAACTAGCTAAATCGATAGTAGGGTCCTCTATTGACATTTATTCGAAGGACCGCCAGAAGTTTGACATGCATAACAAAAACTTGCGAGCAAATTTTTCCGAGTTTTCCGTACTGATTGAGCTATACTGTGTTTAAACTGAAAACAACGGATCCCCACATAAGTTTAAACGCCAGTGTTTTTTTTTGTGTGATACGTGGGTGTATTTTGTTTGTTACAGGTCCTGTCACAGTTCCAGTGGTCCAGATTTTTCTCTTACTGTACAACTTTTCTAAATCTGTATGAATGTAAAGTAATAATATATTATGGTACGAGTGCGCTGTCACTGATTTTTCCGGCACCATGCGGATTTTAAAGCTCAAGGCATAGTTGAATGTTGTGAAAAATAAACAGAGTGTCTAAGATATGGCAGCACACAAGTGCCGTACGCTAATTTTTGTGTTTCAAAAAATATTAATTCTGTAAACTTTGTGATTAAATGTAACAGTAAGTTATCAAATTTTGAAAATGATTCAAAACGAACACAAACCCTGTATTTCATTTTTAAACTTTTTTAATTGTCGTAACCAGGTCTGTCCTTTTTCAATTATCCCATCTAAAGGGAAAGTTACAATTACTACATTTGTTGTTAATCTCAATAGAATGGTGATTTATGGTAAAAAATTTTAAAAATTGCGTGAGCGACTATCTTGTATTACATAGTTCGTCAAAATTTAAATCGATAAATAAATCATGAATGAAGATGCGCAAGTGTAATTTGTCGTCGGATGTTTGATTATTGACGTTTTCACTATAGTAACGAAACAACACTAATATCATAATTTATCTAATTTTACTGACTATACCACTCATAATGTACCTATAAACTCCATATGTTTCTACGATATTAATAAACGGAAGTACAATCGGAAATCATGCACCCTATATCTAATTAATAAGTGGAAATCACGCTTGTTGATTTTGTACTATAGTGAAAGTCACACTGAGAATGCAGTGCGTTGCCAGTTTTCGTTATGCTAGGATCGGTTAAACCTCAAGTCCCGTCTCAGGCAAATTTCGCCGCTCACACAGATTCGCTAAAAACTTGAAAGTTTGATTATGTTTATATCTTCGCCTTTGTTTAAATGTTTTCAATAATTAATAATAATAAACAATAAATTTCAAAATTACAAAAGAATTATTTCAGGCAAAGTTAATATAAGAAAAAATAAACAGAGAATTAATTGTACATTTATAAACAAACAAAATATTTACACTTTTTACACTATTTACACCCGACGTTTACTATGTTTTCAATAATTAATAATAATAAACAATAAATTTCAAAATTACAAAAGAATTATTTCAGGCAAAGTTAATATAAGAAAAAATAAACAGAGAATTAATTGTACATTTATAAACAAATAAAATATTTACACTTTTTGCACTATTTACACCTAGGTCTGAAAACTCATTCTCAGAACTGTCGCTAAAATTTACACTTATTATGAGTTCATCCACGTTGTCTTGGAAGTTATCAGCAGCCCACATTTCTTTTTCCGTTTTTTCTCTGACACGTGCAACGCAATTACTCCAATTTTGTGCAGTGACATGTCCAAATGCTTCATTTATCAATAAACGGGCGTGCTCTGTCTTGAAATCGGAGTTCTTTGTTGCAATATAGTGCTTAATCTGATTCCACACCATCTCGATCGGGTTAAGCTAACAATGGTATGGTGGTGAACGCAAAACAGTTACGTCGTATTTTGCAACTATTTCTTCAATTTTATACTTGTCGTATTAGTCTCTATATGCGTTGACAACTTCAAGCTGCTCAGATTTTAAATAGGAGTCGTCAAAGAAAATGTTTCTTTCGAGCAGCGAATCTTTAATTTCTGGTTTGTTCCATGAAGTAGTTGGAAAACTAAATTTATGCGAATAATACGAAGCGTTATCCATAACAACAACGTTTTTACGTCCGTTTTTGGGTAAGGCAGGAATCAAACCATTGCTCAAAATAGTCGGCGTTCATTTCGTCGTGATAATAGCCATCGTTTTTCTTTGACAAGAAAACACGTGCGGCGCCAAATAAAAATCCACCTTCATATCCTGCATGAAGAATAACGAAACGTGGACCGCTTTGAGGCCTGTGGTTACATCCTTTATAAAAGCATCTCTACGATTTGTTATGGTATTATCACACCACGCATAGTTCACCGTTTGACCCACGTTGACCCAAGTCTCATCTAAGTAGATAATGTTGCAACCAATAGAGTTTGTGTTACTATACAATGTTATTAAGGATATTTAAAATAACGCGGTCACTCCTTGGGGAATATTAACGAGGTTGTAAATAATAATAAACCTGTTAATACACTTCGATCCGAGTCTTAAAAATAAAGACAGTTACCAGTTTAAAGAATTTTGTCAGGGAAGAAATTACGTACTGTCAGAACAGGCGTCTATCGAAGATTTGGCAAATATATTACAAGACTGGGCTTTCAATGTGCGGAACAGACTATAAAGCAGTTATGGATAAGGTGATACGGAATGTAACAGCTAAATTATTACAACGCAAATACTTTAATTCATACAAACCTTCTATAAATCCATTTCAGAATTTTGGTAATGCCAGAACAACCAGAGATGCAAAGCGAAAGCAATTGCCACGCATACTCGAAAAAAGTAAAATTAGTGCTGCAGCCTTAACCATAGAAGAAATTCCAAATCTGGCTTTGAGCCTTAACGAAAACACTCCCGGCAGGTTGCAGAAAACATCACATCAAATAGCAGCCACCGAATTAGCACAGCGCGGGAATGAAGGTGCCTCATGCAGAATAATTTTTTTTCAAAATGAAAAAAATAATGATGGTTCGGAAACTGGAAACTAAAAGTAAGTGGTTTATTCCAATTACCAAAATGAAGACCTGCGCCCTGTCTCTTCGATAAAATGATGTAGAAGAGAACTAAAAATATTACAACCAGACGATTGTTTTTACCACCTTACAAATTTTAGAGTAATTCGGTCTGGTACACAAACATTCCTGTTGGAATAAACGAAATTAATAAGTGGACAACGGTGTGCTGCAGAAACTGGCATTGATATAAAACGTAAAAAGATTACTAACAATTCAAATTGTTCATCAACAGTAAGTAATATATGTAACGCAGGCTCAAATTTACATGAAATTATAAAAATAACAGGACATACGTCAGCAAATTCGTTGAACTCATATTATAAATTAAGCAAGGACCACCATGCTAAGATTATTTCAGGTTTGAGAAAGACAAATATTATTACACCGTCAACGTCACCAACCGTTACGTACAATAATTATACATTCAACATTTAAAATAAATACCTAAGTACTATATTTTGCAATGTTTTGTAATAGGTATCTTAATAAAAATGTGTTGATTTGTTTATTATTTTATTTAATTCGTGGTATAATCTACTAGAATACAACTCTTGAAGACGTGATTATTGAAAATTGCATTAGTTGTCACTCGTCCTTCGGACTCGTGGAATTAACATTTGTTTTCTCACCACCAACGAATTTTCGATAATCACGACTTAATTCGTATTATTACTGAAAATTTCACACCTCTACTTTAAAACCAATAAGATGTCTTTATTTTGACTTGTTACCATGACAACCAGAAAAATTTCCGGAAATTTGTTCGAAGCGAGACGATATTTACGTGGAAATTTTTTTACATATATGGTCCACACATTGTCATCGTCTCTATTTTCTTTACTACTACTAAATAATGTACTTGTCAATAATGAGAGATTTCTAGGAATTCACGTGTTTGTATGTATACTATACCAAGTATAGTAAAGCGAAGGTATTGCTATAATGAAAAAATTCGAGATTTTGATGGAACTGCACGTTTTTACATTCCCGTATACTATACGATGTATAGTAAAGGGAAGGTATTGCGATCATGAAAAAATTAGACCTCGAGATTTTGACGGATTTTCATGTTTCGAGGGCCCTCGAATCCATTTTGACCATTTTTGGCATGTGTGTGTCTATTATGGGAAAATCGTAGATCGATATTAAGTTTTGGAACATATAGGACTACCGGAATTACCTGTTAACCTACACAGTTTTCAAATTTTTTCAAGTAAACTAAAAATGGCGCTACCAATTTGAAACTTCTTACACGCATGAAAGATACTAAAAACTATTAGATATGAAATACTTATCTTCTTTGGGTTTTTTAATGGTGTATTTGTATATTAAAATTATACAATCTAAACGCATCGATAACACTTAGTTATCTTCGTCAGTAGTAATATCTATTAAAATTGTTAAAGATGTTGAAACAATTTTGTGAAAATTGAAAAATTAAAACATAAACATAAGTTATTTTTTTACTAAAATTGAATTCTACAGTTGGCTTTATACGTTTCTCAAACTGTTATATTATGTTTTAATTTTTCAACTTTCACAAAATTGTTTCAACATCTTTAACAATTTTAATATATGTATATTGCTGCTGACGAAGATAACTGTAAGTGTTATCGAAACGTTTAGATTGTATAACTGAAACACAAGAATACACCATTACAAAACCCAAAAAAGATAAGTATTTTATTATGTGTAATAATGGTGAAAGCTCACATTTTCATGTTAGATATGAAATTTCAATAAATAAATACCAGAAATGGTATTTAAAGAAAAAAACTATTCTTATATAAAATGAGACTTTTAACTAAGATTTATGATTGGGATGCTGCAGCATCAATACAAATCACGAGAAACGTATATATCGGGTATTTCACGACGAACGATACGGACTGTGGCGCTTAGACGCCACTGATTTTCAAAATTATTTCAATGCAATATGATCATAATGCCCACATTTAAAAATTATTTCCATTTATACAGGGTGTACCAAAAAATAGTGGCTCATCAAAAGTTATGTTTTTAAAATGGAACACTCTGTATATTTTTGCATATTCGAATTGTACGAGTAAAATAAACCTAAGTTACTCTTATACTGTGTATACGTAAAGCTTACCCATTTCGAAATATTTGAGATTATTCAAAATTGTAAGATAAATTTTATCAATTGATACCCCGTACTACAGTACAATGGTAAAATAACTATTGGTCACTATGAATAGTCAATATAATGAGCTATAAAATCCCATATGACTGGTTGGAGGAGTGTTTAAAAAGTTAATCATGTTCATTCTTATTTCAATATAATTAACTTGCTTAGTTCAAATGTAACACCCTGTATATTTTTCTTTCCATTAATGAAGAATGTAATTATCTTTCAAACTGTATTAGGTTTTCCTATACCTAAAATCAATGGATGACATTTGCAAACTGTCATTGTCATTCTGTATTTAAAATTGTAATACTGTCTTTAAGTGGGTTTGAAGTAATTACAAAAAGTTGAAAATAAAAATGTGTTCCATCCAAGATGGTTTTGATGATCGGCGAATGCAAAGAAGACTGTCTGTTAGCTACAAGAATTTACGCTCAGAAATACCCAAACCCCAACCATCCTAGTAAAGCAGTGTTCGAAAGACTTCTACAGAGATTCAAAAACACCGGCAGCGTAAGTTACGAAAAAGTGTAAAAAAAGAAAACGGATTTTCAACATTGCCAGCCGTTATCGAAAATCCAAATACCTGTTTAAGTGAAATTTAAAAAGAAACAGGAATAAGTAAAATTAGTGCTCATAGAATACTAAAAAAGTATCGCTACCATCCCTACCATATTCAAATGCACTAACATTTAGAAGAAACCGATTTCCCACGGAGAACCGAATTTTGTTTGTGGGCAATAGAAAAGTTTAGTAGTGATCAAAAATTTTTTGGGTACGTTGTAACAAACTTTGAACATGTTGTTAATAATTCACCTCTATGTAGGCAACTTAACGTGCATTGTGTGCTTTGTGTGTTGCATATCTTGTTGCATAAAAACATGCATTTAATTATTTTAATTAGAAATCGTACGCATTTCGTTTGGGCATTCAACATTTAAAGTTATTTTACAATGTTTGAGACGTTTACATTTCAGGCACTTTTTTTTATTTTTACTTTCACGTTTACGTTTTATTTTTTACTTTAACTTCACCTTTATACGTTTAAACACATCTACGCCATTAAATATTTTACCGTTAATCTAAGTTACGGTATTAGTACGATTGATCAAGAGTGAAATTTATTCATTTGGGAATTATTCCAGAATTAATCCAGATTTATTTCAACCTGAAGTAATATTACGCAACAATTTTTCATCAAGCTGACAGAGTAGGCATCCACTTCGTTATCTACAGTGTGACCAAGTATAAGGTATTCTGATTCCATTAATTACTCACAACATTAATAATTATTCATTAGTTTTTAACGTTACTAACATTAGCATTAAGTATTTCTGTTTATAATTAAATATAGGTTGTGTTAATAAAATTTGTTATTGTAGAAATTTTCTTTTATATTGTATAATGGTTTACTTATTTATTCCATATTTAAAAAGTTGGCGTCCGAGTATTTAACAATTAGTTTCAGGAACAAGCAACCCCCATTTTAAAGCGAACATATCTAGGTACATGTAAATATTTTTGGTTAGTAAGGCAAATCGATAATTTTAAGAACCTGGCCCACTTTAATCTACGATAGAGCAAAAGGCACAAAATCTATTTATTACCCAAAATGTTAAGTAGCTAAAATTTGTAGCCATGGGTGTAGAAGTATACGTATAGAACTTAAGGATAAGTACAATGTATTCCCTTATTTTCGGACAAAACGACATTCCACAATAACGGTTTGGTAAATCGTCATAATTTTCATTATTACAGCACCGAGATATCGAACAATAGATAGGCAGCATAGGTGGTCTTCAGATTTGTGAGGGGGAATTATTGACGATTATGTTATCAGGCCTTATTTTTTGATGCTCATTTAAGTGTTCAGCAGTTTTTACAATTCCTTCAAGAAGAACTACCGGCATTATTAGAAGTGCCTTCCAGTTGGAAGGCACTCCTGTACTTCGGTCATGGTGTAAGAAATCATTTAAATGAACGATTCCCTGATAAGTGGGTTGGAAGAGGTGGCCCCCAAAACCAGCCCGCAAGATCCCCCGATTTGACGTGCCTCGACTATTTTTTATGTGGCTACATCAAAGATATTGTTTATGTTACTTCCCCGACGACAAAAGAGGGCATGACACGATGTATCTGGCACGCTTTTTCTACTGGAACTCCGTTAATACTCGCGAATATGCGAAGTAACTTCGAAGAAAGAGTACGTTTGTGTTTCGTCGAAGATGGAAAACAATTTGAACATTTAATGAAGAAAGTTCACGTATAGTTTATTTTCCTCTTGGATATCCTTTCTTTTAGAATAGTTAATTCATGTAAATATTTCAATGAAATGGGAATAACTGCAAAACCATCGATTTTAGGAATAGGAAAACCTAGTAGTTTGAAAGATGATTAAATTCTCCAGTAATGGAAAGAAAAATATACAGAGTGTTCCATTTGAACTAAGCAAGTATAATTATATTTAAATAAGAATGAAAAGGATTAACTTTTTTAAACGCCCTGTATAGATTTCTTACAACCGGTCATATGGGATTTGATAGCTCATTATATGGACTAATCATAGTGACCAATCGTTATTTTATCATTATACTATAGTACGGGGTATTAATTGATAAAATTTACCTTACAATTTTGAAAAATCCCAAATATTTTGAAAAGGGTAAGGTTTACGTATACACAGTATAACAGCAACTTAGGTTTATTTTACTCGTACAATTCGAATATGCAAAAATATACAGGATGTTCCATTAAAAAACATAACTTTGATGCACCACTAATTTTTGATAAACCCTGTATAATGGAAATGTTAGCACTATGATCCTATGTCATATTGCATTGAAAGAATTTTGAAAATAGGTGGCGTCTAGCGCTACATACAGTACGTGTCGTTTTTAAATTTTATTTTAATATACATTTACACTTTAAAATGGCGATACTTATTCAAAATTTTGTACAAGCGTTAAACAGTAGAATCTACTTAAAAATGTAATTTTAATTTTTTGTTTTAAATACAAGACGTTGAATATTTGAAAGTGTATCTTAAAACACAATTAATATATGTAAAAACCTAGGATTTACATACGTAACAAGATTTAAGTGTTCTTTGGATTCTTGTAACACATCCTTCCTTTAATAGTGAATAGGTCGGTGGCGAGTTAATTAGATGTAAGAGATATATGTATTATTTTAAAACAAACTTGTTCCAATTTCTTCTAGGCATAAAGCCATGTTTACTTGATATCTGCAGCAGACTATCTTGGATTTTCTTGAACAAGCCATTCGACTGTAATACTTACTTTTCAAAATCTTTAATTAAAGATTTTGAAAAGTAAGTATTACATGGTTTGTTCAAGAAAATCCAAGATAGTCTGCTGCAGATATCAAGTAAACATGGCTTTCTGCCTAGAAGAAATTGGTTAAACATTAGTTAATTATTAGTTAAATATATTAAATTAGAATGGCATATTTGCACGTGGCTTAACTCTGCAATATTTACATAAATTGTACTTTTCAAAGCACAGAACCGTTTAAACAAAAATGATAAATCAACATATGTTAACAACAACAATACCTTGGCCGGCTTCGCAACCAGCGAAATTAATTTAAAATGTCAGGTTTGATTTTTAATTTTATTCCAAATTTTGGTGTGTAATTTTCTTGCCGAATACCACACGAGCGTAAAATTATAAAATTATTCCTGAAAATTTTATTTCGGACACGAATATTTTAAGAAAATTATCCCTCATCTTCGACTCCGGATATTTTTCAAAATATTCGTGTTCTCAAAAAAATGTCCGGGCATAATTTAAGCTCTTATGACGAAACAACACTAATATCATAATTAACGTAATTTTACTGAATACCGTGTGCAAAATGTTGTGCAAATAAAAGATATTTCCGGTGCATTTTGATCTACCAGTTCATAAACTGATAGAAGTATAACAATCATAAAGGACACTTATAATAGATAACAGAAATAGCTTACAACTGTATGAATTTATACAAGTATTTTACACGAAATTATATCTGCAATTTAACTGATAAGGATACACAATAATAAGAAACATTATATGCAATAAAAGTATTAATTAACAAAAATCGAATTTTAATTTATTGCAGTCAGGTGGAAAATCCAAGGTAACCAAGGAGTGAGTATTAGTAATTTTTAAAATTCCTCTGTACTAAGGAGGACAAGGTCGGTTAAAACCAAAACATAATATTATTGGTAATGCTCTTAATTAATTCGATCACATTTTATTTGCATTTAAAAATCTGCATGAGAATATTTTAAATTATATGCTTCATAATGTTAATCGATTAATTAATATAAATGTTGCATCAACACTTTTTCTATTTATAAATTACATGCAACCTAAATAAACTAGTTGGACCAAAAGAACACCTGAAAACATATCTCAAAAACAGGATTCTCGAATTCACAAAAATCATAATATATCAATATTTACTTATTTTATCAATACAATGAAGAGCAATCAAATGATTAGACTATCTGAAATAACAAGTTAGATAAAATACATTCGTCAAAACAACAAATTAGTACTTTATGTTGCATAAGAGTCGTAACGCTTCTACTCATTTTTTAAAACGGCGGTAACCAAAAATCAATATTTAATTAATACTACGTCAGGAAACAAGAAACGTCTTAGTACAACGAGTTATATAACTTAGGGCACATGGTAAGATTTTATCCTTTCAGATGGTGAAAATAGGATATCTATTTTGACCCTACATCAAACTCTTAGTCGTTTCAACAAATGATAGGGCTCTTCAGCCAGAGTGGACAAGGACGGAATGTCTTATCGCAGGCAATACGTATTAGTAACTTAAAAAGCGTTCTCACAATGTTACAACAAATCACACTGCATTCTAAACGTTCCACAAGGCTTATAGTAATTAGTGCATTAGGCTTAAAAGTTTTTGTTTATATAGATTGGTGGACAGATAGAAAAAGAAAACGTTTTGGTTGGTAAAGTGTATACTAGTAGGCCCTGAAGTAAATAAAATCAGGAAGATTTAATTCGAGAACACTCTGAATCGACACTGTGACAATTTAGAAGAATCAATTAAACCATTATTCCAACTTACGAAACGTAAAACTTAAAAACCTAAATGAAAATCAAAACATGTTTTCCCAGATGGCACAGAACGTCCACTGGATGTGCATTCATTATACAGTTTAACACGTTCACTGCCACCATAGATAGAAATATGACGTCCCTTCTGGCCGAAGCTGTTATTATCGTTAATGTGCTAGGAATAACACTAATTAATATAAAAAAGTACATTTTTTTGTTAAAATTTGGTTTTTTTTTTGCATATTAATGCTGAGAATCAACGTATGATTCACGCGGTCCCTGGACTTTCAATTTGCTCATACAGCCTCGAGAATCACACGCTGTTTCTCAATTTCTGCAAGTTATAACAAGTCTTTGCAGCTGCTGCGGTTAGTTCGGTGATTCGCGTTTAGTCCGTCCGCGACCTGCAATGTGTAAGTAGATTAATGTTAAGTGTTAAAACTGCATTTGTAGTGTTTTGTTGAGTTAATAATAATAATGAGTTACGAAAAGGAGCAGGAAAAATTGAAGCAAGTTTGGCAAGAGTATTTGTCAGATGAAGAGAGTGAGCCGTTTCAAGATTCTGGAGACGAATATATTCCGGATAGCTCTGGCGAATCATCTGATGGTGAACTACAACCACAACCTAAACGAGCTTCTATTCCTGACCAACCCAGTACGTCTGCTTTTTGCAGCACGAACGTTCAAGATAGTGTAATGGACGCCATAAATCAGGTAATCCAACAGAATGTGCAAGACAGTGATAGTGACGATGAACAAAGTGAGAATACCAACGATTTGAAATGGGAAGACGTAAGTGGACGAAATCTTAAAGAGATTCCTTTTACTGTAATGGATTCTGGTGTCAAAGATGAAATTCATGGTGAATATTATAATAAAGGCCCCTGCGATTTCTTCGCACTATTTATAACAGATGAAGTTATTGAGTTGATATGCCGGCCAGTGTAAGAGTTCTTCCCGATTTCCAATTGCTAGAATTAGTAAATGGACAAATACTAATCACGAAGAAATGAGACATTTTATTGCTGTGCTCATTTAGATGGGTCTTTGTCGGTATCCCTCAGTTGAGTCATATTGGTCTAAAAACGTTCTCTACGACAACAAGCTGAAGACAATATTACCTCGGAATCGATTTCAATTAATTCTTAAACCATGGCATTTTCATAACAATGAAATTGTTACTGATGACAGACTACCAAAAATTTCACTCTTAGTAAATCTTTTAACAAAAAATTTTCAAAATCCTGTAATACCAAAACAGAATGTATGCATAGATGAAACTTTGGTACCATTTAGAGGCCGTTTGAGTTTCCGGCAATATATTACCAATAAGAGACATAAATTTGGTATCAAAATGTACAGGGAAATTTTTTTCGTTAATATTATAGGGTATAGGCTAAACGGTAAGAGATACAAAAAAACTAAGATACGTGTCCCGTTCTCTTTTTTAGTGTTTAGTTTAATGACGCAATCGGATCTACGCTAACTAAATTGGTTTCGAAGATACAGAGTGATTTTCAAAATCTGCCAGTTTTTGTTATCTCTTATGACTCGGTTATTTATGGAGATAAAAAAAAGCTTTGGATACGAAAGTTTTATGACAATTTACGTTGAATCCAGTGGCGTTCTTAAAAAAAATATAGATGTTTGATTTTTTGAGATATTATCAAAAGTAGCATTTTCTTAAATGGGACACCATGTATCTGATAATCTCAAAAAATTGCATTTTTTCATGAGATTGCAACAATATTTAACACTTAATATTTTGCATTGTCCTAAATAGCTAAAATACTAAAAAAACATTTTTTTTTAGTTGGCCATGGATTTAATCAATTCTTTATTTTATAATAGGCATAATAAAATTGCAGATAATAACAATAATAAAACATTAATAAACTAAAACAACAACTACAAAAAACAAGAAAAGATTTATAACAACTCAACAGTAATTATTTCAAATACTTATATATAACAATTAGCATAGGTGGTTAATCACAATAGGTGCTCAAATTGTCTTCCATTCTGCTCGATGCATTTTTGGGCTCTGCGTGTAACTGAACGAGTGGCGTTATATATTTGAATATTTGGCACTCTTCCAATGCAATTAATAAAATTTGCTCAGAGTTCTTCTACAGTATTACTTCGGGTTTTATAGACTTCGTTTTTGATAGATCCCCAAAAATAAAAGTCGAGTGGCGTCAGGTCGGGGGAACGCGGAGGCCATCTGTTTGGTCCATATGTACCAAGCCAATTTTCGCCAAAATTGACATTTAGTAAGTCCCTTACCATGTGGCTATTATGTGCTGGAGCACCGTCTTGTTGTAAATAAACATTATTTCTTGCAGCTAATGGCATGTTATCCAACTCCATTATTACACATTCTTCCAAAATTTGGATGTATCCTTGAGCATTCAAATTTTCATTCAAAACTCTGTAGTTAAGGACTCTGTTTTGATATAGCGCCACCCATACATGGAACCCAAACCGTCCTTGTTGTATTCTGGCGACCGTCTGATGAGGATTTATGTTTGACCAATATCGATTATTATGTCGATTAAAAATTCCTTCGCTAGATATAAAAGCCTCCTCGGTCCATATTATATTTTGAAAAAAATTGGGATTCCGATTAATCTGCTGCGGATACCAATGACAAAATGTTAATCGCCACTCTTCATCTCCAGGATGTAAGTTATGACCCTTTCTTATTTTATATGGTTTATACTTATGCTTTCTTAACGTTTTTAAAACTTTAGATTTACTTGTGCCAATATCTTTCTCAATATTACGGTTAGATATCGTCGGATCAGCTGCAACACAAGCTAATGTATTTATTTCATCTCTTTCTCTATTTGCCTTATTGTAAATCTTACTTCTTGGTTTTCCAAATGATCCATACTCACTGAAATTGTGATATAATCTTTCCAATATTTGTTGTTCTGGCTGTCGTCGTTCCGGATAACGCTCAAAATATAAGTCTAGAGCTGCGTCTTTATTTTTATTACTCTTAATATAGCACTCAAGCATATTTAATTTTTCATACTTTTGAAAATTATTCATTTTAATCACCTTGTTTAAAAATATAATCGGAAACGAAATAAGAATACCAATACATAATTGTTACTGAATTTTATGACATGTAAACAAACAAAAACAATTGCTTAAAACATTCAATTAATGGCCAACTAAATTTTTTGAGATTATCAGATACAGGGTGTCCCATTTAAGAAAATGCTACTTTTGATAATATCTCAAAAAATCAAACATCTATATATTTTAAGAACGCCACTGGATTCAACGTAAAAAGTCATAAAACTTTCGTATCCAAAGCTCTTTCTTATCTCCATAAATAACCGAGTCATAAGAGATAATAAAAACCGGCAGATTTTGAGAATCACTCTGTATCTTCGAAACCAATTTAGTTAGCGTAGATCCGATTGCGCCATTAAACTAAACACTAAAAAAGAGAACGGGACACGTATCTTAGTTTTTTTGTATCTCTTACCGTTTAGCTTATACCATATAATATTAACGAAAAAAAACCACCCTGTACAAACTGTGCCTTGAAGAGGGGTACACTTACAACTTTCAAGTTTACTGTGGAAAAGATAAGACTTCAAAACAACCTTCATCCGAAAAGGTTGTACTTACTTTGGCAAAAAACTTGTTAGACAAAGGACGTACAATCTACACTATACAAGCATCTCCTTAGCGCACCAGCTACAAAATAGGAAAACTCATCTTGTTGGAACTCTCAGAGGCAGTAGAAAGTTAAATCCTACGCATATAATCAACAAAACGCTAAAAAAGGGTGAAACTGTTGCTGCTGAAAGTAATACGGGCATCGTTGTACAAAAATGGAAAGACAAGAGGGACGTTTGTATGCTAACTACCAAACACACCGCTGAACTGAGAACCGTCAATTCATTTGGAGAACAAATTGAAAAACCTATAGTAATAATAGATTATAATAAACACAAAACCTACATTGATATTTCAGACCAAATGAAAACTTATACCACTTCATTACGCAGGGGGGTGAAGTGGTACCGAAAATTGGCCATTGAGTTGATTGTAGGCTCTGCTTTAGTAAATGCATATATACTATATCAAAAAGTGACCAATGAAAAACAATGACAATGACAATAACAATTACAAAGTTCAAAGAAGCTGTTGTTTTGAATCTACTAAAATTGGATCAGCAAGAGAATACTTCACAAGTAGTAGAAGAACAAGGAAATCATGTCCTAGAAGACATGGGAACCAGAAATCGCCGCAGGTGTGTTGTGTGTTACGAGAGACTCGCAAAAATCGATAGACATCACGCGCAGTCGAAAATCCCACAATCAAGATACCGCTGTGTAATATGTACCAAACATTATTGTTTGTCTTGTTTCTTTCAGGTACAAATAAGTATTGACTTTCATTTTTTTTTTACGTTTTTTGCAGAATTATATTTTTAGTTATACTACGATTTTGACAAAATTATGTTTTTAGTTATACTCTAAGCTAAAAAATAGAAATGTAATATTTAGTTTGCACTGTTTGAATACCAAATATAAAGTAAAATTTGCTGGCATTGGTATTGTAAATTTATTATCGACACCTACTCTTTCAGGCTGCGAGAATCAACTTGTGATTCTCTTAGTCGCAGGCCAAAATCTGTTTTTGGTCCATACAACCTCGTATTTTAAGGTGCATAATTACATTGAACTGAGAAGCGTACAATGCTCCTCGCGGCGATTAAATATGGGAGTGTTTGAGAATCAACTGTTGATGCTCACGGCCGGTAGCTATGACTTTACTGAGCATCACGGTATGCACCTCATGGCAGTCAACGTATTAAGTACATATGTCCATGGACGTTTAAATGAAGTACAGTGGACGTTTTTTTTTGTAAAACGTCTTGCTTATTTAAGAAATATGTCTCATCCACGAGGTGATGGTCATAACATGGAACGTGCAAAATTTCACATTAATTTGATGAAGTATGAATTTATTAATCTGTGATGTTCACTAATTTTTGACCAAGATCACCTTTTTATATAAATGTCTTGCCAAGATCGATCGAATATGATGACCAAAAAAATTCAGGGGCTTAATTTTTTCACATTTTATAACTCACCTTACTTTTTTATCTACTGGTTCATGATATCATATTTACCTACCTGCTTATCTAGCTTTTATTTCAATGAAGAAAACATTCATTTAACTCTTTTATTAATATTTTAGTTTTAATACAGATACTAAATAAGAACTGTCAATCAGAAGTGCGAAACGCATTATTATGCCAGGCATGTAAGCGCGCTGAATCGCTGTTGACGTCGAAAAAAATTGTTTATCTGTTTTGTGATGTACACATAGATTTTTCAGATTCATGATTTGACTGAACTAGCTGCGCGATCGACCTTATGGACACCACTGGTATAGATCATCTCATAGACGATTCGAAAATTGAACTATATTAATAGGATGCATGGAAAAATTCTGATAATTATATTCATAGCGATTTCAACCAACTAGTGTGTCTTATTTGAATTTTCGAAAGCACAATAGGTGGTTTGTTTGAATATTTCTGGTGTATAGTGTATAGTTTAGTATTAAATTTTAATAAATTATAAACTACAAAATTTCACCTAAAAATTAAAATTTTAAAATAAATATTGTTGTAATGTTTCGATTTGATTAGAACACGCGAATATCGCGCATTTCCGTTTATCCTCTACTTTACGCAGACAACGTTACATTGCGATACGACACGATCAAGACCAACACATGACACAGGTAACAATAGTTTGCGGCTCGCCGTTGTAGTTGTTATTTTTATTTTAGTGAAGATTCTTGCGCGGGAACTGTAATAATACAATTCCTACACGCCTTTCTAAATGGGAAAAAGGAGCACGTTCATTAAAGGTAAGTAATTTTAAAATAAATAGCAATTGTCCTTTAATCACATCTAATCAAATCACTCTTTAAAACCATAAAATTCGCTTTGGAAATGCAAACGTATTTCAGAAAGAAGGAAGTGTCCGCAACTGACTTACAAAAACGCCTAAATGGGCATACATACGGCCGTGCATGCCTTCACGACTACCTTAAGAGGCAAGTCTGCGATTAAGAACGATACTAGTATTTGCGTGCACACGTTCGTGTGGACGGGACGTACATATTACTACATTTTAAGTAGTAGAACAATAACGCCACAAACACACTCCTATTTTATATAAAAATCACTCAATGTATTGAAGATTTGTGTTTAATTAGCAGCGCAATTGCATGTAAAAGAAAGTGGGTGAAGGTATGGTTACATAAGAGAAACCAATATACCCACGTAAATGTATTAAAAGAGTTACAATTAGAACCAGACGATTTAAGATTAAAGGTACAGTGAAAAACTTATTTATAAAATCAAACATAGTAATCTTGCAGAGTCGTTTTGTTATAATGGAACCATCTAGAATTTTTCTCTAGGAAGCGTAAATGATACCTGCGGTGCCCGTCCAAAGGAATCAAAATATTCCCCGTTACCATTCTCATCAATGTAAATAGCAGTCCAATACTGAGATGGTTTGTTTGCAGGATCGGTGTTTACGATAATTGCACACGGTCTAGGTGCGTGTCTCAGTAGTTGATTAGAGGGACATACAAGCCGAAACACATTCTTCTTGTGGCTGGGGATCGATTTCAAGTATCTCAACACTTGTACCGCATACATCTTTGGAATTGGTATGCACCAAGTCTTGCAATAGTAAGGCGTTTTCCAGTGCACACATAGGCCCAAGGATGTTATGGTTTTAAACAACTATATGCTTTTGCTTCCTCTTTCAATTGTTTAATCGATGGACAACCAGTCCCGTCCAGGTTTATTATAGGTTTGTTAACCAACCTTAAAAACTGCTGCTTTTTAACTGCCCTTAACGTGCAACACTTAACGGGCGCAACACTTTCATCATCTCATAGAAATTGTTGTAGTGTACATGACTTGACCACCATTTCAGGCCGTGATAATTATCCTCCAAAAACTTTATCTGTTGTAACATGGATCTTGATATAAAGTAACCTAGATGTGGTTTTATCAGCATCAACGATAAACGACCATGATCTGTAACCACGGCAATTTCTTTCGGTATGGATTCGTTGTTAACACCACTAAACCCTTGTACGTCCAATTATGCGTCCATCTTCTTTCACGTGCTTCTGTTGGATACTGAAGCTTAAGATCTAGAGTTACTCCTTTTTAACAGCTAAAATCCACGACGACGTTCCGATGTTTATCGATCTCGATCACGTTATCGAATTCTGCATACACCAAACAGTTAACAGTTTCAGCGACCTCTTCACCAAAGCCGACTTCCAGCCGAAGCGAGCCGTTTCTAACTAAATTCCAGTGCATGCTAGTGTTTGCAGACAGGTCAGGTGTTAGGTCGAAGGCCATTAAACAGTATCCGTTGGGGTAATCGCCTCTCGATATATCGTTACCCTCATTCAAAAAATGAATACCAGTGCCAGCGAATAAGGTGTGATACGTCCTTACATATAAACCATTAGCTGTAAAGTCCGGCTGTAAGGCGTTCGAGGGAATTCGTTGGACGTCAATATATAACGACATGTAGTTAATATTGCTGTGATGAAAATTGAACCGATTTCAGGCATAATCACCGTTGAAGGCTTTATTTGCTACAAAGCCTACAATGCATCGTTTAGGTAACTGACCCAGGAAAACATTATCCAATGATTTTTGCTGTATGCACGCAGATATAGTTGACACTTTTACGTCGGTCCTTGTAACAGGGTATTTTGCTGCAGTTGTTTCTAAAGCTTTAGCGTGTGCAATTAGAATAGTCGGATTGATTCGCATACGTCTCACCAGCAAGGTAGCGCTCATAATTCGCGTCTTGTAAGTTGAAGCGTGAGCCGCCATTAGGCTAAAAGTATCTCTTGATCGTACATATTTGGTCTTTAGCTCAACACCGCTTATGAGAAACTTTTCTTGATTAAACAAATCCGAGTGCACATGACCAATCATCTCAATCTGAGTGCTGGTCGCCGCAAATACTTGACGTTTTGAGAAACCGGTGCTACAAGATCAGTGTCTGTAAGTGCTTTATCATCTTGTTTTAGAACTTTAGCTGTGATGTACAACATGGTCTGGCGTAAATCTATGTAATCGTTTCCATTTCCGGGTACTACAAACTCTATTGAAGCATCATCACTCAGAGCTGATAAGAGTTTGTAAAATATCCATTCACCACTCTCTATAATTGTCTGCGACGACGGTAAAGCGAACAAATCCAATTCGGACTTGACGCATTCACACGATTGGGTATGTAGAAAAGCCATTATCTTGAAAATATATCGTCGTAAGTAGGCAATTTATCGATTTTCTCGTCGGATTTACGCTTAAGATTTCTACCTGCCTCGTGAAATCTTTCTTGAAACGAATCCTTAATAGATCGATCCTATATGACGTCACCACCCGTTCTGAGAGCTTCTTTCCCGATAGCCTTTGCACCAAACTTAAATAACGGTATTATACTTCTAAATATACCACCTAGCCAGCTTCCTATTCCGTGACCACGTTTATATGGTGCGCCTCTGTAGATGGATCCAATGCTGTTGCCGGCCTGATTCATATAATATTGTTGCCAAGGACAAACCATGATTGCACTTTCTTAAAGTGTAGCTTCATACACGACGTCCCAAACTCGAATGGCATTGCTGCACCCGTATCTGTTTTTATATTAATCTCGATGTTTTCAAATTCCCGTGTCATCACGAGCATGTAGTGTGCAGGTGAGAAAACCACATCTTTATGACCTCCGTAAGCATAGTTTTCTGTGGAGATAACACATCGCCCACAATTTGCGGTTCAACGATATCGCAATAAACAAACATTTGCGTTGGTAATCCTATCCATATACTAGCGGGGTGCGGGAGTATTGGTTCCATAGCTATGTTTTGGTACGGCCGATAATCCAGCTGTAAGGCTAAACGTTGTGAGAAGCCGAATAGCGAGAGGGGGGTTTTTAATTTCGTAGTGACGCGCTAAGTTAGATTATGGTATTCGATTGTCAGCAATTTACTTATTAGCACATGGTTATTTAGTTCACTGGTAATTTCTTCTATGTTGGCATAATTTCCCGAAGCGAAACGTAACACATACCAACCGTCTTCGGTATAAATGGCTTTCTCGTTGTCGTTTTGGAAATGTGATGCAGCCTTTTTTAATATCGTCTCTAGCACGTTCCCTGCAGGTGTGTCAGTTCTATAATAAATTAAATTGTCTGTCGTACTTACAGCGGCAAAAGAACAAGGGTACTGAATTTCCGATATGTCTACAATTTACAAATTCATTGTTTGTGTCTAATTATTGTGAAAAAATGAATTATTCCAAACGAGAACTGGTCGATATGCATTTATGTTATGGTAATACTAATTGCAATGCTCGTGCAGCTGCTCGACTTTATGAACAAAGATTTCCAAATAGAAGACATCCACATCATACTACGTTTAGAACCGTTCATCGTAACTTGTTAGAGTATGGAAGTTTAAAAGGAAAGAAAAGTTCCGGACGAAATGCTCGTGTACCAGTTGAAATTGAGGAACAAATTTTAGATAGAGTTTAAGAAAATTCATCAATAAGTACGCGTGAGTTAGGTTTAGAATTTGGTGTGTCGCATAGCAAGTCTTGGAAAGTTTTACGAGAACAAAATTTACATCCCTTTCACCTACAAAAAGTGCATGCATTACTGCCTGCTGACCATCCTCGTCGAATGAATTTTTGCGAATGGTTTTTAAATAAAAATGCTGAAATTGTTAGAAACTTATTGACCACTGATGAGTGTATTTTTTCCCGAAATGGAATAATAAACTTGCATAATTCCCAAAAATGGTTAGATGAAAATCAGCATCCAACTGTAGTAACAGCTCACCAACATAGATTTAGCGACAATATTTCGATAGGTATACTAGACGATCACCTAATCGGATCTATCCGTTTTCCCCAAAGACTTACTGGCGAATTTTATTTAAATTTTTTGCGAGATTTGTTTGACGACGTACCCTTAGATGTTAGAATGAACATGTATTTCATGCATGATGGTGCACCACCACATTCTACACGAAACGTCAGAGAATTTTTAAATGCATGGTTCCCTAGACGCTGGATTGGACGAGGAAGTGAAGTATCGTGACCGGCACGATCGCCAGATTTAAACCCATTGGATTTTTTTGTGTGAGGGTATCTGAAAACTCGTGTCTATTCTGTTCAAGTTGATAATCGGAGCAACTTTGGAATCGCATACAGATGGCATGCGATGAGATTAGGGCTATGCCACAAATTTTTCAGCGTGTTAGGTTTCATTTGCTAAGAAGAATACAAGCTTGCATTCAAAAGGAAGGAGGACATTTTGAACAATATGTATAAAAATAATTATTATTTTGTTTTTTGATTCCTTCAATATGTCTTTAATAATGTACCTAATAGTTAACTGCGTTATTTTTTTGTAAAATAAAACAAATTTTGATTTTTATTGAACAATGTGGTCATTTATGTTAATGCAAAATATTTCAAAAACGGGGTGCCGAATCGAAAAAATACTAAGTATGATTTTATTTGCAGAATTAAATGTTGAATCTAACAAAAAAATATTTCTTCAAAAAAACCAGGGGCGTGCGTTTTTTTTTACTTAAACTGATTAACTTAAAATATTCTACGCCACTGGATGGAGTCAGTTGACTCAAACTCACCTGATTAATTGTATTTAATTAGACATTTAGGAGTACCAAATCTCAGTGTAATATCATTTGTAGTTTTTGAGGAATCTTAAAAAAACCTTAAAAAAAGTATTTTTTAATCAACCTGTATCTCGGTTGGGAAGCATTTTCGGAAAAGCGTTTATAAACATTTTTGTCTTATTTTGAATCATAGAATCTCCAGTTTTCGTTTGTCGGTGATTTTAAAATACACCATGTATAATTGATTTTTGGCGTCACAAAAAGGTAAAATGTTTCAATATTTTTTATGCTATGTAATCGGTTTTAATTTTCAAACACGTGTTTTTTACATATCTCGAGGTTTTGTGCCCTAAACAATACAAAAAATTATAGAAAAAAAATTTCGTGTTTGATTGTGTGTGAGTGTGCGCGATATCTTTTGAACCATTAAAGTTATCGACACAATCAAACACGAATTTTTTTTCTATAAATGTGTTTTTGTATTGATTTGGCCACAAAACGTCGAGAAATGCAAAAAGAGTGTGAAAATTTAAACCGATTACATCGATTTCTCTTTATACGTACGTATATGAGAAAGCAATATTAATATATTATTTAGCGTAAATAAACTTCTAAAGCCAATTATTGTTGCAATTTCCTGAGTCTGTTCGTATCCAGTACACGCCTCCAGACGTTCAACTGAAAAAAAGTGTTAGTCTTCGCGCATTTTATTATAACCAAGATGTTACATCTTTTTTTCTATAACCTGAGGTGTTTGACAACCGTTTTAATAATATATTCGGATATAATGTCTGAAGTTTCACCTGGAAGATCTTGAATTTCCAATAGTTTTACTTGAATGCCCTTGTCTTATATATCTTACGAGTATAGGGAAAATTTTTACGCTCCCGTGATTTGAACAATGGTATAGATTGTTATAAAATGGCCGTTCCAAGATCATTCTGTTTAGAGATTTTCTTTTTGTAAAGTGTTACACACGATACTTTGAGATTTGGTTCTAACACATGAAAATTGCTGTTGACAGTAACTTTTTATTAGCTTGCTAGTGCAATCCGTACAATAAAAGGACTGATTGTGGATCACGTTGTGGTATGACCAAATGCAGTTAATCGCAGCTAACTTTTGTTCTTAATTTTCAAATGTGTTCTTACGAAAAAAAGACGACACTTCGTTACTTTTAGAAGAAGCAATATCTGCCTTTTTATACTTGACTGTCGACATGTGTTGAACAATATCTGCTTTTCCACCATGTGCAAGTGAAAACTGTGCATAACGTTTTAAGCACTTTACACCACTATATGAGGTTGTCTTTTTAATAAATGGATATTCACTTTTCAAATCTCTATTAAACATACACGTTTTTTTTTGCATTTTCTGATTTTCTACCGTCCTAGCTACGCGCTACACGCTACACCATAACGATTACTTATTTAAAAACAGTTACTTATTAACACTTTACCTTAGCTAACGAACTATTTACACTATATTTATTCACACGCACCGGTATATTTATTTTCCACACGTACATGACGCCGTCCTAAGAAAATTTTGTTCCCGAAAAAATGGAAATGGCCACGTATTTCATTCCCTTCCCAAGGGAGAGGGCGGGCTGCTTGCGCTTTGTAAACTCCTTCAGCCACAATCATGGATTCCCAGCATACATACATTACGTATATATGCATGGTGGGATTAAGGATGGATGTGTTCACGATAGGATCAGAAGGAACGGAGTTAGGGTTCTGAGGGGAAAATACTACCCCAGCATTCGCCTAAGTAACCGCACATGGTGTGCATATACGCAGTGACCATGACGCTACATGTGTATGAGAAAAACCCCTGAAAAAAACCTCATATAAGGGAACCGAACCGATTACCTCCCGAATGATAAGCAGGTCGTGTCACCACTACTCTACCCGCTCCGTTTCTTTTCGGGCTAGACTTGTTACTTAATACTGCCTCATAAGCGTGATCGCGCGCTATTTATTTAACCCGACAAAAGTGCTACTATGTCTCGTAAAGAACTTCTGATGTCATCCTATTGTGTTTTATCTGAAGGTCGCGCTATCTTTTTCGTACTTTCTACACTTTGATTAATTGCTTCAAAACAATGGACCGTTAGAAATGGGACAAAATAGGGATTTCTTTATAATTACCAAACGTTTATGTAATTTATTAAAATATGTAATTACATACACAAAATGCTATATTTAAAAAAAGGAATGTTTCGTGTAATACCTGACGAATTCAATAAAGAACACGAAACATAAAGCGTAAGGTATATTAGCTCTCCTCTCAAACTAAAGAAAAGACCCTCCATTTATACTTACTTGCACAAAACTATTTTGATACAAATACCAAACTTTATTTCGCACGGTGTTATTATACTATAGTATGTGTGCATTGTTTTGATGAACATAATTAGGTTTAATTGTAAATATTCTCAATAATTTCCTGCTTAAAAACTCGAGGATTAGATTAGGGATATACTTAAAATAATTTTAATTAATATTACCGCACATATATTTGAATTTTTCGATTAAATCACTACGGCATTACATGACCTATTAATTGATGTCAAGTTTAATAACGAAATAATGCGTTTATCCACAACTGTTAGGTATTTCTTTACCAGCTACACTAAGCAATAAATACATTACAAAGAAGAGGCACTTTTATTTCAATCAACTTGTAATAAAATTTTTAATTAAGTCAGCGATATAATATTGATTAAGAGATATTGTAATACACTTAGTACTTCTTTAAACTTAAAAAAACTATTTTTAACTCTTGAACAAATTTGTACTAGCCAATAGTTTATTTATATTAACGGAATTATATTTGCAAACATTAACAGTGTGATAATGATAATGAAACGTTGTACTTAAGTTTATAAACACTTGATTTTTCTGTAAAATAAACACTTCTATAAATATATTAGGTCGAAACTTTTCAATTCAATGAATGGCATAATATATCCTTTAGGTGCACAAAGATAAGCATTTCGTCTTTCCCTTACAAGGAGAGGGACTGACTGACAATATACCAATATTAAACTCACAAAATAAAATCAATGAATGGTATACAGAGACCGCGTACGGCGTAATAGTCAAGTGCTACAAATGTTTCAACCTCAGCGAAGGTGTAGAGTTCTTCCGTTACTCGAATCCGAAATAACACTTAGAGGGAGCCACTAATTCGTTGTTATTTTTAACCACAAATATGTAGTCTGAACTAGGTTCGCACATTATTTATTTTTATTTAAAAAAATTATCAAAATATAAATGTCATTTAAAAAACAATAACATCAAATTTGTCAAGTAAACTATAATTGCATCGAGCTATAACAATATGGATGTAATTACTAGTACTAGTACTATAACTAACTTTACTCAAATTCTAAGACAGAAGGTAACACAACTATAGCATCAGTATTTAGAATAATAACTATGTGATGCACAATTTGAGCTGCAAAACAATTACATAGAATGAAACGCTCATAGTCGCTTCCAAATTTGCTCGACGTAAATAATTAATGCTGCTATAATTTTTTGCGCGTCTCGTTCCTTCGTCTAACGTTAACATTTGGCTTTTGTAGCCTTGACTATCTAACACCTTAACATCAACACAGAATAATCGCGAAAATAGTGTTGATGTAAAATAAATTACTAAAAATGCCGATATTCTAAGCAGTGCCGGATCTACAGAATCTGAGGCTCAAGGTCAAGTTTTCTGTGCGGTCCTCTCCCCCACCCGTGTTCTGTGAACATGAAATTATAATTATGTACTTTACAATTTACTTGATCACAGACAAAAATAAATCACAGACAAAAATAAAACTTGTAGGATAAATAGCGTGATCTTAATTTGAAAGCTCTTTAAAAGCTTTATAAATAACGGGTGCATGAGACCACCCGTATCAGTGGAGAGTTGGTTTAAAAAGATTATTATACACCCCATAATAAAGAATTGAAGGTGATATTATTTCTCGGAAAAGTCAGCATCCTGGGTAACTTTCTCCAATTTTCTCATCAAAATTTTAAATAGCACCATATGTCGAAAAAGGTATGTTGAAAAGATCGTTAAAAAGAAGAAAGTTTTATAGAAAAATTTACTTTATTACTCCCACCCCTTTTAAGTAATATTCAACTAAAATTATTAAATTTGAAATTCATTGTTAACAAACAAAATTGAAAAGTCGGATTTTACCGAGTTAGGACAATGTTACAAGTGTTCAAAATGTCTTCCATTTACTGCTAAACACTGTTGAGCTCTTCTAGTTACACTATCATTGGCTATATGTACTTATTCAATGCTTAATGAATGGCAAGTTGTGCGAATTCTCAGCTTCATATCACCTCTCGTTGTTGGTTTTTCTTTATAAACAATATCCTTGATTCGGCCCCAAAGGAAAAAAATCTAGGGGCGTACAATCTGGTGATATTGGCGGCCATCTGTTAGGTTGATTTACTGTGTTCCTGGCGATCAATGAAAAATGAGCTGGGCAGCCGTCTTGCTGAAACCACATTCTTACTAGCGTTAAAAGAGCGACATTCTCGAGTAAGTTGATCAAGTCTTTACTTAAAAACTCGGCGTATCGTATCCCATTCATAGGTTCTTCGAAAAAATGGGAGCCCATGATATTTCCTTCAAGTATACCACACCACGTATTAACACTCCAAAGATGTTGATTGTCAATAGTTTGTAGCCAGTGAGGATTTGTTTGTGACGAGTAATGTGCATTGTGAATATTGACTTCTCCAGTGCTTTTAAAGGTAGCTTCATCGGCCCATAAAACTATCCTAGGAAAGTGTGGAGCTTTATTTATTAACCAATTACAAAAATGACTCGATCTTGAAAATCATTCTCATTTCATTCTTGGTGCCTATGAACGTGGTATGGATGAGAGTTGTGATCTTTCAAAATTCTGCATAAAAAGTATTGGCTAATTCCACAATCTCTTGCAAGTCCTCTCGTTGAGATATGCGGATCAACAATTACTGCAGCGAGAACATCAGGCTCTATGGCATTACGTACATGTCGTATAATTCGATTTCAGCGATTGTATGATGGTTGCACCTACCATTTGGTACAAATACGTGCTGCCAATGTCCGAAAAACATTGAATGATTGACGGGCACGTTGAGGATATGTTTCCGCATACGTCCTTCAGCCGCTCTAATTTTGTCTACATTTTCCCAAAACCATTAACATATCAAAAGCTTCTAAATTTGAAAACGGCATATTTTTCACTAATTTAAGTTAACTCAGTTTTTAACGAAATTAAATTTTAACTTTGTGTCTCCAAACACATATCAATAATAAACAATATGCAGCTTTAAATGTAGACAAAGGGCTGCTGGTGGCGCCCTGGAAAATCATAAAAACTGTGATCAAATCTGAATTTCTCATCATAGAAAACTTCTAGGTACCAGATTTCATGCAAATCCTGTTATTATTAAGATAGATATTTAAAAAAGAGTTTAAAAAAATAATAACTTTGACACCCTGTATTTCGGAAACTATCAACTTTTAGACCAAGGTAAATTGGGCTAGATCCTCATATTTTAGTCTCAGGAGTTTGTCATAGTATTTTGTAGACATTTTAGACACACTCTGTATATGTAGGGTGGAAGGTAAAAATGAAATACACTATCCGACTAACCTCAACAAAATTAAAATCACAGTCCTACACAAGTAGTAGAAATAAAAAGGTGCACTGCGCTGAAGATGATTTTACATTAATTTCTATAGATCAACTTTTCGTGATTTCTGTGATGAGAACTCTTTAACTAGGTCATCATAGTCTAAGTCTTTAAACCACTCAGCATTGGCAACAAAGTAGCTAAACTGGACAACTTGGAATCTGAACTAGAATTTCTCAAATAATTTTTTATTCTTTTTAAAATGCCGAAATGTTCTTTCTCAAGTGGCAATTGATGTCATCATACGCAGAAGAATTCGCAGAGCTGTATCTAAGTTTGGATATAATGTTGTCAGCTGTGTGTCGCGAATGAGTTTTAAGAACACATTCCTCTCCGATGTCGTCACTGATGTCTGATTGATATTTTTGGCCAAAGCAGATGCTTTGTTTCTTATTTCATGATTTGGAATTTGATGACAAGTTATCCAAAAATCCAAATGTTCTATTTAGGCTAAAGTATACTTCAAACCTTCTGTCTAACTCTGTAGTAAGCCTGTCAATTACAATATAAAAAGTATTAATCTTCATATCTTCTTTTCCAATGAGCTCAGTAATGAAATCACCTCCAATTTCACCCGGAAGTATTTTGCTTGTTCGCTGACTCTTCATGTCAACAACATATGCTCCTTACCTTTTTTTCGTACGAGTCTTACTCATCTCTCAGTCCTCGTACATCCTTTTTGAGCGATTTGTAAACACTGCACGTTACGCTTAAGTCAGTACTTGTGCTTTGCAATGTTTTACTGCTTTTATCGAAACGTTGTAAAGTATCATACCATGATATCTCCAATAATTAAGTATATGAGCTCTTACTGCATACCACCTAGAAGCCCACCTCGTGGTATTCAATCTTTTTGGAAGAAGCCTATGTTTTGTTTCACTATATTTTACTAAACTTTCTACTACTGCCCACCTTGATGTCGATGCGCTCTGAAAGACCTATATTTCTTAGAACCTGCAAACAGCAGTCTGCTACATGAGTATTGACCAAATTCAATGAATGGGCAGAGCATGCAACGTACTTAGCTAAACCGTTATGGTTTTTTATGACGGCTTGCAGTCCATTGTACATATGCCTGACATATTACAGGCATTATCATATGATTGTCCTCTCATGTCACTTACTGCAATACCTAGATTTGAAAAAGTTTTTAAAACTATTTCTTCCATATGTACGCCAGTATGGTATTTAAGTTTAACAAAAGATAGAAATCGCTCCACTGGAATGCCATCACTTAAAACATGACGAACAACAATTAGTCTGAGTGAGTAATGTCAGGCGTAGTCTATGCTTAGAGAATAATATTTACTTCTTTTCAACTCTTCCACAGCAACAGCTTTTTTGTACATAAGCTCAACAAATTCTTCACAAATAGATTTAGACAAATAACTAACTCTTCTTGATCCAAGATTTCCCCGTGTTTCAATGTGAGTTTTCAAAAAATCGTCATATTCCGCAAAAGGCTCTAAATCTCCCATAAAGCTTCCGTTTCCCGTTTAAGCACTTTATGCCGATAATCTACTTCTTTAACATAGCTGTCACGTAGGGCAGAATCTATTTTTCCAAGAACATTAGACCTTATGACAAATGTTTCTGTATTTAACCTACGATCTGACCTCTTTTCATGCTCAGAAAGCCGGCTGTTATTTTTCCAATCATTCAAACCCTTGCAAAACGAGTTCTCATTTTTGTGAGGTTAAAACAGCTTGCATGGAACACAATAAAACAACCATTTGAATTAGAGTACTTAATCCATTCACGTTATTCAACTCCTCATTTCGCAATCGTGTAAATAACATGTGTTCTTTTGCTACTCTTACTTTGTCTGCATATACACGTTTAGATTTAAAAAACTTACAGTCCTTAATGTTTAAACAATGCCTTAGTAGGTTTCTAATAATGTAATCAGTTACATTTGACGTTAAATTAAGCCATGTATTTGGATTAGATAAATTAAACTACAAAGCATAATTCATACTTTACACAAAACACTTTAAAAATGAAAACATAACCTCAACTGTCTGGCGTAATTACAACACAACTGTTGAGTGACACGGGTCCTACCTACTTACGTCTTTTCAACTAGTTTTCCAAAGATTACAGATTAGTCGAATACTACAGATTTATAAGGAGAAAATAACATCCGCATTATATATATATATATATATATATATATATATATATATATATATATATATATATATATATATATATATATATATATATATATATATATATACCTATATATATATAATTTGTACTCCGTGAGGCCGCGGCACCCCTTCAGTCGGCGCCCCTAAGGTGCTGTCTAGTCGGTAAATCCGGCACAGACTCCAAACATGTAATGAACGAGTAACGTGCACAGGCCAAAATATATTGTTTTCACTAATGATAGGTAATAAACTTTCCTTGAACGTTTGTACACAACTTTTGGTCGTTGTCCAGTTTGAATGCCATATCTTTGAACCTTCTACGTGTGGATGTTTCACTGATGTTTAACATATACGAAGTTCGTCGAAGACTGTTTTGTGGAGACTACAAAGCTTGGTCAAATATCCGTTCTTCATTATCGTTGGTACAAACTGTACTTCGACGACCTGAAGAACTCTTGCGCTGACACAGCACACTACCAGTGCGACGAAATTTGTCAACAATTGCGCTAACATTACGCTTTTACTGGGTGCAGCTTTATTAAATTGCTCGGAATATTTTTCTAAAACTTGTTTCAAACTTGGACCATTGCCCCTCCACCTCCGTATGAACGTAAATAATGTTCTACTATAAATACCTTTTCCTCAGTTGTCACAACCATTTTCAGAACGATTTTAACACGAGCGTAATATTATTATGATATTATTAATGACAAACAAGTCAAGCATAATAAACAGACATCGCCCAAGCCATTCCATGGCCCTTCATATTTCGGTACTGTTTATTTTGGTGAATACGGTATTTTGTTCGCCAATCGCATTAAATACCTCAATAACCAAACAAAGTTGATCAAACAGACAACAATGCCCATGGTCCAAATACACATCGACATATGTTTACGTAACAGGAATAAAAATGGTATTTTATTTTGTTTACACACTTAGGCATTGAAAAATTGTTGTATTGCATGTTTCATTGAAATAGGTGTTTTTTTCAATTGTCACAATAAACAATGGGATTGTTTTACGTACCGTCTTGGTCGGATAAATGTATTATAACCTCAGTAGTAGAAGGACACCTTCCGCCATCTTTTTTACGTCACAAGCCCCCCGAGCTGTGGGGCACCTCGCCTTTCACTTTTTGTGACGTCATTTGACCTTGGGGATTTCCGATAACGTAAGCTCTGGGGATTTCCGATAACGTAATTAGTTCTGGGAATTTCCGATGACGTAATTCAGCTTGGGGATTTCCGAAGACGTAATTAGGCCTGGGCATTTCCGATGACGTAATTAGGTCTGGGAATTTCCGATGACGTATTAGGTCTGGGGATTTCCGATGACTACGCCTTTCACTTCTGACTTTGAGAAAGTTGTTTCCTTGAGAAACTGGTTTGATTTTGGGACTAGCCTTGGGCCCTGTAATAGAGGTGGCACCATCTACTGGTATATTTCAGGGGTTAAATCATGGTTTGTTTGTGGCGCCATCTAGCGGGGTATGTACTAATGAGTATTTTCTGTAATAAAGGTGGTACTACCTAGCTGAATATTTCAGAGGGGTAATTAGGGCTTGTTGCTGAGTCATCTACCGGTGTAAGGAACAGCGAGTGTTTTCTGTAATAGGAGTGGAGTCACCTAGCAGTATATTTCTTAGCTAATCAGGATTTGTTTGCGATGTATGGGTAATACATGTTTTCTGTAAACTTTACTAATTAACTGCTTGTAAGATCTGTAGAAAATTCATATAAGTGCTTTTTTATGATGGGGCTTAAACATTTTTTTTGTGACCTCAGTTTAAGTTGTACAACACTACCTTACCTTGTAACATACACACACTCACAGTCAGAATTAAATTAATTGGCCAATAGAACCTGCATTAAAAATAATACATACCCCAATCTATAATAATACTATAACAAATACAGGGGATTGCGTCTGGTCCTCTCTGGGAAGATGACGATAATGATGGCACTTGGGGCAAACGGTCAGTCTCAACAGCTTGCGAGATATAAAAAAAGACTTCTACACCCCAAGGGAATGGTGGAACTCAAAGCAAGATATCAGTCTCAATAGCCTGCATGGTAGTAAGGGAGACTTCTACAGTTTGAGAGCATCTGCATTTTTACCGTTCCTGAACCCACTATTTAAATCATTGAAACTCTGACGTCGTCCCTACCAAGTTATAGTCGATAGGGGTTTTCCATCATTAACCATTTTTAGAATGTAAAAAACTCGCATTCACCTTTCACTGTCTCCTTTAACATTTATACAATAAGCCCATTTTTTTTATACTAAAAGACGGCTAGAAAGTACTACTCTATGTTTTAATTTAGAGTTAATTGCGGTAAGACAATAATCCTATTTCAAAAATAATACAATGTTGTAATTAAACACCTTCAAATATGCAAATTAGAGCAAACGTTACTTTAAACGGTTTGAGCCTTGAGATTGTAAAATTTACATATCGATAAACTATTTGTACGGAATGTAATTATTAAAACTGTTATGTAACACTCATTAATATAATATAATTTGGATAGTGAACTTAAAAATATTTTTTTTAAATTTGATTCTCTGTCTAAGCAACCATCATCTATACAATCGAAAAAAGATGGGTGATTTATCTGTATGTTTAATCGCGCGCGCGCCCACACATATACAGGCACACGCACACCCACGCGCGCAAACGCACACGCGCACACTCACACAAGCACACACGCGCACACACACACGAGCACACACACACACACACGAGCCACGCACGCACGCACACACACACGCACACCAACCCACACACACACGCACACCAACCCACACACACACACGCACACCAACCCACACACACACACGCACACCAACCCACACACACACGCGCACACCAACCCACACACACGCGCACACCAACGCACACACACACACGCGCACACCAACCCACACACACACGCGCACACCAACCCACACACACACGCGCGCGCACGCGCGCGCGCACGCACGCACGCACGCGCGCACACACACGCACGCACGCACGCACGCACGCACGCACGCACGCACCCACCCACCCACCCACCCACCCACCCACCCACCCACCCACCCACCCACCCATGACAAATGGCAGTAGTTCAATCAAGTCCTTCAACGAAATCTACACTTTTCCAATAAGTTACGTCAGCCCGCTAGTATAACAATCAGCGGTAATGAAGATGATATTAGGAATGCGCCGAAACGCAAAGGTCTGGCAACACTGCATGTTTCATACAGGAAGAAAGGTGACGCTTTCTTGCGTATACTGAATGCGGACGGTTGTGTATTTTGGGATGAAAGAGGTACTGTCACAATAAAAGGTGAGATCATCCCTCATTCTAACATTATCGATCTGATTCACGAAACGTTAAGACAGCGAAAAACTACAAACCCACATGGCTGGCGACAGTTTGCGACGTACATTAAAGGAACAAATATACCACGAGAGTTATCGGAAATACTCGAAGACGTGATGTTACTGTATCACCTAACATTGAACTGAGCCTCATAACTATACGTGAGAATTACGATGGCGATAGTGAATCGAAGGAAACCCCACGAAAATCCTTTCAAAGAAGACTTTCACTCGATTGGGATACGTGGAGAACGTAACATGGATGCTGTATACTATGATCCACAGCATCCTGCCGGGTTTGCGAGTATAACACCTTTAGTTAATACTGTAAAGGGTAGATATGGTAAAGTGAAAAAATGGCTGCAGGCTCAGGAGGCTTATACAGTTCATAAACTTGTCAGAAAAAAATTTCCGCGAAATAAATATACTGTGAGCAACATTTACGAGCTGTGGCTAGCGGATGTTTCCGACATTCGAACTTTAAGTACACACAATAGTGGATACAACTACATACTAACGGTTATTGATGTGTTTAGCAAGAGGGCTTGGGCGAGAGTTCTTAAAACGAAGACAGCAGCATCTGTAATTGAAGCATTCACCGATATTTTTAAGGAAAGTGGTAATACACCGGCAAATCTACAGACGGATAAAGGCAAGGAGTTTGTGGCGGTCAGTGTACAAAACATTTTTAAGAAACAAAATATCAATTTCTATGTAACAAATAACCCTGATGTAAAAGCATCTGTAGTTGAAAGATTTAGTAAAACACTGAAGACAAAGATGTGGCGTTATTTCACCTACAGAAATTCCTACAGGTATATTGATGTGCTCCAAAAACTTATGACTGCTTAAAATAATAACCTTCATTCAAGTATAAAGATGGCCCCTGTGGCTGTAAACGATAAAAACATTTTAGAGGTGTGGAATAACCTGTACGCGAAAGGTTTAGGCACTGCACGTCATCCTAAATATAAGGTCGGTCAGCATGTCAGAGTCGCTAGAATTAAGTACACCTTTGAAAAGGGATATGAAACGAATTAGAGCGAGGAAGTTTTTACAATTAGTGCAGTGATAAAAAGAAGACCACCAGTTTACCGGATAATCGATCTTAATGATGATCCTGTTGAAGGTACCTTTTACGAAGAAGAATTGCAAGTTGTTACGGTCGATAATGACACTCTATTCAAAGTCGAGAAGATTTTAGCAGAGAAGGGTAGTGGACGATATAAACAATATCTGGTCAAGTGGCGTGGATACAGCGACAAGTTTAATAGCTGGGTACTAGCATCGCATTTGAGCAATATATAAAGATAGAGTTTTATCTTACCTTATTGAGTAATAGCTCTATGACGTATTTTCCCGAAAATATGACTTCAAGTTTTATTACGCAGCTACCAAAACGAATAAGATTAACAGGATCGTGGGTTGTAGGCATATCGGAAATTCATAATAACGATCCTCTTGAGGGTACCTTTTACGAGGAGGAGTTGTAAGTTGTTACGGTTGATAAAGACGCTCTATTCAAGTCGATAAGATTTTAGCAGAGAAGAGCCGCGGACGATATAAACAATACCTGGTCAAGTGGCGTGGATACAGTGACAAATTTAATAGCTAGGTATTACCTTCGCAGCTGAGAGATATATAAAATGGAGTTTTATATTACATACCTTATTAAGTAATAGTTCCATGACGTATTCTCCCGAAAACATGACGTCAAGTTTTATTACACAACTGCCAAAGCGAATAAGATTAATAGGCTCATGGGTTGTAGGCATTTCGGAAATCCAGTACCCTTGTTCTTTTACCGCTGTAAGTGCGACAGACAATTTAATTTATTATAGAACTGATCCGGCCCCTGGAGAAGATGTGTTAGAGACAATATTAAAAAAGGCTGCATCACATTTCCAACACGACAACGAGAAAGCCATTTATACCGAGGACGGATGGTATGTGTTACGTTTTACCTCGGGGAATTATGCCAACATAGAAGAAATTCCCAGTGAGCCAAATAATCACGAGCTAATAAGTAAATTGCTAACAATCGAATACCATAATCTAACTAAGCGCGTCACTACGAAAGTAAAAACCCCCCTTTCGCTATTCGGATTTTCACAACGTTTAGCCTTACAGCTGTGTTATCGGCCGTACCAAAACATAGCTATGGTACCAATACCCCCGCACCCCGCTAGTATATGGATAGGATTACCAACGCAAATGTTTGTTTATTGCGATATCGTTGAACCGAAAATTGTAGGCGATGTTTTATCTACGCTTATGCGTATAATAAATATTACTTCTGAAAACTATGCTTACGGGTCATAAAGATGTGGTTTTATCGCCGGCACACTACATGCCCGTGATGAAACGGGAATTTGAAAACATCGAGATTAATATAAAAACAGATACGGGTGCAGCAATGCCATTCGAGTTTGGGACGTCGTGTCTGAAGCTACACTTTAAGAAAGTGCAATAATGGTTTGTCCATATCAACAATATTATATGAATCAGGCATCAACAGAGGCGCATCAACGTGGTCATGGAATAGGAAGCTGGCTAGGTAATATATTTAGAAGTATAATACCGTTATTTAAGTCTGGTGCAACGGCCATTGGAAAAGAAGCTCTCAGAACGGGTGCTAATATTCTCATAGATAATATAATCGACCTGTTAAGGAATCGTTTCATGAAAGATTCCACGAAGCAGGTAGAAATTTTAAACGTAAAGCCGATGAGAAAATCGATAAAATGATGGAGGGTTCGGGCTATAAAAGTGTACATCTGGCCGATAATAACCAGTCTCTACCGAGAAGAGCTGTTGCCGCTAAGAAGAAGAAACCTACGATATATTTTCAAGATAATGGCTTATCTACATGCTCAATCATGTGAATGCGTCAGGTACGAACTGGATCTGTCCGCTTTACCGTCGACGCAGACAAGTATCGAGGCTGGTGAATGGATATTTTACAAACCCTTATCGGCTCTTAGTAATGGCTCGAGTAGAATTTGTAGTGCCCGGAAATTGAAACGATTACATATATTTAAGTCAGACTATGTTGTACATCACAGCTAAAGTTCTGAAACAAGATGATACAGAACTTACTGATGCAGATGTTGTAGCACCAGTAAACAATTGGATGCATTCGCTTTTCTCACAGGTGGAGGTTTACTTAAATCAAAAGATGGTGTCACAACCAAACAACACCTATGCCTACCGCTCATATATCGAAACACTCCTAAATTATGGAAAGGAGGCCAAGAGTTCACATCTAGGTTGTACCTTATGGCAGAATGATACAGCTGGGCAGATGAATACACTGGGAAACGCAAATAACGGTTTCTCGAAACGTCAAGTACTTGCAGCGACCAGCAAACAAATCGAGATGATTGGTCACGTGCGCTCGGATTTGTTTAATCAGGAAAAGTTTCTCATAAGCGGTGTTGAATTAAAGGCTAAATTTGTACGATCAAGAGATACTTTTAGCCTAATGGCGGCTCATGCTTCAACTTACAAGACGCGAGTTATGGACGCTAGTTTACTGGTGAGACGTTTGCGAATCAACCCCACCATTCTAATTGCACACGCTAATAAAGCTTTAGAAACAGCTGCGGCAAAATATCCTGTTACAAGCACCGACGTAAAAGCGTTAACTATACCTACGGGCATACAATGAAAATCACTGGATAATATCTTCCTTGGTCAGTTACCTAAACGATGTATTGTAGGTTTTGTCGCAAATAAAGCCTTCAACGGTGATTACCCCCTCAAATCCATTCAATTTTCATCACAGCAATATTAATTACAAATACCCCAACGGATACTGTTTAATGGGCTTCGACCTAACCCCTGACTTGTTTGCAAACGCTAGAACACACTGGAATTTAGTTAGAAACGGTTTCCTTCGCCTAGAAGTCGGATTTGAAGACGCGCTCACCGAAACCATTAACTATTTAGTGTATGCAGAATTCGATAACGTGATCGAGATCAATAAACATCGGAACGTCGTTGTGGATTTTAGTTGTTGCAAGTGGGAACTCGAACTCGCAAGCTTCAGTGTACAGCAGCAGCCGAAAGAAGAAGATGGACGTGTACTTGGACGTGGACGTACAAGAGTTTAGTGGCGTTAACAACAAATTCATACCGAAAGAAATTGCCGTGGTTACAGATCATGGTCGTTTATTGTTAATGCTGATAAAACCACCTCGAGGTTACTTTATATCAAGATCCATGTCACAACAGATAAAGTTTTTGGAGCATAATTATCACGGCCCGAAATGGTGGTCAGGTCATGTACACTACAACAATTTCCGTGAGGAGTTAATGAAAGTGTTGCGCCGATTTAACAAAATTCACGTTAAGGGCAGAGAAAAACAGCAGTTTTTAAGGTTTTTTAATCAACCGATAGTAAACCTGGACGAGACTGGTTGTCCATCGATTAAACAATTGAAAGAGGAAGCAAAAGCATATAGTTGTTTAAACCATAACATCCTTGGGCCTATGTGTGCACTGGAAAACGCCTTACTACTGCAAGACTGAGTACATACCAGTTCCAAAGATGTATGCGGCACAAGTGTTGAAATGTTTGAAATCGATCCCCAACCACAAGAATGTGTTTCGACTTGTATGTGCTTCTAATCAGCTACCACGACACGCACCTAGACCGTGCGTAATTACTGTAAACACCGATCCTGAAAACAAACCAGGTCAGCATTGGACTGCTATCTACATTGACGAGAATGGTAACGGGGAATATTTTGATTCTTTTGGACGAGCACCGCAAGGGTATCATTTACGCTTCCTAGAGAAAAATTCTAGATGATTCCATTATAACAAAACGACGCCGCAAGATTACCATTCAAATGTGTGTGGATTTTATACGTTAGTGTTTTTATATTTTAGATTAAATAATTAGTCAATGTTTGATTCTGTAAATAAGTTTTTCACTACATCTTTAATTATAAATGACAAGATAATCAAATTGCTGTATAATACTAACCTCAAATTCCTTTTATGTCATAATTTTGAAGTATTATTATTGTAAAACAAACTTAAGCTTAAGCAACCTATTGTTCTTCATTAATAAAATCAAATGGCAGATTTGGAAATTAAAGATAATATTACACCATCAAGATTTACTGAAAAAAGTTTGTACTACATTTATCTGACCAACACTGTATGTAGATTTTAATAACCGACAACGCTACTGATTTATTATATTTATAGTGGCACTAATCCAATATATTAATTTAGTCAATATTGTTAATTTTGTTACATAGGGTAACCTTCCACATTTACATACTCTCGAATAAAACAATTTAATTTTTTTTAAATGACACGCTCCGTATATTTTTTCGTTTTATTAAGAATTAAAAAACCTTTTTTTTAGTATATATGTCATATACCTATCTTCAATAGTTATCCGGCAACTTCTATTTTTCCAAACAGCTGCGTATTGGTTTCAAAATATAGATCGCGGTTGCCATGAAAATCAAATAACACGGTTTGGCGATGACATCCATGTGTCAAAATAAAACAAATAATAAGCATTGCGGTGAATTTCGCTTTAATTGTACTTTTGGACAGTTACCATCCTACAAGTGATTTGATTAACATGATTTATGTGTTGGGCGAGGATGAAAAAGATCCTCTGTTAACTGAAAGAATTTATAAAATAAAGTATCCTGAACGTGGAATGCCCACTGTTAACAGATAAGAGTGATTCGATTCCAGTGGTAGTAACGTAATATCAACAAAAATGTAGCAACTGAACGAAAAGAATTAAAGATGTTAAATATTCAAAAAAATCCCCCAGGTGAGTAGTGAGGCGCTAGCTACCTTATGCGGCATCATTAGGTTTTCGAGTCCCAGAATACCAATTCCGAAATTCGCAGAGGTCAGGGTACAGCACCGATTTTTGTGGAAACCTGCAGCTGTCAAAATTTTCACATTTTTCCAAATAACTCCTAAATTTTTAAGATAAAACATCGTACATAAATTAACATTCAAATTTGACGATAAATCCGGGTATGGGAAAAAATTGGGGGTTCTACTTTAAAAAACATGTGTTACTACCACCCCGTATAGCTATTATATATATATATATATATATATATATATATATATATATATATATACAGGGTGTATTTTAAAATCACCGACAAACGAAAGTTTCTATGATTCAAAATAAGACAAAAATTATCATAAACGCTTTTCCGAAAATGCTTCCTAGCCGAGATACAGGTTGATTAAAAAATATTTTTTTTAAGATTCCTCAAAAACTACAAAAGATATTACACTGAGATTCGGTACACCTAAATGCCTAATTAAGTACAATTAATCAGGTGAGTTTGAGTCAACTGGCTCCATCAAGTGGCGTAGAATATGTTAAGTTAATCGCTTTAAGTAAAAAAAAAAACGCACGCCCCTGCTTTTTTTGAGGAAATATTTTTTTATTAAATTCAACATTTAATTCTGCAAATAAAATCATATTGGATTTTTTTGTGTGGGGGTATCTGAAAACTCGTGTCTATTCTATTCAAATTGATAATTGAGAGCAACTTTGGAATCTCATACAGATGGCATGCGATGAGATTAGGGCTATGCCACAAATTTTTCAGCGTGTTAGGTTTCATTTGCTAAGAAGAACACAAGCTTGCATTCAAAAGGAAGGATGACATTTTGAACAATATGTATAAAAAAAATAATTATTATTTTGATTTTGATTAATTCAATATCTCTTTAATAATGTACCTAATAGTTAACTGCGTTATTTTTTTGTGAAATAAAACAAATTTTGATTTTTATTGAATAATGTGGTCGTTTATGTTAATGCAAAATATGTCACAAACGGGGTGCCGAATCGAAAAAATACTAAGTATGATTTTATTCGCAGAATTAAATGTTGAATCTATCAAAAAAATATTTCTCCAAAAAAACCAGGGGCGTGCGTTTTTTTTTACTTCAACTGATTAACTTAAAATATTCTACGCCACTGGATGTAGTCAGTTGACTCAAACTCACCTGATTAATTGTATTTAATTAGACATTTAGGTGTACCAAATATCAGTGTAATATCTTTTGTAGATTTTGAGGAATCTTAAAAAAACCTTAAAAAAAGTACTTTTTAATCAACCTGTATCTCGGTTAGGAAGCATTTTCGGAAAAGCGTTTATGATCTCATTTTTGTCTTATTTTGAATCATAGAATCTCCAGTTTTCGTTTGGTCGGTGATTTTAAAATACACCTATATATATATATATATATATATATATATATATATATATATATATATATATATATATATATATATATATATATATATATACCGGGTGTCTAGAATCTACCCACGCTCTATGGCTATCTTTGTTATTATAAGAGATACAGAGTCGGTTAAATTTAGCAAAGTTGGGCAGAATTACATGATAATTCAAATACCGATCAGAAAATTCAACATTGTTGCCAACTTTCTAAGATATCTGAAAATAACTAAAAATCGTCCAAATTTTCAATCGGCTATATCTTTTGTAATATTCAAAATACGAAAAATTATAAGAGAGGCTTTTGATAGCTATTTTTACGCAAAATGGGAAAATGCGAATAAAAAGTTTTTTTAGTAATTATTTTTCGAGCTACAACCCAAACATCCATTTTTTAAATGGCAACTATAGGTGGCTATGGACTCATACGATAGCTTATTTTGTCTGATTTCAAAAATGTATAGCTTTGTATGTTTAACATTATTAGTTAACTCACAATTTAAAAAAAAAGTAATTATAATTATAATATTTATTAAACAAACTAAAGTGTGCCGTGAACATTTAAATACAAAATAAGCTCATATTCTACTACTAAATTTGTGGAAACAACAAGAAAATAAGAAATAATGTACTACATTATCACAATAAAAAAGTTCTGAATAAATTTAACTTACAACGAAGAGTAACAGCAAAAAATATAAACAGATAACACAATCATAGAAGTGCTTCAAAATGCCATCCATTATTTTGAACACACATTTGACATAGTTTTAAAATTTCGTTTCGAATTTTTAATAAACTTTGGGTTCTAATTTGTTGTACAGCAACACGAATTTTATTTTTTAAATCGTCTAGATTACCAGATTTTACTCGGTACACTTTGTCTTTAATTGCACCCCACAAGAAAAAGTCCAGGGGGGTTAAGTCTGGAGATCGCGGCGGCCAAGCTATTGGACCTCAATTTCCTATCCAATTATTAAAACGTTCCTGTAAATAGTTACAGACAAGTAATCCATTGTGTGCTGGTGCTCCGTCGTGTTGAAAATAATTCAAATTTTGAATTACGTTCAACGGAAGGCGGCCCAAAATTTCTTCAAATTCGTAAAAGTAAGATATCTTTCGGAATTTAAATTGTATTCATAAAAAAACGGCCCAAGGATTTTGGTACTAATAATACCGCACCAAACGTTTACAGAAAAAGCATATTAAATCTCTCCTCTCAACAGTAATATGAGGATTTTCCTGGGACCATTGGATATGATTTTTTCTATTGAAGATGCCGTTGTTTGTAAATTTTGCTTCATCGGTAAAAGAATGGTTTTAGAGGATTGATTGTTTGCTCGACTTTCATTAATCAACCATGTCGCAAAATGTGATCTTTTCTGATAATCTTCAACATACAATGTATTTCCTATATGAAAATGCTGGATATTGCTTAAAATTATTTTGTTTCAAAATAACGTAGGCTTCATCTTTGGAAGTGTTGCACTCGTTCGCAATTTCACAAAGAGGTGTAGTAGGTTTAAATTCGACGTAAGCTAAAACACGTTCTTCTGTTTCTGTGTTAACATTAATTTCAAAAATTTTGAGGTTTAGTAAAAGCCCCATATTTTTTAAAATTCGAGTTTGGCAAATAATCTCACATCGGGTTGTCTTCTTTCCATATACGTTTGATATATATATATATATATATATATATATATATATATATATATATATATATATATATATATATATACAGACTAAGTGTAGCCTAAAGTGTTAAAGCACTTATAAAACACTTAGGAGGATGGATCGGAGGATATTGAGCTGTCACGGCTACCTTATATTTTTTTCATATTATAAATAAGAGAAACAGGAACAATAAAAATCATTCCAGAGTTTAGAGACCGTGTATAAGAACATTGATTGCGCATTCGACAAGTTACAATTTGTACTGCATATTGATGATGGTGTTGATGAAGGTGGCTCGAGATGATATCAAAGAATGTAAGTCAATAGCACAATATTCATTGAAATACCGATAGTACAAGAAAATAATGGAGACTGTTCTTGTATGCTCAAGCAACAGTATGTGTACAAGCCTAATCATCCTGTTTTGAATGCGCTCAACGATATCGAAAGCGTATTGGGGAACGATGATAATTAAATTCTAGATTAGGTAGAATCTTGGCCTCATATAGCAGAAAGAGTTGACGAGAGGTAAACTACAACTTATATTTGTGCACAAAACAATAATCATTTGTATCTGATAAAAAAATGTACGCCTTCCATAGGCTCCTAAACTGATTCTCCGATTTTCTGAGTTCGCTAAGAGCCGCCGGTCACCCTATCTTTATCCTTAATCCATTCTCATCCTATTCTTCCTTTTCTCTCACTGTAATTTTCCTATCAGATTAAGAGTCCAAAATTAACAAAAAAAAGGCCTGTGGTTTCTACGGTAAAAAACGGACATAAAATCCTCCCCCGTTCGGGACATCCGCGGTACTAGGTCTAGGTTTAATGCTACTCACTAACACTTTGAACAATTACAACCTGACGTTTTATTTCTATCCGAGTACATAATAAATGCAGTTCGTATCGTAGTAATAGTGACCTAAATAAATGTAATTAAAAAGTACCTAAAATCAATAAAGTGTTATGGAAAGGGTGATTTTGAAGATCTCGTTAGATATGAATTTTGTTTGTAGCTATAGGTATTTATAGTGTGATTCTTGTGCTTCTGTCTTCTAAACGTGATTATTTGTTTTTTAAAAATATTAATTTGTGCAATTCTTAGAATTGTGTTTTCCTCATTGTTCACTTTTTTGTTCTTCACCATTGAGTGTTTCGTTTTCTTTTTAAATTATTCATCTTAATTCCTTATTCGTTGGTATGTGTTTCACGGTTGACATTTACTCTCAAATTCTTCTTGCAGTATGCTGAAGCATATCATTGCAAACTCACGATACTGAATTAACTACTTCAAGAATCTACAATATTACATGTCCTAATCGGCGACAACAGTCTGGAAAAGTGTCTCGTCTAGTGAGTACGTACCATGGGAAAAGTACAACCGAATCCTGCAAGAGAAAGGCTTGGCAGTTCGCAACGAGAAATAAATCACCATGTTAGCACTAGGAAATTTCGAGGAAGCTAGGAATATCTCAACGAACGGTTGTAAGAATTTTAAATACATCAGTCGCTCCACTGATGAGGATTATGCAATGAGACAAAATTTGTTGTTAATGGATGCAAAACATGCTGCTACAAAATCCAAAGTTTCTCAGTATGTGAACCGATGATGCCACATTCAAAAGTAACGAACATGTCAACGTGCACAATATGAATTTCTATGCAAAAGAAAACCCCCACTGGATGAGTACAGTAGATATCAACATCAGTGGTCTATAAAGGTTTGGTGTGCCATTCTTGATGGACAAATTATCACCCTGTAGCCAATGTTCGAACCACGTGGTTTGAACTAGATGGGTCTCCTGTCCATTATGTAGCTAGAGTTAGAAACCACCTTATTTCTGAGTTTCTTGATCGATGGATCGGAAGAGAAAGTGTATTCCCGGGATCGTCATAGACACATTGTGTATCAAAACTTCCGAATACAAGCGCAGATGTGATAATTAGACTAAACAACGCAGTACATAGCATTCCCAGAGCTGAAATCGGGTCTGCTACATTGTCTACATTAGGGAGAATCAACGAGTATACTGCCAGTAATGAAATATTTTAATTATTAGTACATATATTAAGAGTAAACTATACAAGTTATTTGTTATATATATATATATATATATATATATATATATATATATATATATATATATATATATATATATATATCACAGCACGTTCGTAAAGTAGCGGATAAATTCAATTAAAATTCCAATGATAGTTTAGGAAGAAAACGCTCAGACGTTGATTTTATTTTCAATTTAGAATTTTTTACGTAAAAGTGAAATGTACAAGGTGTGTCAATAAAAAGATATGGCGTCATCGCCATTTTTCTTTAAACGTCAACCCCCATTTCTTATTGCAGAATTAGAAAATGTACATCTTTTACGTACGACAATATGGATAATAATAATACAGGGTGCCCCAAACTTACGTCTGCGGGCGATATCTCCCTTATCATAGGAGAACAAAATTTTGAAGTGTAGTAGAAAGAAAGGAGGCGGTTATACAAAGTGTTTCGTTTAAACAGGATGACCCAAACATAGATTTTTTAAATGAAACACCCTGTATGTCATTTCAAATTTGTATTCAGTTCACTTCGGCCATTCTTTCAATATAAGGTTTGATTACGTTATGCAGGGTAGTTACGAAGATGTGGTCATTTTGAAGAAAAAATCGTACCTAAATGGATACTATGTATCATCCCTAATAAGTAATATCCAAATGATTTTTTTAATAAAATATATTTTGAAACACAGACAACTTGTTGGGGTTAGGCCTAATTTAGTTGTAAAATGATTAAACTAATTTAAATTAAATGTTCGAATTGAGCACTGTTAACAATCTGACAGTAGCCAAGGCGATTAACAAATGATTTTTTAATGTTGTGGGTGACATCTGCGGTAATGTTTCTAATTTATCGGCGAATTCGTGCTTTTAAATCTTCTAAATTGGACGGTCGCGTCCAGTATACTTTACCCCGCCCCCCCCCTCACAAGAAGTAATCTAGACGATTTAAATCTGGCAATCTAACTGGCCACTCAATTGTCTATTTTCTACATATCCAACGATTTGGAAAAACTTCATCCAAATAAGCGAAAACAGGTTGAAAAAAGAAGTGACGGTGGTGCATATTGAGCTCTTCTAAATCCGGATACAACGTTATTAGAGCGGGGATGAAGTCATTTTGAAGAAAGTCTAAATATCTGGCACCAGTGAAAGAATAAGGATCTTTAACTCTTTCGTTAACTATGTCGCACCAAAGATTTCGGGTGTGATATTCCGTAAACCAATTATTATTTTCGGTTGCACAATAACGACCATTTTGTCTGTTCACATAGGGTCGTTTAAAACAAATGTTGCTTCGTCGGAAAAAATAACCTTTTTACAAAATTGGCGTTACCATAACATAATTGTTGCATTTGTTCACAAAATTGATTTCGCCAATCAAAATCATCTTCCGATCGCCTGTGAAGTAAGCATATCTTGCAGGGATGGAACTTCTGCCTTTTCAACACTTTATGGACAGTAGATCGCCACAAATATTATTAGCCGTGTCCGTAATGGTGGTACCAGAATTAACTTGCACTGCTAATGTTCAACTGATCTTCATTTTCTCATATCCTGAACAGGTCCAAATTCCCGAAATTTAACCTCAACTCTGCTTACCATGCTTTGGCTAATGGACGGTCGATCAGGGTGAGTTGCATTAAACGACGCAACCACTTCGAATTGAGTGCGCGACCTATCTTCGAAACCAAGGATGCACAGGATTTCAATTCTTTCACGCTCACTTTTTCACTTCCTCATATTTCACAAAATAACGGTAAAGTAGTTATTAGAAAAACTCACGATAACAATGCTGTCGTCCATCAAAAAACTAAAAACAAGCTGCTAATGTCAAATAATTAATAATAATTTTAACAAAATGTACAATTTAACATTTTCTTACATTGCCAATGAAATTTTCTCATTTTTAATGTTTACGATAATTTTTATTCAATATATTCTTATGAAACCATCGTTTACCATGTTTACCTTGTCGGACGTAAAAAGATGTACCCTATCTAATTCTGCAAAATAAAAAATGGGAGTCGACATTTAAAGAAAAATTTCGATGACGTCAATCCTTTTCTTGACACACCTGTATATTTCTTGTATATTTCACTTTTAGGTAAAAAATTTCTAAGTTGAAAATAAAAACCGACGGGTCCGAACGTTTTCTTCCTAACTCCAATTCGAATTTTAATTGAATTTAACCGCTATTTTACGAACGCACTACACACACACACGCACGCGCGCACCCACACACACGCACGCACGTGCACACGGATATATATATATATATATATATATATATATATATATATACATATATATATATATATATATATATACATATAGGGTGTAAAATTAGTGCGTAATTCTTATGTTTTAGAAAGAGAAAATCTTTAAATATGAAAGTTTCGTATTAGCTTTTTCTCCATAACCCAAACATATCTACAATTCTACAGGGTGTTGCATTTTCGAATACCAGTATCCAACTTAAATATTTTAAATTGAAAAGCCTACATATTTTTAAATATTCTTATTCTGTCATCAATTGCCTATCTGGTAATGTTTTGTTCTTTTTTAATTAGGATCAGCCGTCAGAAAGTTATTCAACTTTTTTAGGAAAAATATGACGTATGCAAACGCAACGAATAAAATCTGCAGTCGCCAAATTGTGGCAGATTAGTCAAAAATATTTTGTCAAACGTTTGTAAAGATCATCTACTGTCATCCGAAAACTTAAAAGTAAAGTTCCGTTGCACAGGGTTGCTACGGTGGTACAATAACTTAATATTTCGATTGGTCGAACTCCATTTTTTTTAAATATAGGGTGTTATAGGGATTTTCTATTTTGCGTTTATAATAAGTACATTGTGAACTCGAACGGGTTTTATAATATTCGAAATTTTTTCTTGTCCTTGGTGATATTCGGGCATGTCTGTTAAAATACTGAAGGTAAACATTAAAACCTATTGAATTATGTATGATGAATGTAACGTAATGATTACGATATTCAAAACCAGGTATGCCGTATACATAATTTTGTATACAATACACATTTCGTAAACATTGAGCAACTCATTTTTGTAAATTTGCCTTAACTTAGGTAAAAAGTACAAATTATCGATGTTATATTGGTATTTACTAACTGCAGTGGAGTACAACTTAGTTATTTTTTTATTGAATTAAACATGTTTGTACTCGTTTGTAATCGTTACCAAATACAGGTTCACTAAAATATCCTTAAGTTGAATTAAAAAGGTTGAAATACCAATACTGATAGCTAATATCCATGGTGACAAATGGAATGGAGTGAAATGCAAAATATTTGGTGTGAAACAACACACGACCTTCCAACCTACAAAGTGGAAATTAAAAGATGTGAAATAATTTTAATTATAATTTCTTTAGGATAACGATGCAACCTCTTTTTTTATAAGTTCATAACGAAAACAGGTAACATTGTAAAAACAAAAATAATAATCTATATGAGAATGACGTTTAAAACTTCAAATAGAGATAAATACATAAATACATGTTAGGTTAAAAAAAAAAAACTATAAGATATCAATAATACAGTTTAACTATTTTCATTCCTATTTATCATTTTTAAACTTACTTTGCGTTATATTAAGAAACTTTATAAACAAAAGTTGTGTACAATTCAATTTTGTTTAAAAAATATGTCTACACTTTTTCTTATAAAATTAATTGTTATTCAGATATTGAAAAAATTTGAACCAAAACTTAAATTCTACCTTAAGAATTTTTTGCCGCTAAAATACGCATCGTATCAAAAAATTGCATACAACATAATTAATCGATATGCTTAAGGTCTAATATTTGATAAAAACCAAAAATTGCCCCTTATAAAACCCCCCTCTCCAAGCCTAATCAGCTCCAAGCGAAATGAAAACAAGCTTAAATACAAAATGTTAAATACGTAAGTATTATCGTTCTGGAGTTATCGTGGATACTAACTAACGATCTTGGCGAAACTTGACCAAAAGTTGTAAAATGAACTAATAAGTCGATTTAGCGATAGTGAAAAAAAGTCGATTGCATTACCTTCTATACCTACATATGCATATGTAGGTATGAAGGTAAAAAAGTATGATTTGTTTCTTACCTACAAATAATCGTAGGTTATATCTCAAGACCTATGAATTGTGCCGGTTAAAACTACAGCAGCTTTTTTTTTTAAATTTGTTTAGAAAATATTTGAGACTTAATAATTCAAATTAAGAGCACGAGACCGGAGAACAAAGTTCTGGAATTATCGTGGATACATCCACACACACATACATACACAGGCGCGCACTCGCGCGCGCACACACACACACTCACTCACACCTCCACGCGCACACACGAGTGCACCCTCACACATCATGCCTGGGTGCATGTGTCATTAGTGGGTATGACAAATTTCGACTTGTTCTCTTAAGTAGTTTCTTTACATGAATTTTTGCAGCATACGTCTTGCGTGTTTTTCGTTTAAATGGATAAACTTGAATATCGTGCGGTGAAAAAATTTTTCGGTTCGGATGGATTAACCCCTAAGGAAATTCATCTGAAGTTGGCAAAAGTTTACGGGGACTCTGCTCCTTACATGTCAACCGTTGAAACGTGGTCGCACATTCCTCGAAGGACTGCCAAAAACCGCAAACACACCAGAAACAATTGAAAAAGTGCATGATATTGTGTGGACGATACGCGAGTAAAGGCGAGTGAGATAGCTGAGGCTATGGGGATATCGTAAGAAAGGGTGCGAAACATCTTGCACAAAGAATAAGGGATGCGAAAGCTATACGCAATATCGGTGCAGAATTTCTTGAATGACGATCAAAAGCAAATGCGTAAACAATTTTCGCAGCACTCTTTAGACCGATTCAATAGTAATCCAATCGATTTTGTGCGGCGATTTGTCACCATGGATGAGACATGTGTCCACCACTACACGCCAGAAACGAAACAGCAGTCCAAGCAGTTGGCGGAAGCCGCTGGTTCAGCGCCAAAGAAAGCGAAATCGATCACATGGCCAGCGGTTTTTGGGATGCAAAGGGATCCTGTTAATTGATTACCTTGCAAAAGGCAGAATCATTACAGGCGAATATTACTGCAACCTTCTTGACCAGCTGGATGCCAAAATTCGCGAGAAGAGCTCTGGCTTGAAGAAGAAAAAAAACCATCTTTCACCAGGACAACACACCTGCACACAAGGGTGCGTTGGCGATGGGAAAACTGCGGGGTGTGAGGTACGATTTGCTCAGCCATCCCCCCTATTCTCCTGATTTGGCAATCTCAGACTTCCATCTGTTCCCACACGAAGAAATTTGTTTCTGGGAAGTTCTTCCCATCCAATGAAAAAGTTGAGAGGGCCGTAAATGAATATTTTCACAACCTTCCACACTCTCACTTCCGAGAAGGAATACTGATGTTGAGGAGTGTTTTGAAGTCAAGGGAGATTACGTAGAAAAATAAAATCATTTTGAATTGAAAGTCGGAGTCTTTCATTGTCAGGCCGAGAATTTTTCACCTTACTCTTGTATGTATACGTAGGTTGGAAGGTAAACATAGAAAAAATAATATAAGAAACTAGTTTTATAATACATTTTACGTAATTTGCTTCCATTTTTATTTTTTAATAGACATATTAAAAATGCAACGTCATCATTATAGCCATTAATTCACGGAACATTTTTCGAGAATTTTACGATTCGGTGAGAATGGTGCAGAAGGCTTTTGTTGACAACGCTATGTCAAAAAAAAATTTACACGTGGTACAAGGCGTTCCAAGAAGGCCGGGAACGTGTCGAAGCGAAGAGCGACCAGAACGACCATCAACGTCTTCCGATGAAGCTCGCATGAATAAAATCAAGGATTTGGTGCTCAATAACCGTCGCATCGATTAACTTGTAGAACCTTGCTGATATGGTAGACATCTCGAAAAGTTCGGCCAATACCATTGTAAAAGATGTTTTGGGCCTCAAACACGTCAAATCTCGATTGGTACCAAAAACACTGAATTTGTTCGAAAAAGAGCGTCGTGTGAAACAATGCTTTCTGATAAAATACTTATCTTTTTTGGGATTTTTTAATGGTGTACTTTAAATTATACAATCTAAACGTTTCGGTAACACTTACAGTTATCTTCGCCAGTAGTAATGTTTGTTAAAAATTGTTAAAGATGTAGTAAACAATTTTGTCAAATTTGAAAAATTGCTTTCTGATCATCAGGACGTAATGAAACGTATCATTACTGGAGATGAGACTTGGATTTATGCATACGATCCGGAAACAACCGACCAATCAACCGTGCGAAAGGTGAGGCAAGACCAAAGAAACCACGCCAAAGTCGATAGAAATCAAAGTCATGTTGACTGTTTTCTTCGATTATCGTGGTGTTATGCATTATGAGTTCCTTTCGCTGGGTCAAACTGTCAGCAAAGAATATTATTTGAGTGTTGTGCGTCGTTTGCGTGAGGCTATTCGCAAAAGGAGGCCGGATTTATGGGAAGGCAACTCTTAGTTTTTGCACCACGATAATGTACCAAGTCACACTATATTGGTTCTTCGTGATTTTTTCATCAAAAACTCCACCCGTACCGTTCCACAACCACCGTATTCTCCTGATTTAGCACCGTGTGACTTCTGGCTATTTGATAAACTAAACACACCACTCCGGAGACAACGTTTCGAGTTGATTGAAGACATCCGACCTGAATCGCTACGCGTTCTGAAGGCAATACAGGAAGGTGATTATTTTTCATGCTTCGAGGGTTGGAAAAAACGTTGGCATAAGTACATTGTGTCCGGAAGGGATTACTTTGAAGGTGATGAATTGGATTTGGAAGGATAAATAAATATTTTTTTAAATAAATGCAATGTCACCTTATTTTTTGGACTGGATTGTACATATGTTACGGTTCATGTTCGTAATTGGTGAATGTACACATTTACCGCGAAATGTACACATACCCCTTCTGTTAGGTTACAGCACTTTTGTTTATGTAATCTAAACTAGTTTGGACTTTTACAAATACAATATACTTTCGTTGAAATTTTGAATATTTATTTATTTTTGGTGCATTGATTAAGTCCTTAAGCTCCTAGTTTTAGCCTTGGTGCAGTTCGCCTTACCTAATTAATGGACTTCATTACCTCGAGAGGTGAGGGATTAAGTTTGGTGCCCCAAGAAAGATGCAATCAGGTTCTTTGTTTGCCTCCATACCTCTGCGAACTAATCCCTATAGAAATAGCGTAGACACACGTTAAACATAGTAAAATGAGTAACACAACGTTTAATTATTAAAAATTGATTAAGAAAAAGTGACAATAGAAAATTGACACCATTACATAATTCGTATAAAGACTGTTGAAAATAATATGTAGGTAACAGATGACTTCAAAATGACGTTGAAGAGTTTGAGATAAACGTTACACAGTCGTCCTCCAAGGATCTAGAAAACCACTCCGCCGATTAAACCAAACTTACTGGACACATTATTTGTGCGAGAAATTATTATGTTGGAAATAAATGACCTATCTATAATAAAATTCTAATCAAATCGTAATTTTGTTTATACGTAAGTTCCTTCCTTAGGCAAAGAATAACGTTACAATTTCCATCTGATCAAATGTTACTCGGTGTTATTTATACGGGTTTCTTTCACATATTAAGGCAAATGCTAGAATTAGAATGTAAAAGGTAATTCGTCAAAGTCACCATTACCTATGGCTGTGGATCTTCACCTACTTCGCCTTTCTACCAAAATAACTTCAACATTTCGATTTACATAGATAAGGTATATTTATAACTTATGTAAATGATAAATGTGTATTTATTTTGAGGTTACAAACTGTGTCTATCATACCGCACGTATGGTATTATTGTAGCAGAACTTATGCTATTATAAAATGGAGCAATAATCTATTGGCATCAGTCTGACAAACATATACTTACTGTGTTCTCACTGCACTTGTGGGGTTTGAACGGCCACTTGTGTCAGTGTCACTAGATTCGTATTATGTAATAACGTTTATTATAACACATGTTTTTCAACATACTCAGTTCCAAATATTTTCTACTTCAAATTAAAGGTGCACTTTCCTAATTACTTTTTCTGGTCTTACACGATTTCTGTAGGGCAATATAGTTCAATATCCTGAGATCGGTAAAAAGTATTTCTTGGTGATGCTCACAAAGAAAATGGGTCACAAATTGTTTTTTTTTTTCTAAGAATGAGACGCACAAAATAATGATCTAAACATTAATCCGCAAACTGCAACTTTTAGTGACGGTACGAAGTCAATTTCATTGAATCCTTATGAAAGTATGCGTAGACCAATGATGTGTGTAGCAATCCCAAAGATGCGCAGTAGTCATTTTCTACGACCAATCAGAAATTTATCCAAATACAAAATGTAACATGGCATCATATGCATTCCTAATTATATTTAATTTGAAAGTATATATTGCTGTATATGTGTTGAAGTATGATTATGTATTTTACAGAATGCAAGGGATTAGCAAGAATTCAAATGTGTCTATCGAAGCGTTACTGAAACAGTTAACAAAATTAGAGGAGCAGAATTAAAAACTATTGGATAAAAATATTAATCTTGAAGAAAAAAATCAAGACTTAAATATTCAAGTCACACAATTACAAACAGACGTTAAACAATTAACAAAGAATAGAGTTAAGAAACCAAAAACAACAGTCATTATATATATATATATATATATATATATATATATATATATATATATATACATTTTTTTATTGTTTCGATTTGAATTTCAAACGATACGGACGTGCTGTGTTCCGGAATCGAGCAATGAAGAAGTATCAGACAAATGTACACACCTTTTGAACGAATTTAAAGAACTGTTTACGCAACTTATCAAACAAAACAGCATGATACTAACCATGTTTAACATAGTAATAAGTAAATTGATGTAATAATGGCTCCATCCATAAGAATTTCTGCTTGCACACCGCTTGGGGTTCAAGACTTATTACCCCCAAAGGACGTAATTTACTAAAGATTATACAAGATAACAACTTGAATTATCTATGGACTGGAGAGCCAACCTATTGGCCTACAGACGTAAATAAGCTACCAGATCCACTTGATTTTGCAATAACGAAAGGTGTGTCAGAAATGCATCAAAAAATAGAACCTATGTATGATCTAACCTCGGACCACAGTCCTATTATAATAACAATAAGCACAGAAATCATATCATTGGGATTTATTTAAAAACGTTATCAATGATGAAACTACTCTGAATTTTCAAATTAAAACTACAAGAGAAATAGAAGAAGTTGTGGAATACTTCAGCAAACTAATACAGAACGCAGCATGCCATCAACACCACCAAGTGTTACCGTGATTCCAGAAAGCCACAACATACCATTTCACATGAAAAGACTTGAAGCAGAAGAAAGAAGAGCACGAAGCAAATGGCAATATATCAGAAACCCTAACGACAAAACAATTTTATATAAACTAACACATAGGTTACGAACAAGAAAATAGGAATGCAACTTTCCAACACTACATTTGAAATCTATCACCAAGCGACTAATCAATATGGAAAGGAGTAAAAAAATTTAAAAAACCAGTACAAACAGTTCGACAAGAAAAACGAATGGTACATGGGCACGCTCTCCAGACGAAAAAGTAGAAGTTTTTGCAAATCACCTTTAGAGGTATTTACTCCACTAAAATCCGATAATGACGATACAGAAATCATAAACTTTCACCACCAACGAAAGCATCCTCACCAAAAGGAGTTTATAACCTAATCAAAGTCACTGACTCACAAAAAGCACTTGGGTATCATTCAATAATCGGAGAGATGCTGAAACATCTTCCAAAGAAAACAGTTGTATTAATGATTATCATCTTCAACAGCATCCTGCGATTATGTTACTTTCCTATCCAATGGACATATGCACAAATCATCCTGTTCGCGAAACTAGGCACATAACCTTCTGAGCCAGGATCGTAAGTAAGTAATTTATTTCCCTTATATTGTACAACATGAAATAAAAGTAAATTTCTAAGATACTATATTATATCACACAAGAAATAAAGCTTCAGTGGCTGCCGGGAAAGTATCATCCGCAGCAGAGTCTACACCTATTGAGCAACAGACGAAATTGCATTAAATGTCCAGTACTGTAGTTATGAATACTGTCACTACGTAATAACGTTGGATATTGTTTAAAAAGTGAGATAATTTATAAATATAAATATTTGTGAAGGTAAAGATTTTTTTAGTTATGAATATCTCTCTACAGGAGTCTAAATATCGTAAAGAGTATACTGCACGAATTGCTCGTTTTTGTTTTGCAAATGATATCAGCGTGACAACTGTTTCCGAATATTTCAATTCCGTAGGTCATAATACTTCCCATAGACACCTAAGCCTTCTACCCATTATGTCAAAGTTGTTTGAAAGGTTATTAAACAGACTTAAACAGGTTGTACCCACTGGCAAAAGAAGTGGAGAATCAAAGTCAACGCTAGCAAATCCACACAGATCATCTTCACCGCAAGGCACGATACTTGCCCCCAACTGACAATAAATAATACCACTATTCCTCTAAAAGATTAAGTTAAATATCTAGGACTACATTTAGAAAGGAAACTGACCTGGAAAGCACACATCAAAGCCAAGAAGCAACAAACAGATCGACATAAAAGTTCGACAAATGTACTGGCTCACAGGAAAGAAATCCCAATTATCGCTCCGAAACAAATTGCTGTTGTACAAAATCATGATAAAGCCGATTTGGACATATGGCATCGAGTTATGGGGCTGTAGCAAACCGTCAAACACCAAATTCTCCAAACAGTCCAATCAAAGATACTTAGAAATATAGCAGATACCCCATGGTATGCGTCAAACCATACCATACATACAGCGTACCTTGGTAATAGTTTATCGCTGAGCTTTGGGAAAAACCATAATAAAATTGGACACAACAAAAACAACCCGCCGTTTTTCATTTTATCATCTGTTGGGAAGAAAACTACTGAAAAATATTTGTAGCTATCATTATAGTTACTTGAACAATAAGCACGTTGAAGGACAAAGCGGCTATAGCCGTCATATAACATTCGTTTATGTGAATCAATCGCATGGCGGGGTGACTGAAGCAGTCGGTTAACCCATTTAACAGTATATATTCAATGACGATTAACCAACAATAGACTCATCATTCCTTATCATTTTATCAAGAATTGTTTTGCTCAAACATAACATAGCTTTCTGGCAGTGACATAGGCGTACATTTCTGGAGAGATTATAGTTATTAATAACGCCAATGTAACCACAAACAATAAATAATTAAAAACAACGTTTATATCATGTATTTTTTATTAAAAAGTTGTAGTAAAATGTGAAATAGTATTTGCGCTTCAGGTTAATAAGTACACAAAATATGAATTTTCTAATTTTTGCTTACTAGGGTCTTTGCAGATAATTAATGTTACGTATATGGTTCGTTTACTTACCGATGAATGTGAGGTTACGACTTAAATAGTCCATTTTTCTACATACTACGCACTGTCTCAACATTATAAAACTTAAGTTATACTTATTATCACTATAAACAACAAATAATAACGTAAATCTTAGAAAAAACACTGCAGTAATCATCAGAAAACAATCGTCAGAATAAGATGTTGTTAACTATGGTGGCAGCCATCTTCTGGCAGTTTGCGATTATGTTGAGACATATACAAATGGTAAACAAATAGGTCTATACTTGGTTAATCGTCATTGTATATATCTCAGTATATTGTGTCACTACACAAACCACGCTCCGGCCCGTAGTATCCACCTTAATCTGGTTTTATCAGGTTACAACTTGTTTACTGCAGCATACCATTATTACCATTATTAGAGTACTCTCCTTAACAGGCATACTGCGCCCAATTACTTAGGAGGAGAACAAGCGGTATCAAGTAACAATGTAAGACACCATAATAATTTAGTTGTGTGTGAAGGTACCGTTTATGACTATTGTACAATTTTGTGCAAATAAGTGAAAACTAAATACGTATTGGTGGTTACATATAACAGCAATATCATAATTAAAACTTTTAAAATTAGAATAAAATATGGATAAGCAAGAATAATTTTTACAAAAGCCGTTTGGAGAGGTTTCTACTTCTGAATGTTCAAGCGGAAGTGATTTCGAAGCATGCAGCTAACAATTATCATCCCGCGACACGGAAGAAGATGACTTGTCAGAAGGTGGACAAACAGATCTAGGTCAAATCAGTAACGAATCTGAAAGTAAAAATAGTGAAACACAAAGTGACCATCCCCAATTAAAGGAGGCAGTCCCCCGTTTAAAACAAGCGTCCCTCATTTAAAATGCCACCCATAGTGTCCCCCATATATTTAATATAAATTGCGTAAAAAAATACTTAAATTTATTGACAGATCAACCGAACTAGTAGAGTTGTGGTAACACGACCCGCTTAGCATTCGGGAGGTAATGGGTTCGATTCCCGTTACCGTCTACGCTATATGCGTTTTCTTCATACACATGCTCACTGTGTAAATACTCACACCATGTGCGACTATTTAGGCCAATGCTGGGGTAGTATCTTCCCCCTCAGAAACCTAACTCCGTTCCTTCCGATCCTATCCTGACCACACCCATCCTTAATCCCACCATGCACATATACGGAATGTTTGTATGTATGCTGGTAATCCATGATTGTGGCTGAAGGAGCTTGGTAAACTCAAGCAGCCCGCACTCCTCCTTGGGAGGGAACGAAAAACGTTGCCTTTTCTTTTTCTTTTCATAGATCGACTATCAACATCCCTACCTCAATATCTATATTTCGCATTGAATACGCAAGCACATTATTAAGGATGACTGAGCCAGTTCAGTATTTATACAGTTCACGCGAAGTTTCATTGCGACGTTAATCATAACGCTTTTGTCCTTTTATTTTCTATTTTGTCATAAATTAGTTGATCATAAAAATAAGCTAATTAGTCAATTACGATTAGTTGGTGTTTTTATTCAACATGCCAACAAAGAATATAAATAAACGAACGTGTAGTTTCAATGAAGATTTGAAAAAAAAGTTTTCATTTATTAAGAAAACCAAGATAGAATCAATATTTATCTGTGTGTAACGAACAGTTCTCGATTTCAAGTGGAGGGAATTATAACATCAACCGGCGCATTGAAAGTGAAAACCATACACAGTTTTTAAGTTCTGCGGCATCTAGTAAGAAAGTAATGAACATTTTGAAGGGGGCCGAGTTTGGTTCCGCAGAAAAAAAACTGGCAGCTTCGGAAGCTCTATTTGCGTATCACACCATAAAACACAATCAGAGTTTTAGGTCCATGGACTATACTTATAGTCTGATTCAACAACTATTTGACAACAAGTTCACCTGCAAACGGACAAAAACCGGAGAGTTATAGCTCCGCACGCAATCAGAGAACTTTTATTGGATTTAGGCAATACAAATTTTATAACCTTATTTACGGATGTTTAAAATACTTATCTCTTTGGGTTTTTGGTATATTTTTTGTATTACGTTATACAAGTCTAAACGTTTCGATAACATTTACAGTTATCTTCCCCCAAAAAGACAAGTATCCTAATTTGTGTAATAATGGCGAAAGTTTAAATTTTCTTATTCACGGATGCATCAAACCACAAAGATATCAAGAGATTTCCAGTAATAGTTAGGTTTTCTTGATTCGTAAATAGAAGTACAGGTTCGTATTTTAGAATTTACTGATTTGTCAGGAGAAACATCAGAAATATTTAGCAATTTCTTAATGACCATTAACAAAAACAATAACCTGAGTAATAAAATAATCGAATTCTGTGCGGAAAATGGTAACGTAAATTTTGGCGGCCAAAAAAACTAGGCAAAAATGACATAAAAAACAGTAAAATATGTTTAACGGAAGTGGCTTAAGAAATCAATAGCTTAATAGTGTAACATGAAAGACTTAAAGGAGAATACATTCTGCTCACTATTAAAAAAGATTTAAAAAGTTCATCGGGATCTGGCGATATAAACGAAAAATGGTTAACTTACTAAGTAAATAGTAAATTATGTTATTAGGAGTAAAAGTGAATCTAAATGTTTATTTTGTCGAAGGTTGTGAAGCAAATAATCTTATCATATACTATTTTATACGCAAATATAATCAGATAAACTAAAAATAATTGGTAAAGATCGAAAGAAAAGAGCAAAACTAATTAGCAGGTAAAAGAATAAAATAATCAGGAAGTTTTACAAGTAATGAAACCATAGCAACGCTCATTAAATAAGCAAATTGGTAAAAGTAAAAATGCTTAGGCGCAAAAGTGAAAATTTACTTGTGACAGCAGAATTTGCTGCACAGTGCCCGAAAGAAGTGTGCTAGCTAGTCGTGAGGGCAGGGCATTGGATCCGCGGGTAGGGACAGAAATGCAGCAGAAAAAAAAGGAAAAGGGCCAGGAAGAAGAAAAAGAAGGGATGTTGAGTGCCACACCAGAGACTGTCCGATTTACAATTTAAGCATCACTTAGAAAATTACTTTGTAGTAAGCCACTACATTGTTCAATTTTAGGTGAAGCAGAATATCCCAAATAAGAATTGCTATGAGTTAAAAACTCGTTGAATTAGGAGGAAATGTAAACAAATTGAAGTTAGCTATCATCTTAATATTGCCATAATTCAAACATAATAAATCAAGCTTGACGTCACATGTAAAGAGTGTTGCCTATCTATCATAAACTTTTAGCTACATAGGTTTAATATTTAAATAGGTGAAATTTAGACGTTACATACTCCGTGTCGGAGAAGTAAAACTTTTACCTGACATTTAGTCATAAAAGTTTCACTTTTGTGACGTATAAACTATTTTATGGAAACCTTATTAATTTACTTGAAAAGCCGTAGAGTGAACAATTTAATGTTGTTAAAAATTTTACATGGATTCTTTTGAGTAACATTATTAAGTGCAGTGAGATCCAAAAAACCTATGAAACTATTTGCACAAACGTACTAGAAAATAATATAATCGAAAATAAGTTATTTGATGAAGTGAGCTATATTAGTGCTGATAATGTTTTTGAGTGGTCCGAAAAATAATTGGTACCATTACATTGGATTGACATTTTTAACCAACTTGCACCTGGAACGAAAGTAGTTACAGAAAGATTTTTTCAGGTGCTAATAAAATTTGGACCACTGAAAAATCATAAGTATGGGGTCAAATTTAATGTTAATAAAACTTGCCAAGAGTTTTATGAAAAATGAACTTTTAAAACCAATTCATAAATCTGAAAAATATCTGTAATAAGAATATAAAAGAATATCATTATATACTGGCCGCCATAGGTAAATGAACACACAGTAAACGCTGATGTATTTTAATAAAATTTTCCGAAAACGTATATTTTATTCCTATTAATAAACGATGAAAATTTTAGCAAGATACAAATATTGTTAACATTAATAATGCGTCGACCCTCCTCTGTTTCTCACACATTCAGCTAGCCGATTAGGCATAGTTGAAATGAGTGAAACTATGCTGAGGTATACTTTCCCATGCTTCTAAAATCCGTTGTTGAAAGGCATCTACATTAGTTGGAAGTGGCTGTAGATCATTTATTGTCCGTCCTACCTTTTCCCACAAATGTTCGATTGGTGATAAGCCTGGCGAACGAGAAGGCCATGGAAGCAGATCAATATTAGCAGTATTTAGAAACTCCGTAGCAACTCTTGCGATATGTGGCCGTGCATTATCTTGTTGAAAAATTAAATTTTCTATTTCTTGCAGATATTCTAATAATACTAGTTCAAGAACGTTGTTAATGTACCGATTTGCATTTAATGCTCCCTCAATAACTACTAGAGGAGATCTGCTTCCATGGCAGATAGCCCCCCACACCATCACACCTTTAGTGAGAACCGTAGTCGTTGCACAGAAAACTCCAAATTGTGTCTTTCTCCAGGACGTCTTCTAACCAATCTGCGACCATCATGAGCCCATAAAGAAAATCGAGATTCATCACTAAAGATGACTTGATTCCATTGCACATTCCAATGCAACCTATGGTTACACATTACCGCGTGCAGTACGATGGCGTGGAGTTAGAGGTAAACAAAGCAATGGTCGGTATGATCTGAGCCAAAAAGATTGAATTCTTCGATACGTCGATCGTAAGGAGATTTGATGATCAGCTAATCCTCTCCATGTAGCACTAATTCCTTTGTTGATGAAAAACGATCCCGAAGAGCAACAAGCCGAAGAGCACGATCTATACGATCAGTGGTGCGTCTAGGACGTCCGGGACGCAAACGTCGTCGCTCCTTATTATTTTCTGACCATCTTCGCTAACATAAGGAAATTGTGGCGGCATTGCGTCCCACGCGAGCGGCAACCTCACGAGTTAATAACCCGGCTTCTAGTAAACGGATTATTCTGCCACGTTCAAACTAGGTTAACTGATGGAAATTTGCACGATGTCGTACTGGAGGAATTATTTCAACTTTAATGTGTTTACTTATTAAGCTTACAAATATGCTTAACCTTGACACTTAAGTAACTAATGTCAAATGAAAAGAAAGAGTTTTTGTTTCATTGGCGATGATTACTTGATTAATCTTTATTGCATCTTGCTAAAATTTCCATCGTTACATAATACGAATAAAATACACGTTTTATGAAAATTTCATTTAAATACATCAGCGTTTACTGGGTGTTCATTTATTTATGCATTGTTTTATGTTTTAATGTTAACTAATGAATCACTGTAAATAAAAAATTTTTTCAAACTGAATTTTTAATTTTTTTCGTTTTCTTTACCCGCCCCCCATGGATATAAAAATACGTATATGGTCGCTTTAGTGAAACATGGTGTGAAAATGTAAAACCTGAACCAACATTTTTATTTTGACAAGACCTATACAATGCCCTTCCATAAGAAAATTGTTTACCTATGACCTACTTTACTATCATCCTATTCTTCTTGAAAGAATGCCCGGCAGAAGATTTGAACAGCATTTATAATGTCTTACAGTAGAATTTTAAGAAAATGATCGCCTAAAAAATTAAACATTTTCTAAATACTTCGTTAGAGAAATTTCAAAATCATAATACCGAAGAACAACTTTCACTAACCGAGTCATTATTGCTACATAGAGGGCATTTAAGTTTTAAAACATACATGAATGGGAAAAAGGCTAAGCACGGAATTAAGTTGTATGAATTATGTACAAGTGAAGGATATATTGTCAACATTGAGGTATACAAAAGAAAAACTAGTGAAAATGAAAATAATTCCAATAAATCAATACTAGTATTGTATAGTATGGGTTCGTATTTGAACAAAAAACATCATCTTTATATGGACAACTATTAAAATTTCATTGCATTCAGTAAATTATTGTTGACTTGCAAGATTCATACTACTGGTACACTTCATCCAATGAAGTGTACATTAGTAAATGGAAAGACAATCCACAAAGGATCACTTCTAGAAATAGGCGAGGAATCGAATCTCGAAAACCTATTGAGGTAGTAGAATGTAATAAGTATATGTCTGGTATAGATCACGCGTATTATTTGTCTCCTCGTATAATAGTACGATGGTACAGAAAACTGATCTGTCATATATTAGACGTTGCTGTTTTGAACGCCTACTATATTTCTAAAGTGTGTATTAATTATAAGGAACATACGCAGAATTTAGAGATACGTTGATCTGACAATTACTGAGTATTAAATTTAAAGATAGGTACGTACCAACAACGCCAAACGTTTCAATCCCTTCAACCCCTAGACCCTCGTTGTTAACGAACCAAATAACTCTCAACATTTTCCTGCAAAAATACCACTTCCTGAAAACTACAAACGTAAAACATATTTCGTACGATGTACGCAATGCTTCAAAAATAAGAAAATGAAGGAAACATCGTGGTACTACAAAACTTGTGCCACATCTGACTCGTTGTGTCCGGGTCAATTCCTCAAAGAGTGACAATAATTTGTAATAATACCGTTATGTTTATTTTATTATCAATATTATTATGTTGTTTTCAAGATTTTTCTATACCTTAATTTTATTTTACATTACATTATAATAAAATATTCTTATAAATTAATGTAACTTTATAGCAGATTCCCAAATTAAATAAGCATTGCTCCCAACCAAACTAAATATATATAACTGTGGTCATTAACATCGCATTTGCTAGCAATTTTGAAAAAAAACGGATTCAACTGACCGAGTCACTTTAAATAACAAAGGAAAAAAGATTTTGTGTTCGTCTCAAAACAGACTCCCCGTCAACGTGTTAGATACACAGCACTTGCAAGGCATATTTAAGAGTATAATAACTCAACGCTACAATCAAAGTAACACACTTTCTCCAGAAAAATAGCCAAGTTACTACATAGTGAAACGTTCCTAAAATGTACCTACTAGTTCCTGAAAATTGTGATTTCACTGGAATGAAGAACAAGCTTTAAACCGAAATTCAAATTCAACAGTATAACCCCCACATAATCTCGCACATTACCAACACTAATTATTATTAAAACGATGTAAATATTACCGAAACACAAATTTGAAAGTTTTTCGCGTTGTTATTTTAATATAGTATTCAACCGTTTTACATAATAATTATACGTATAAAACAACGATAATCGGATTATATAAGATACAATACGTCAAACTAACAATAGTGATTTAGCCACTCTACAGGATAAGCAGGGTAAAGACCACTATCTTAACGTCATACTAGTTGTATGTAGACCTCTATCATAATGCTGGCCACAGATCAGCTAAACCCACTGAAAAAAAAATATACATTATATCAGCCTACTCTTTTTAAATGAGATACGCCATATATTTTTCAGTTATTTGAATGCGCATGTTTGAAAGTGTTTCTCAAATGCATAATGCTTGGTATCTATTTTTTTAAACTCACGAATTCTTATTTTTCTGAAAATATTATAACTTTTGTCAAGTTGATTTTGAATTCAAAAACGCGGGAGGCTATGACAAGTAGGAAAACGGCGTCGTACGTTTCACAAAAATAAACGCCACGGTATTAGAAAAACCACATCGCTCATGAAAACTCATACTCGAAATACTCTAAAAAACAATAAACAATGAGACACACTGAGCGCTATTATTCTGATGATCAACATGCAGCACTGGATTATTCGCTGAGTAATGGGAATTATATTATTATATAATTTAATTAAGTTAATTCTAACATAATTAATTAATTATTTTAAATTTCACCACAAGTAAATAAAATAAGTATCGTTGTTTGATTCGAACGGCGTGTTTGAAGAAGGACAGCCTGTTAGACATATTATTAACGATTTTCAAAATTTGTTTTTGTCATTTGTGCCATTTGGTCTTTGCTGTTTTAATTTACACTCTTGTTGAATACATTTTTAGCTATTGCACGTATTTTTACAGTAACCGTTTCTTGACAGTCTTTTGTAAATATGTTTAGTCCGAGAAAAGATAGACTTACGGTTTTTTCACTAAATTATGTAACATTTGCTCATCTTTTTTCAGCGTTAAAAATATATTATTGGCGCATTTTTGAAAATATCAAGAGAGACGTAAAAAATATATTTTTTAAAGCGACGATTGTGAGAGGTATAAAAAAAATAGTTTATAGTGCAATTAATAGACGAGAGCAAGGTCTTTTCAACAAGATTAAGTTTCTCAGCTTTGGTTAAAGCAAACTCAAGTTTTCTTTTTTCAAAAGGAAGTCTACGCTTCCTCCACCACACGTACTTCACGAAATTAGACCGATGAGTTTTGGACAAAAAAGATTCCAAAATGTTCCGAGATATTGAATGCGAATTCCTTTGTCGTACCTTATCTTAACACGCTTTAATCAAATGTACAGCATAGCGCTTGTCTTTGGAATAGAAAAGGAAAAGTCCACGTGTTTCATTCCCTCCCCAGGAAGGGCGGGCTGCTTGAGCTTTCAAAGCTCCTGCAGCTACAATCATGGATTCCCAACATACATATATCAAGTATGTATGCATGGTGGGATTAAGGATAAGTGCGGCCTGGATAGGATCGGAAGGAACGGAGTTATGGTTCTGAGGGGAAGATACTACCCCAGCATTCGCCTAACTAACCGCACATGGTGTGTGTATACGCAGAGACCATGCCGCTATATGTGCATGAGGAAAACCTCATGTAAGGTAGACGGTAAGGGGAATCGAACCTATTAACTCCCGAATGCTAAACAGATCGTGTTACCACCACTCCACTGGCTCGTTTTGGCATGAAGTAATATTATAATCGACATTTTAAACTATATTCTCTCCAAATATTTCTATGTGGTTAAATGAATTTAAAATCGACATTTAGTTACCTCCAGAATTTGGTAAAATACGCATTAGCTTTTTTTATTCAGTAGCGTTATGTTAGAGGTCGCGAACAAGGAATTGTGTCCCAGCACTTTATTTAAACCGACTTATGGCGTAATAGAATATGGTTTAGCACATTATATGGGTATACAATTAACGTTGTGTGAAGGACAGTGTAATATACTAAGCAGGGGCTTCGCACATCACCCTACAGGTACCCGAATTGCATCAGCCCTTCGTGGAATGAAATTCAAGATATTGACCGCTATCGTTAATAGTTACTTGAACAATTGAGTACACATAGAACTTACACGACATATTTAAGAGTATAATAGCTTAACGCTATCATTGTTATGTACTGCCTCAAGACAAATATATTCTACTTACCGAAAAATTTTATTTTAATTGCATATTTATTTATATCAGTGACAGTGTCACAACATTTTTTTATTGTAATTTGGCATTCTTACTCTTATTCGACGGTTTTAATGCTTGAAATGTTTTATTTATGTTAATTTATTTAATGTTTAGCGTTTGCTTTGGTTCAAGAATTTGATACGGACAAAAATATAATTTAAAGATTAATTTGAAAATATAAACAACACGGCAAAACCCTGTTTCGTTCTTGCCCGTTGAGCTAATACTATCAGGTGGCATGAAACGATGACCAACACCGTAAAACTACATATAAAATCTGAGTTTTCGAGCAAATAATTATGTCCGGTTTTCTAAGGAAACTGGTGTATAAATAAAGAAGAAAACCATCGTTGGTATAGGTAAGAAATTCAAAATATGGCAATGAATTATTGGCGATGCATGTGGAACATATGACGAAAATTGGTTGTCGCATGTGGATGTTGTTAACGTTTTACACATTATAACAGCTCTTTATGAAGCGATTGATAGGAAAATTGTATGGTCCGTTGGTACACCCTCTGTAGAAAAAAGTTTCAGTACGCTAAGTCAATTCCATGAGAAGTACTTCAATTTGCTAGAAATGAACACAAGCGGATAAAATAAACCAGTAGCACCTTTTTTAATAAATAAATAACGTTAAAAATATCAATAAAATTAAAACACATATAACCGTCGCATTTATGAAACGTCAATTATTGTAGAAACAAAGACAACATTTCGTGAACATTATTGCTTTCTCTTTGTAATACTCGAGCTCGCTACTTTTAATTATTTTTAATTATTATTTAAATTTACATTGAAATTGATTATTCAGAATTTTCAGTAACCTTATTCAACTGTTGCCAGGTTTAAGTGTTTATTACTAGAAGTTAATAGTTACTAGAAGTTAATAGGTATTTAACCATCAAGTGTATTAATGAAGGTCATTCACGATGAGACGTTAATCGCACATTAGTATTAGAGTTGGCTAGAATATTTTTTAGAGAATCGCTTTTTTTTTCATTTTCCTTGTTTTTCCCAAAAGAAAACTTTATATCGACCAGGCTGTCAGCTTGTAATGAAAGTACAGAACGGTTGAAATGTTTCATTTTTCTGACAGTTTCCGTCACTGTGACGCAATGCAATCATTATTAGATGTTTCATATAAATCAGCACAGCGCCTTCTATCAAATTCACTTAAAATCGTTTATTAATAGACCTTATTAATGGATGGATTGGAGTTGCTTAATAATTACCATTAATAAACGATTCTCTGAAATAGTTATTTGTACACAAAATCTTGAGGACGCCAAAGACGTGTTCGTGGCGCACACAAAATGTGTGCAACCGCTAAATAAATATGAATACACAATTAAATTCAAGTTATTTATGTGCACAATCAGTACGAAAATGTCCAGTATGCTACGATGTGGGACAAAATTTACTAGCAACGTGGATACGTCATATAACCTCAAATGAAATTGCATTTTGCGATTAAGTATAATTCGTTGAATTCGATACAAAAGATTGAGGTTATGTACCTACAGTTCGTTGTATACAAAAGTATCTAAACATTAGAACAAAGCACAATCTATAACACTGACAGAAGTAATTAATTGAGCGGACAGAAAGATATGTTGCCTCCGCTCTCCATAGCAACGGACAGGAGTCCATTTTGCGTTCGCTGTTTATGGCAACTGACACAAAACTGCATTTTGTTGTCGCTATGTGAGGTGCAAAATGACATTTTGCGGATGGTTGCACACAAATATTATGTATAATAGGCATTTCAGGCCTTTACTTTTGCACCTTACATTTCTTATACACCCCGTATATACAAATGAAAAGGAAACATAATAAAATATTTCGAAATTTAGAGGAGCCTCTCTTAATAATGGACAAAGTTACTTATCACTACATGTTAATAGAGAGGCGGGCCGTGTCAAACTGAACGAACGGTGATATGACAGCTTTGTTAACAGGGCATAACAAATCCGCGTTCAAAGAAAAACGGTATGAGGAGGATGAAATAATGTCTCATCGTGTCTCACGGTGAACACTTTTCCTATTCCTCTATGGAATGTTGTTGGGGCAGTATCGTATAGACACACAATATTTGTTTTGTTTGAAATGTGCAATCATATAGGAAATGTAAATCTTTATCAAAGTATGTCAAAGCGTTTGAAATGCTGCTGGAGCTAGCTACTGGATTAATGTCGACGTCGACTTAGCCCCCATTTCTTACAAATACAAATATTAAATCGCGGCAAAATTAGGAGCTATTTATGAGCTTTTAAAATAATATAATTTCGATTTTAGAGCTCATCGTTTTAACTCCAAAACAACCCTTTAAATAATCTTTTGCAGGTAAATATTGTTTTATTGATTTAAGAGCTCTCAAAATACGTATTTTAATTTTTGACCCGCAACCTTTTTACAGTAAAAGTACCCCTCGTTTCCCCGGCACAGGAGAGAGCTATGCTTAAGGCGGAGATAGGTTCTAAAATTTCTGAATAAATCCAATAGATGGAAACTAAATTTTATTTTAAAAAAGCGAGGGCCAGGTAGTAATTTAACAGATTTATGAATGGGACCCCTGCCGATAATACTTGCTTTGTCTTCATAATCACTGTAAAACATTATATTCAACCTTTCTGCATGAACTGTTTCTAAGTTATAATGTTTTTATTAATATAAGCAAGAACGAGTTAGTATTTATAATATACAAAAAAATAAAACTTTGATTTACCATTCTAACTTCTAAATTACTACAACCGAGTTCGCAAAATAAACAAAATAAAGGAATGTTTTCATGAGATTTTGTCGGTCTTACTGTTTATGTATAGGAAATTAGTACCCATTGTCTACTATACTGGTAAATCCAGTTCTACTTATGGAATTTGATTTTCACTATAGTGGTTATTGCTAACATGCTCCTCTGTCAGGTAATGTTATATCGCGTCTCTTCTGATAGATTCGTTGTGTTATTTTATATGTAGTTGTGTGACTTTGATTTGTTGTGATATTTTATATGTAATTGTGTGACTTTGACTTGTGTTACTTTCATATGTACTTGTATGATTTACATTTCTTGTGATATTTTATATGTAGTTGTGTAACTTTGATTTGTTGTGCTACTTTTGTATGTAGTTGTGTGACTTTGGCGTACATACTTTTATACATTTCTGCCTATAAGTGTGTAGTTGCAATGCCGCGAAGTGTTAGTAGTGTAAAAAAGCGGAATTTTGCTGCGATGGCGAGAAAGTCGTTTTGGAAACGTCAAAAAGTGCTAGATATAATTGAAACCGCCACCGATAATGTACCTGAAAACACCCACGTGGAATACTTCAATAAGTAAGTTTTTGAATCAGTACCTACAAATTAATTAGAAATTGAAATCTTGACTCTGGATATTTAATATTCACTAACTCTCGTTTTGTAGTGCTTTATACAATCATTATTATACCTATTAGGTTTTACATATTTTGAAGTTGATTATTCTTTGTATGTGATTACAGTCTCCCACCGGAGGAGTTACCGGAACTTCATGTAGAAAGAAGTACAGTTTTGCCCTCTACTCTTCACGGCAATCGACTAGTTGAAATAGGTTATTTTGTAGAGCAATCACGCCGACTAGGGATCCATGACGCAAAATGCACGATGGGTAAAATGGAATTTCGACATGAAAGTCGCAATGGTTTATTGTCGTATTTTACGTATTTCTGCCATACATGTACAGATGAAATAAAAATAAAAACCCACAACGGTGACGATGTAAATGAAAAATTGGCTTGTGGTACTCTCAGTGTGAAGAACTGTTGTCCGTTCTCAATGTTCCCGTAATGACAAAAAAACACATACAAAAAACTGGAAATTGGATTACACGACAAATGGCAACAATTATTGGCGAAGCATATGCAACAAAGTGCTGAAGAAGAGAAAAAATTAGCTATTGAAGCTGGAAACGTAGAAGATGGTTTTCCATACATCACCGTGGTAGTCGACGGGGGATGGGCCAAAAGGTCATATGGACATAGTTACTCATTTTTATCTGGGGTAGCATGTATTATTGGTCAAAAAACCCAAAAAATATTATACATTGGGGTTAAAAACAAATTTTGTTACATGTGTGCTACTACCAACCGTGAACATACGTGCTTTAAAAACTTTAGTGGTTCATCAGCGAGCATGGAGCAAGCAGTTATTGTGGAGGGTTTTAATCAGAGCATGAAAATGTACGGAATTCGCTATAAGTATGTAGTTGGCGATGGAGATTCTAGTGTTTACGCCAGAATACAAGAAAAAGTGTGTTATGGGCGTAGTGTAATAAAACTAGAATGTGCTAACCATTGCGTCCGAGCATATACTGCAGCACTTCATCGTCTAATAAAGAACCGCCAATTTCAAGTAGAAAGCAGGAATCTTTTAAAGAAGCATGTTGGGAAAATATCATCTTGAACAAGGAAGGTAATTGCTACATAATCAGATCTGCTCAATATGAACATGCAGCTAAAAGATTCCTTTACAATTGTGATGGGCAATGATATAAAATTATTAGAACACTCACCTCTATTTTTAGAAATGGAAAAGGCGAGAGATAATGTAATACGAAAAGCAGATCGATTACTTCACAATGTCACTACAAATCCAACCGAGCGATATATGCCAATAGTATCCAAATTTACCGGTGGCAAACGAACCAACTTGGTAATGAAAAATATGTATATTACCAGATGTACAGGAGCTGCACTGTGTTATAATGTACGGTCTTCAGGATTTCATAAAAAACTTTATGGTAATAACAAAGAAAAATATTTTTTAAACAAATTTTGTGAACAACGCAGCAAAATTAGGAAATCGCCACATAAAAGGAATCGTCGCCATGTAACTACAGACGAATCACATGATTATGGACACTTAGCAAGTCAACTGTCAGCTCCTGATCTCGACGTTGAAGCTTTGGAAATGGCCAAAAACGTGATATTGGTAAAACTGGGTAAAGATAATGTATGCGATACACAAGAGAGTACCCGGGGCCAAAGGGCGAATTTGCGTTGGTATGAATCTCGTGGAAACAGAATAACAGCTTCCGTTTTTGGAAGGATTTGCCATCTGTGAGAAAAAACCAATCGCACCTCAATTATTAAACAAATATTTTATTCAACTCCTATAAATTCTAAAGCAATTTCATACGGAATAGAGAACGAAGAAATTGCCATAAAACGATTTGAAATGGAATTAGGTGCAAAGGTCGAAAGTTGTGGTTTTTTCATTTGCAAAGATTATTGTTTTTTGGGAGCTAGCCCTGATGGCATTATACAAAATAAATTTTTAGTTGAGGTGAAGTACTTATACTCTATAAGGGATAAAAAAAATTCGTGCTGCTTTACGCGAGGAGAATAATTTGTGTGTCACTCTCAACTCAGACAACGCAATATATATTAAAAAAAAACATAATTACTATTTTCAAATACAGGGACAATTGAATATTTGTAATAAGAATTTATGTTATTTAGTATTATTTACTGATGTAGATTTAGAATATGTGTGTATACGAAAGGACGCAGAATTTTGGAACAATTCAATTCTTCCAAAACTCAAACAGTTTTGGGATAAGTAGGCATTACCTGAATTGGCAGATCCGCGTATTCCAAGAGGGTTAAATGTTTCTGACCGTTCGTAAGCAATAAATATTGTATATAATGCTTGCTCATTTACTCACCTTCCATACATACTTTTTGTAATAGCTATTGTTACACCATTGAAAATTCATTCCGTATTTTCATAATACATACTTTTGTTATAACTGTAACTACCAGAGGACTTTTATGGATGTAAATCGATGTTTTAAAAGCCTGAAATCGGTTAATAAAATTAATTAATTAAAGTCTTCACCTAATTCTTTAATAGTAAAATTAGTTTCGACATATTAAATAATAGTGTCATCTTCAAAATTTGTAAAAAATAAACATGTATGTATGTAAAAGTCACATCTATGATAAGTATTATACATTCAAAACATTGACGTCGCACTATAAAACTAATGTTCTGTTAAACTGAACATTGTAATATTTTAATATTAATAATATTTATTTTCTTAACTTCTGAAGATGACACTTATTATTTACAAACTACCTGGATATTTCTAAAGAAGGATTACTAGGGTAGTAAACTTTTTGTAGCAAGTGACAAAAGCAACATTACTTCCACTTGAAAAATCAATTTTGCTTATTTTTTCAATGTACTTTATTTAAAATCAGATCATTTCTTTATAATGATATAACATTTATCCGATTGAAAATTTATAATTCTAGGAGTTGTGAAAATTTGGTTCTAATAGCTTTCATAAGGCCTTGACAATTTACACTTTTTCGTGTTTGTTGGAATTTCCTCAGAAGAAAATGTTATTTTTTAATTGTGCCACTTAATTCGCAAACTTCAAATTTTGTCATTATCTAAGTAGAGTTATTGCATGTACAGCAGTGAAAGTCCCATGAAAATCGGACTATTCTCAACAAAGAAAAGTATTTCAATAATTTTGTGTGTAACTGAATAGGCTAAATTTACGTGCTACCTCCAAAATTTAACTATTTTGTAGGTAATGATTGTTTATCGATTTATGACCACCTCTCATCTCTCTAGCACACAAGAGAGAGCTTTACTTAAAATGAAAGAAATTTAATATTTTGTATTAACTGTTTTATAATTAAATATTTTATATTATTAGTGCTTGTTATAGGTTTGCATGTGAAGAAAATGCGGGGTGATTATATTTATAAAATAGTTTTAACTTAATAACCAAACCCTTGTATTTTCTAAGCTGGTAAATCGGTAAACAATGTTTAGTAGCCAAATAAATTCTTTTACTTTAAGTATAGTTCCTGTTGTGTTGGAAAGATTTGGATACTTTGATTTATTACAAAAAAATTGTTTATGAACAAAATACCTGTGTATTAATAATTGAACTGCAATTCTTTTACAATAAACCTAGTCGTTGGGTTATAGTGTTAATTATTGTATTAACATTATAGTGCGTAATGGCAGAAATTGTTAAATGGTAACAAGGAAAATCCCTCCAAGTTTCAGAAAAGCAGTTGGTGATAAACATTACAGGTACATTATCATTTACATCACAATTAGGCATTTTCAAGTGACGTCACAACGTGTGACCTTGCCTGACGTTGGACAACTTTAACACACGTTCTTTTCGGACAATTTTATCGAAAATCATAGGCGGTGAAAATGTTTCTGTGTCAATACTTGTAGATGAGGATTGTATTGATACAATTCACCAGAAATACGTGAATGAAGTGAACATTTATCCTACATAATATTGAAAAGTTCGTGCGATTTTTAGGTTAGTTATCATCAAACTCGGCAAGGAAGATAATCTTGATGAATACGTGTTGTTTACGGATGAGGCAACGTTTCATAATAATGGCCATGGTAATCGTCATAACTGCCATTATTATGATACTGAAAATAAGCATTTATTGCGTACGGCAGATCACCAGAATCGATGGCGTATTAATGTGTACGGTAGAACAACCGGCAATGAAGTTATTGGTCCATATTTCTTCCACGGCACAATGGTCGCACATTCTTAAACTTTTTAAAAAAACGGCTTTTGGCTACTTTTAGAAAATATTCCATTGCACAGACAAAAAATGTGGTTACAATTAAATGACGCACCTGCAGATTTTTCACGACGTGTAAAGGAATATTTCGACTGAAAATTTCATAACAAATGGATCGAAAGAGGTGGTCCAATTAATTAACTGGCCTCGTAGATCTCCAGAGCTCACCCCGATAGATTTCTTTTTATGGGGGTATATTACAAATATAGTGTATGCTACTCGTCCTACTACTGCAAGACATGATAGACCAAATTAAAATTGCATTTTGGAACCATCGCTCCTGTTATGTTGCAAACTGCAAGATGTTCGCTTGAAAAGAGAATCGCACTCTGCATTGAAAAAGATGGCAGTCATTTCGAGCATTTGTTATAGTAGTTACTTATGTTAAATTGTTAAGAATGATAATATTATTTAATATATATATATATATATATATATATATATATATATATATATATATAGGTATAGGATACCTTAGTACTTTTTGGAAGATCATTGAATTGGTCACATGAGAGATCTAAACAATATAGAGTGTTCCATTTGAAATAAGGAAGACATTATAGTTTGAATGTATTAATAATACAACCGAAAAATCTGAACACCCAGTATAGTATTTTTCGCAATTAAATTGCCACATAAATCAAGGAAATAGTATTTTCGAGATCGAAGCAGTTTTGACAAAATTAGTTTCGTTTGGTAACAATTATTTTTTTTTCTAAAACCTTGCAATTTAAGAAAAATCAAAATATCTCAAAACGTTCTGTATTTAGGTATAAGGATTCGATGGAAAAAAAAACATAACTTTGAAGCACCTTGTGTATTTGAAATTATTTTAAAAATGTAGCCTTAACGGACCTACACAATGTCCCTGCGTGACTCGCCCTATATATATATATATATATATATATATATATATATATATATATATATATATATATATATATATATTGAGATGATTAGAATTAGGAATAATGTAGAGGTTAGAGTTTTTTGAGTTTGAATTTCTATATAGTAGGCAAGTTAGATAAATTTGTGGAAGTATACAGTTCGTTTTCAATGAGAACATAGTTACAAGTGCAAAATTATGGTTTTGATGTGACAAAACAGGCTTTGTGGGATTTGCACATGGTTGATATTTCCATAAAAGCATTGAGCTATACCAGTAGCATGTGAGAAAGTTCAACATGTTTAATATTAATGGGTACGATTTGTTTCGTGTAACGTATTTATGTAATTTCGCATTTTATTCAATGAATTGTAGCATTTTGAACACATATCAGATATTGATCACTTGGAGGATGATAATTATAATATGTAGAATGTATAGTATTAGGTACAATGTATAAACTATTTAAAATATGGAAGAAAGGGTATGATACGAACATAGTATATTTGTAATTTAAAGACAAAGTATATAAAACGTGCATAAAAAGTGATAGTGATTTAAAAACATATTTAAGTACATGAACAACAATTGTGCAGAGTGATATTTAATATAAAAATGCAAATTCTATACAAAAATTGACAAAATAGTTAAACAATGTGAAAATGTAAATTGACAAAATTAAGAACTATCGAATACAACTGAACAGTATTGGTGTTAGAGGCAGATATAAGAACACATTTTATGAATATTTCAAGTGTTATAAACAGTTATTACACAAATTAAAAGTAAATGTATATAAAGTTAGGTTAAGTATTATTTGTAAGAATTTCACAATATTATAGTTTTTATAGGGTAAGATATAAGTTTAAAATAAATTATAAAAACATTTAATAGGAGGTTTCCCTCATTTCAACAAGGAATTTAACTATAAATATGTAATATAAACATAAAGTTAGGTTAACTACCTAAATTTGTATATGGGAAGATGGAAATTTTGTAAAATTTAAATAAAATGGGTTGAAATAAGTGTATTCTGATAGTTTTTTATGTGGAATTTGAATATGTAATTAGTTTAGTTGTAGGATTAAGATTTTTTTGATATTAGTAAATTTAGATTATAAGTTGTCAGATTGAAATTTTATCAAAGAAAATAAGGCTTGTGAGATGTCTTTTTATGCGGAATTTTATCCTGATTCCAAATCTGTAATCAAAATTTAAATCCGAATTGTATTAAAAAAGATATAGCATAATTTATGTTTTAGTTAAGTTCACAATTTTGTTTAGACCAATCAGAAGCTAGAATCTTTTATGTGTAATGTAGAAAACAAATTGAAAATTTGGTATCTAAGAGAAATGTATAAAAGGAATTGCTTCCGATTTCTCACTCTCTTGCCTTTTGAAACTTTTGTGACTAACAAGTCATAGTGTTAAATGTTATTTGTGTTAAAATGTAAGTAACAATTCTCGTAAACATTATCGGAATTGAAACGCGATCGGCGTAGAATTGAGAGATCAGAAACAATTGTTTTAACCTATAACTAAAATTAAAAATAAGGTTACCGATCACAATTGTTCGATAAAATTGTAATTGTTTCGTTTTTCAAGATCGTGTAAACATCGGGTGATATGCAATTTTTTTGTATGTTAATAAATTCTTCAATTATCTTGGATTCAATGTTTATTTTGTTGTTAGTGATTACGATCATAAAATAAATCTTCAATTCAATAACGGAATCTAAAATAAAGGTGCAAGTGAATACAAAATCTAGATGAACTTAAAATACAAAAATTAAACCTGAGAAATTATTAAATAAATAATACGACATTTAAAAAATAACACAAATAAAATAAAGTGTTTGCTTATAAGTATTTGAGAATTGTAAGTACATCGTATTTACCACATGAAGAACAGCCAACAGTTATTTGATTTGGATGAAATAATGGAATGTTACGCAGCATATTTGGGACAGCAAGGCAGTATCACCGATTTATGGAAGGAAGTCCACGTCAAATGTTTAATGTGGACCAACCCGACATGAACATTATTTGGAATTAGCAGCAACACATGTGAGTGTATTTTTCTATCATAACCCTTTTGCATTGTTTATTTTTTTTGATATCCTGTATTTATTTTTTTAATAATGTATAAATGTTTGTACGAATTCACGTGTCAATATCTGAAAAGTAAATGATTCAGCGTTATATTAAAATTAATAAGTTTACCTCAAACAAAATTAAAATTGTGCTCAATAATTTAGATCAATTGCAGAAATTTTTTGACAGGCTACTTTATTTCAGTATTAAGTGCGCAACGCATGCGTATTTTGTCCAGATCTCAACAAAGTTGGTTTCACATTGTAACTGTTTATTACAAAATACAATTTGATCATTTACATGTATATTCACAGATTTAATTTATATTGCCAACAATAAGTGTTTAACACAATTGAACCCTACCCCCAAATGAGATTACTGAGCTAGTTCGGCGCATTATATATTTTTTTATAAAGTTATTATTATAATAAGAACCTTAATTAATAAAGAGTAAAAATAAATATTTTTCCACATATTTATTACCCACTTGCTAGCCAATTTAAAATAAATTTAATATAATTAAACATCACAATATATATGTACATATATATATATATATATATATATATATATATATATATAATTCTTATAAATCACATTATCTTCACATAATTTGTTGGCTATGGTACGCCATGTTATTTAACAATTGATTAATTATTTAATGTATTTGACAGACGCCGAAGTTTTAAAGTTGTATTTGTGATTATCCAGTTAATATTTATTTAAAAATAAGTTGAAATGGAGCGCAATAATTACTATTCATAGACAATGTGACAAAATGATAGCAAGAACATGCAGGAATGGATCCTGATTTGCAACCAATGGACGAAGGAAAGTTTGTGCGAATACAAGATAATTTTATCAATTATGATTGAAAACTTAAGGCAACTCCAAATGTGCCAAGGCCTGTAACGTCAAATGAAGAAAATATTTTGAACGTTTTGGCTTATTTCCACGCATATCCACAAGCTCCTATCCAAAGTGCAACATATGATTTAGGCCTAACTTATTACGCGGTGCAAAAGATTCTGGCCAATCACAATATGCATCCTTTTAAATGTATAACAGTTCAAGAACTGAGACCAGATGATTACCAACGTCGAATTCAACATTGTGAGACACTCCTGATGCGCATTCAAGAGGATCCAAACTTAAAAAAAAATAAAATGGTCAGACGAAGCCAAGTTTTCGGGACAAGGAATTTTCAATAGAAAAATCAACATTTTTGGGCCGATCAAAATCCGTGCGCGGTCAAGCAAATGGGCTTTCAAAACAAATTCAGTTTTAATGTTTGTTGCCTCTTAAAAGACAACCAAACAAGATTTTTTATTTACGATGAGCCATTAAATAACAATCAAAACCTCCACATTCTAAGACCAGTAGTATCAGACTTTTTGGACAATTTTACATTAGAAGATTTCCGTACTTCTTGGCTCCAACTGGATGGAGCATCCGCTCATTGCACAGGAGAGGTAACACGTGAGCTGTTTCAGATATTTGATGATCGCTGGTTTAGGCGTTTGGGACCTTGGGATTGGCCTGCAAGGTCCCCCGATCGTACTACCCTCGATTTTTACCTTTGGGGTAATTTAAAATAGAAGGTATACCAGACGTCGGTGAACACTAAAGAGGAGCTACGTCAACGTCTGACCAATTCCATCGACCAACTAGATGCTAATGAAATACGTAGTGCGACAACTGTTCATGAACAATAAATAGATTCATCAAAATTTCATATGAGTAATTATTTCGCTCCATTTCAACTTGTTTTTAAATAAATATTAACTGGAAAATCACAAATACAACTTTAAAACTTCGGCATCTGTCAAACACATTAAATAATTACGCAATTGTTAAATAGCATGGCGTACCATAGCCAACTAACACAAATTATGTAAAGATAATGGATTTTTAAGAATTATTGCCATAATTTCGAAAACTTGACGGGTTAGGTATGCCACTATGGTACATCAACTTAAAGGACATTTAATTACCTTTCAGAATATGAAATAATATACAGGGTAATAAAATACTTATCTTTTTTAGGTTTTTTTAATGGTGTATTTTAAATTATACAATCTAAACGTTTCGATAACACTTACAGTTATCTTCGTCTGTAGTAATATCTGTTAAAAATTGTTAAAGATGTAAACAATTTTGTCAAAGTTGAAAAATTAAAACATAAACATCAGCCTGCTATATAACAGTTTGAGAAACGTATAAAGCCAACTATAAAATTAAGTTTTAGTGAAGAATAACTAGGTCATTAAAAATTAAATATTGTTAAACTGCCTTAAAGATGACAGATCATAACAGTCTCTACGGCGAAAGCTAACAATGAAATTTGTCAGCCAAAATACACAATTATCAAAATTAAAAAGAAAACAAAAAAGATAAGTATTTTATTATGTGTGATAATGGTGAAAGTTTACATTTTCATAATATACAAGGTGTTTTATTTGAAAAATAAGTTTGGACCCTTTATATGTGTCACGTCAAAATCATTAATTTTAAACCAACCTGTATAACACGAAAAAAATTTATTTAGGTAGCTATAATAATACAAGGCTTGTGCAAACTGTTTAAAATTTCAGCCTTCTATGGATTCAAATAGCAGCTAAATTAAAATTTCAGTTGTATCATATTTCGGAGAAAAAATAAGAAATAATTATTATCTCGAAAACCGGTGTAGATAGGTATAGGAAACTATTTAGAAAAAATGTTCATAAAGAAATTGCAATTTTATAAATAAAATAATATACAGGGTGTTCCCTTAAAAATAAGAAAGTTACTACTTTTGAGTAGAAGCGGTGAACATCGCATCGTTGAAAATATTTTAGATAGATAGAGCAGAGCAAATTACCCATGTTGCCAAATTTTGAGAAAATTCCTAAGTCTTGTTTTCCATCAACGTCTAACCTACCATCGACCATCAATGACCTTGTATAGATATTTATAATAATCGAATTTTAGTAATGGAATTTTTCTCTTAAGTTTTTTTCATTTGTTTTCAATATTACTGGTATAATGGTCGCTACGGCTTACTGAGTTTATTCGGAGCATTTAGTCCTATGTATTGCAAAATTTTCTCTGTGTAGTGTTGCAGTGTTTTTTCGTAAGGATTTGAAGTTGTGTTTAATTTTGTAAACTAGATACCTTATCACTATTCAAAAATATGGAAAAAGGTGTGAATAAATTTTTTCCACAATTCCTGTCATGCAATGTTGCCTACAAATTTGATTACTAATTTTGTATTTGCGGGAGTTTATGTTTATTTGAAAAAGTAAAAATTAAACGTAGAAGCATTCTTCATTAAAACACACCATTCTAGTATATGTTTTTATAAATGTTTGATCGACACCGTTTTAGTTATTTGTCTCTTTGTAATGAAAATACACAATTATTTTAGTTAAATTGAAGTATAATAAAACAATTATTTTGATGTGGTTAATTATACTCAAACGATTTTAATTTTTCAAGGCTTAATTATTAATTATCCAGCTTTTGTAAAACTACCAAAAATATTAAAATTTTTAAGAACATGTAAAAACATTTTTAAAATCAATGGAATAACATAAATGACATTTACTTTATAAGTAAAATCTAGTACAATTGGAAATGTAATTGTTTGTCCATAAAAAATAAAAGCATATTTCTTTTCTGTATATTTATTTTTATATAGAGAAATTTTGTAATTTATGTTTACTGAAACACGCGCCTGCTGTGTTGAAATAGATAGTTGTAAATTATTCAAAATTTAAGCAGGTTTGCAACTATGTTTTAAACAATATCCATATTTTAATAGCATTGAAGTGCGAATCGAATTTTTAATTTTATAGAAGAAAATGGGCTTGTAAACTAAGATTAAAAAAAAGTTTTCGGCTATAAAAAAATAACTTTTGTCTCCAACCACCTAAATAAGACGCTATATTGTGACCGTATTTGGTACCTAAAGTGGCTGATTTCAGAATTCTTCGGTGTCTCCATGGCAAGTGCACAAAAAGTATTTAACTTTAACCAAAGATCAGCAATGTGACTGACGTCCATGGGTTGTCAATATTTCAAAATTTTCGCATGTTCATTCACAAACAACCATTTCAGTAATAATCAAGTATTGATATTCAATTTAATTTCGCTTGTTATTTTCGTTTTAAGCAAGCGAAGGGTAAGGTTATTTCAATGTGATTATTTTCTATGAACAGAATTTTAATCTAAATTTGCCATCGCCGGTGGCGCCATCTATGTTCACGTTATATTACCATCATGTCACATTTGAATCAAACTGATAAGAGGTAAAATCCAATTAATATTAATTAAAAACTACACGGTAAGTTTTTTATTTCTCTAAAACGTAGAATAATACTCGTTTTGTATAAAATAACAATGTTTGATGTTTACGGCGATGAAGGGCTCCTAAAAAAATAGTGAATTGCAAATAAATGACTGAATATAAAGGTGAAAATGGTTGGAGAAAAAAAATGTTTCATCCAGGTTACTGGACAACGCTTGACGTCCCGAAAATTGACGCTTTTTGTACTAATGAAACAAATGAGCTATTAAGTACATCGATATGTCGTTACAACCTCTTATTCAGTAAGGAAAAGGAAAGAGAACATTTTGTAAAAGGCTTGGGCGATAATATTTTGAACACGTGCTGCAGGAGATATGAAGATAAAGTATATACAGTAGTGAATTGTGTCATATTAAATTTTGCAATTGGAGTGTTGAGTTAAAACGGGTGAAATCGAGCGCGGGTAATGGAATATCAACCATGTTTAAATCTGTGTTATTTGATAATGTTCAGTGTGTCCCTTCACAACTCGATTAGCTAATTGATATTTACCTTAATTTCTTCTGTAACGTAACGTAATTATTTTCTGCGGTTTATATTGGACAAAAAAAAATATAATTAATGTCAACTTGGCGGACATACAAAAGAAAAGAAAACGATATCTCCACAAAAGAGAACGATAATATTTAAGTGCACATTATAAACAACATAATGCAGATGCATAAAAACAATTAAAGAAATTGGGAGTGGGTACGTTCTTCGCAGAAGAATGTACCCGTTATGAGAAACATGCGTTAGTCCTGTTTATTATTAGGCTATAGAAACACCTAAATTCACAAAATGGACGTTAAACGATAATACAACACTGGGTCTTTTGTATGAAATGGCGGTTATAAGTAACCTAAATTAGATTATAATAATCGCACAATGTAAGAGTAGTAAACTATTTATCAGGGATGATAAATGCTGATAATTATTCCACCAAAGAAACTATAGAAGACAGCTTCATCAATAACGATTGATAGTTCATGATAATGATCGGTGGTATTATTAATTTAAACACACTTTTTATTTTGTAGAAATGACAATTTATAAAGTAAGCTCTGAGATAAAATTGATTAATACATGCGATAATGGAATATTCTGACCCTGGTGTGAATCAACTTGGTGCTGGTTAGTACAGGTGAGAAAGTTTCGAATCGTCATTAACGAATATACAGCCCGATTCGATCATCGTAAATACCAGCAATATAAACAGTTGGGAGAAGAAATGCCTATCTTGCGCACCGCATAAAGTTACTTCCAGACAAACGAAACATCAACATCATCAACAGCGGGACGCACAAAAGAAACGATGTAAAACGATAAGATATAATCAACTAGTACAATCGAAGGAAATCGAAGGAGCTCTTTAGATTAAAGGTGAGCTCTACGTGGTTTATTAACAAAATATAGTTAATTTACGATCTTGAGAATAACGATTTAGTGAAATTATAATATCTTCGCACCCTTTAGTGGAAACAAGATTCTTATATATCCGCCATCCAATAATAGTGATTAGTAACTTCTACCCAAATAATTACATTACAAGATATAGAAATACTTTATATTCGAAAACTCTCTTATAGAAATGATGATGCCATCGATTAAGCCAGAAAAAGAGAATTTTATAAAAATGCTTGACTAATTCAGCGGACGCTACAGATATCTTTAAGCAAGCGGTTTTAAAACCGACAGGAAAATCGTAAAAATCTCCTAGGGGGACTACTAGGTCAATTTAAACTTTTAGAGATAATTTTTAATACAGCTTCTCCTAGGTGGAACTACTAGGTCAATTTAAACTTTTAAAGATAATTTTTAATACAGCGACCATAGGAAGTGGTGAAGTCGATACGAATGAATCAAATATCGATTTTTGCACGTTACAAATTATCCTAGTTATATATATATATATATATATATATATATATGTAGATAGAGGAGTAAGAGTAAGAGAAGACATAATAAGAAGAGATATGGATGTCCAAAAGCAAGAAAGATGGGTAAAAATAGGAGAAGCAAAATATAATGGAAAGTACAAAAAAATTAAAGGAGATGGGATACCAGAATATCTGAAAGGAAAAGGGAAGAATGGAAAGAAAACAATCATAGCGAAATTCAGATGCGGTAATGAACAGTATTGGAGAAAAGATGTAGATTATGCGGGGAAAGAATGGAGACTATAAGAAATATGACAAAAGAGTGCAGGGAGTGAAGAGAGGAGGATAGGAGTGTAGAATAAATACTTGAGGAAAAGGGAGGGGGAGCGGAATGGATGGAGGAAACATGGAAAAGGAGAAAACAACTATGGGGTGAGGGATCAATGAAAGGACATGTAAATAGTAGTAAATAGGTAAAAATAGAATAATTTGCAAAATTGTAAAGATTAGCAAATGGTGGTATATATATATATATATATATATATATATATATATATATATATATATATATATATATATATATATATATAAAGCTTGAGTCCGTTAAGCTTTACGCAATGTGTGCATTTCAACAGAAATAAATTTGAACAATATCTTTAACTATGTCATTATTAATACAATTATTAATTATAATATTGCTGCGTAATATTTTTTTCTATTCCTACACACACAAAATGAAAATTTCTTAGTTTGGTAACATTGATGTTATTAATTGTAGTAAAACAACTTAAAAGCCAATTTGTTCCTATTAATGCACATCAACTTATAGGTACGTTAAAATATAATTTTATGTAAACATATATTAATGCCGTTATTTAAAAAAACTTTTAAACACCAGGTAAAAACAAGTCACTCTGCATTAAATTGTAATTTTTTTCATTTCAGAAAAGTGAAGAATATTATGAAATAACATCGGAAATACCAGTTTTCGATGGTGTCGGCGATTACTTGATACATCTCTGTGCCTAGTGGAGCAATAATGCTAGTGAATTTGCCAATTGTGTTTTAATAGAATAGAATAATAGAAAACAGAAATGTATGAAGTAACGAATTGTACAAAAATTTTTTGTATTAATTATTTGTTAATTAACCTGTTTGAATTAAATTGCAGGAATCATCAAATTATGAATATATATCCCCTCCGAAGTTGTTTCAAAAACGTTTTCAATAAAACCGCAACACCCTCACTCTCATTCCCCTGGGTCTCTTTCGAAAGCCTACACCGACCAGTATCCATTCTATTCCGTTCATCCTCATTCTCAGTTGAGTCAACTCGACTCAACCCACCTGAACTTATTTGAATACACCAGGGTTTACTGCTGCTTAAATCTGTGGTCAGTTGCATGTACACGAACACGCCTTCACCGGCAAATTAAAAACCGACGTGCAGGAAGCCGACCGATTGAAAGCAACAAGCCGCCCGCAATTAGTTCATATTTTGGTCACATAGTTTCGTAAATCACGAAGATATTACGTAAAACAGTACTGACAGGTCCGTCGTTCCCAGGCTAGGAGAAAACTTTACTTGTTATGGGAAGTCCTGAACCTGTATCCGATTCAGATCGCAAGTCTCAATAACCCAGGCTTGAAGGAGTAATCCTACAAGAATACCGCACCTGTACAACGTTTGGTTTACCTTGTACCTGATAACCAATCTTTAAACTAAAAGTTCCTAAAGGTTTGAACACCTTATTGTTATTATTAAAACCGGCCCCGAGTTAGAGGCACCCTAAGTAGCTACACTGTCGCTATCGAAACCAGAAGCGTAAGGCGCACCCAACCGGCCAACGCAATAAGAGTTCCCCGCACCAATGATACTAAAAACATCCATACTTAATTTCAAAGAGTTAATAACTCGTAAACCCAACCAATTCTGCTTTTACTACAATTTCCGCTAATTACTAAACGTAATTAGAACATATCTTAATCCATCGTAATTAACATCATAGTGTAAATAGATAGTTAGTTAAGAAAGCCCATGTAAATATTAGTTTCATTTAAATCTAGTTTCGTAAAAGTTAGATCGAAAAAGCTGCATTTATACAATATAAAACACTAATTCTTTTATAAAGAATAAAGCATAAAATAGTCCCTTTAAAAATATTGATTTTATTTGACCATAAAGCAGGTATATAGAGATTGTTGCCCTCGTCATCTTATCGTCACAAACACCTGTCCAATACTGTAAGCCTCCCGTTAGAATAGCTGTATAAAATCGGTTGCCTTTACTAGTGGCTACCCGACAGGACCGGTCTTTATAATTTTAATATATCTTCAAACATACAAAATTTCCTTTTATGTTGCATTATACAAATTAAGAACAGTTCTTCTAGAGTGTGTAAACACAGAGTTAAGAATATTTTCACAGCAGACGTAACCAGAGAGAGAGAGAGAGAGAGAGAGAGAGAAAACTGCCTGCTGATCCCAGATACCGCTACTAGACAACGGCGCCCACCAGGAATATTGGAAGAACTCCCGACCGCCTGAAGGATGTTGAATGTTCCAGATTCCTTTTTAAAATCAATTTATTTGTGTATTTTTTATCCGAATTGTATCTTTCTGTATGTTAAGTTACTATTAAGTGTGAACATTTAGTTTTTATAAAAAAAAACGCATAATATATGTATAAAACTCGTACGAGTTCATTGTTAAATGTGGCCGAACCTGGTAATAAGTGATCAACCCCAGTGAACGAACAACTCCCCTTTTTACAGTATTAAAAACCGATGGAGCTAGAACGAGGCAATTAGACTTAAAATTACGGAGTACGCAAAGGCAGCTTACCGAATATGACTTGTTTATAACCATGTACAATTTACATGAAACATTATATTTGATAATGCATTATGGACTTTTTATTGAAGTTGATTTAGTAGGTTATGTACATTTAGCTTACGACTATAATTATTTTGAAAGGCTTAAAATAAGCAAATTCTACGCACTTAGATGATTAATTATTTATGTTATCATTATGTATTGTTCCTGCAACTTTTTATTTTATTAAAAAAAAAACAATTAACTGGTACTTCCGTATTAGTCATAGGCTACTACTCTTATACTCTATAGTAGAAAAAGCATAGTACTCAACTCGGGTGGTAATGCCTATTACGCACACGTTTACATTACAACACTCGCTCGCTCGTGATCGTAATAATGCACTCGTGCGTAATAAGCTACTTACCACCCTTATTATGAATTATACTAAAATTCGAATATTACCTTTAATTAATATAATATATTTTCGAAATGCTTAAGAGAAAACCAATAAAACTAATACAAAATATACAACGTGCCCCATTAAAAAAAACCTAACTATATGTTGTTATATGAAACTTACAAACCTTAAAATCCAACTAAATGCCAAAAATTAAAATTTTCAAAATCACAGAAACGAAGCTGGGAAAGTTTTGTTAGCAAAGTCTTTCGTTTAAAAAAAGCACAATTTGCTACCTTTTACAGAAACCAAGATACTCCGAAATTACATCGAAAATGGGACACACTCTATAATCCCTGAACGAATTGAACCTATGTACTATACCAACTATACAGTAACTAACTGTAACATACAAATTACCTTCGTAGTTGTCTGTTCTCAGAGCTTAGTCGGCACATTTAGAACTCAACAAGCCTATTTTCCCTTCTCATAACAGAGGTAGTAGTGTAGTGGTGACACGACCAGCTTAGCATTTGGGAGGTAATGGGTTCGATTCCCGTTACCGTCGACCTTGTATGAGGTTTTTTGAAGGGGTTTTCCTCATATAGCGGCATGGTCACTGCGTGTATGCACACCATGTGCGGCTATATAGGCGAATGCTGGGGTAGTATTTCCCCCTCAAAACCCTAACTCCGTTCCTTCTGATCCTTTCCTGGCCACCCCAATCCTTAATTCCACCATGCATATATACACGTAATGTATATATGTATGCTGGGAATCCATGAGTGTGGCTGAAGGAGCTTGAAAAGCTCAATCAGCCCCCCGGGAGGGAAATTAAATATGTGACCTTCTCATATTATTTTATTTTAAAAGAATAAAACTACGTGTTTAAGTAGAAACTTACGTTTACATTACATTACATTCACTACGCGTTATCAAATTGTAAAGCAAATCTGTTCTCAGTCAGTATTTAATTCAAAATCTGACCACATAAAGAATTATAATCAAGTAAGCGAACCCTTTTTTGATTAGTAATGTTTACAAGATTAATGACATCAAAAGCGAAACAAACACCCATAAGATCGAAATTGATAGTATATAATTTAAATATGTTGCTTGATTTATACTTGAAATTTAGTCATGATCTTTAACGATTAAGAATAGAAAATTTGAAACGTGTTTAGTGCAAATTTTTGAATCGCAAAATAATCTTTAAAATTCATCAATTCATCTTGTAATACAATGTCTTATGCTAATAGGCTAATCTTTAAAATGAGGAACTTTTCCAGTTTCAAATTTATAAACTATATTAATAGGGAAGAGTAGGGACACTTGATCCCTTTTTAGGTTTTTCCAATTTTATTTAAACCATATATAACACATTCGAGTTCTGGACTGCACTGCATGCTAATGGCATTAAAGCGAGCATTGACACTTTACGATCCGTAAAATATATCCTATTTTTCAAGTATACTGATGTAATCGGACATATTGCAGCAGAGATCAACTATCCTAACCTCAGGGACACTTGTTCCATAGCCTAGTAGAGTTGATCCCCCTGTAATGTGCCTTTATTATTTTATTAATTAACGGAGTGTAATGAATAAATAAATAATAAATAATATTGGGAAACTTTAGCTTGAAATTATACGTCTAATTTAGAGCAAGGGTAGAATCTTTCTCACTAGATTACAAGCCCCTTGTCTGTCGTCGCTGCAAAGCGAAAGTGAGCATTTATTTCTTAGAAAGTGGATTAATATTTCGGAAGCTGATGGATCCACTTCAATCACCTCTCCCTACAACATAAGTATGTCCCCTCTTGCCGCCAAACTGAACAAGCACAGAGTCCTTGACTTTGGGATGGCATTCCTCTGCTCTACTTCAGAGTTTTGGACCTTTGAAATGAATCAACATCATCCAAACTATCACCGCTATCCTTCCAAACGTCTTCATCCTCTCAATGGTCGCTTTTTAGCTTTTCTGCGTTCTTCTTTACTCATTGTTTTTTGTAAGTTTGTAACATTTACTTATCTGCTTTTTTTTTGTTAATTTGTATCAGTTTCGTTTTCATAATCTTCAGAAAGTTGGTCCATTATACACTATTTAAAACGGGAAATCACGACAGTGGAAGAGGTCAGTACTTGTGAAACAGTTCTAAGAAACATAAAACCAGAAAACTTTTTCGCAAATTATTGCATAGGACAAATACATGCATGCGAATAGTTCTGTTTCACATATTTGTAAATCAGATGAACTCCTACCAAGTTCCCAAAAAACCAACGAAATGTGATAAACCTGTAGAAATTCTATGTCATGTTCCAAATAGTGAGTTAAAAAGCATATTGAATGTACACCGTGTCACAACGATAACGTAAAGTACATTTTTGCTTAACTGAGATTATTAATATTGAAATCATCATATCTTACACACCATAGATATAGCAAAGGATCAAATTAAAAAAATATTTTGAATTATACAAGGTGCGTCAAAAGTAACAGGAAAAAACAATATTTTTTCAAATAGACCACCCTATATTTAATTTCCAGTTTGAATTCTTCTTGTTAAGTAAAAGTTTTTTTGTCTTGTAGAACATGAGTTAAAATTTCATAGTATCTGAGATGTTTGGACTTAACTACTAAAAGAAGCATTTTCATGGTCTTGATAAATGGACAGTTTCATTGTCATTTGAATAGTAAAAATTCCTAAATTTGGCAGAATGAGGAACTAATCTGCTCAATTGTGGTAATTTGTTATACAGTGTGATCCTTTGAACCTTCCAAATTTACATATTTTTGAATGACACACCCCATATATTTTTATTTGGTTTTATTAAGAATTAAATTTTTAGTATATATGTCCTTCACCTATGTTCAACAATTATCCAGAAATTTCGATTTTCCAAACAGTAAGCATTCGTAGCATAATGTGGATCACAGTTGCCATGAAAATCAAGTAATACGGTTTTGTTACCATATTCAATTTAATTATGGTATTTTTCAACATAGACTACCTTACAAGTGAGTTGATTGACATGGTCTATACGTTGGGGAGGCTGAAAAAATACTCCTTTAACTCAAAGAATTTATAAACTGAAGTATCCTGAACGTGGAATGCCAAATGTTAACGTTTTTTAGAATGCACGAAGATTGGATTCCAGTGGAAGCGTAAAATACTCAGAAGAACTCAGATATTTAAGAAAATTACCTAAACAGCAATAGCAACGTTATGCAGCACCTCTAACTTAACTATCAATCTGAGAACAAAAAGTACAAATATCATAGAGATTATCTAGAGCTTAATTAAGGATTACAACATGAGGATTTCGGTAGATGAATCCATTTTGTAATTTTATTATTGAACAATTGCAGTTAGATAACAATTTTTTGTGACGATGTTTAAGAGTAATGCGGTTGTAAATCGACATCAGATGCGTTACTATGCAATTGAAAATCCTTTTTGGGCACGCGAAGCTGTAAAATTAAGGACACTGGCCAGTGAATGTGTGGTGTGTTATTCTTCATGGCGAAATTTTTAGCACTCATGTTTTTGAGGAGCCTTTAACGGGACGCATTTATTTGAATGTATTACGCGAAGATTTGCCTCAGAGCTTGAAAATGTTAGTTTGAGTTTGGGGCAAAATATGTGGCTGCAGCAAGATGGGCACCTCCACATCTTTATCGTTGTGTTGATAGTCAACCTGGAATGTGGGTTCATCCGAGAACAAAACATATTGAGCCCAATTGAAAAATACGACACGTCGATCCAAATCCATCCTTAATAGTTGTTGATGAACCTGGATATGATACGCGCATGAAAACGGTTATCCTTCAAAATCACCCGAACGCTTGATTCACTAACACCTACAGAAGAAATAATTGCTTTTTGACTAACTGAAGGATTTTCCGTAACGGATAACATAACAGACAATTCATATTCTTTACTTCGAACGCGTCTACTCTTAACTGGTTTTGTATAGTCTACAAGTCCCGTTTGTATGAAGCTTCGCTTGTCTGGGTGTCTTCGTTCGGGATAACGCTCTGCATAAACTCGACTTGCCAGAAAAGAGTTTCTTTGGCATTCACTTAGTATAAAACTCATATCTAAGAGCTCATCTTTCTGGTACTCCATCACAAGAAGGAAGCACTTTTGTCAGAAAAAAACCATTTAAATGAAATTTACCGCTTAAAAAATAGTTGTAACTTGTAAATAGTATTATTAATATTAGAAATCTATGTCTGATACCTGCTTTTGATGAATATCTCTGAAACTTGGAAACATATCATATAAAAGATGTTGCATACTTTATTCCGCACCCAGTTGGAATAAAATATACAGGCGTTCTCTTTAAACGATATAACCTTTACGCCTAGTTTTGATTAATAACGGGTAGGTTCGGATAAAGACCAATTTAACTAAAAAACTAGTGGGTTTGGGTATAGCTAATGATTAATAAAATTGATTAGAGTAGCACATAAGCTATTTCATGCCGATGAAAAATATAGGGTGTTCAATTGTTCAATTTGAAAATTTCGAGAAAATCTACGATTCTCGTTTCGGACCATACTGTATACGACTTCCGATATTTCCTGTAACCACCAGCATAAAAATAAAATGGACCATATATATATAAAATATCTTACTACAAATAATAATTATTTTAGTTTGTTCTTGATAGACAAAGAAATTATCATACCTTTGAAAGTACTCAGTATAAGATGCTGAAATTTTTTTGAGGTAATGTACGAAGCGAGGGGAATTCAAATCTGGAATAATATATAGGGTGTTCCATAAAAAAAATACTTAAGTTTGTGTTATAATGGACTAATCTATTATTTATTTGTGAAAATGTTTTTAAAATGTGCTGTCTAGCAAGCATTTTATTGCCCCATATTATATTTTTCAGTAATATAAACCATTTAAATGTAGCATAAGACGGGTGCTAAGCTGCAGGGCCTTTTATAAGATATGATTATAATATAAATAATATCAGTTAAGCAAAGATTTACTTTATTGTTAAGACATGGTGTACTTAATTACTTTGTTAGTACGTACTTTCTAATGAATTTGTAAAGGTAACATGTTTATCTTTTCAGAACAGTACCTTAACCACAACGGTTTCTTCAGGTTCTAAAAGAAAAGGATATTTCACCTAGTGCTTTTATCTGTTATCCTTACCAATATTGGATTTTGCTATTAAAAAGATAATGAATCTATTCAATAAAGTATTAGCAAAGCAAGTTTTCTAAACCAAAATGGTATGTATCTGCAATGAACCCTAATGTGTGCTTTATATTAAACGTTAAAACATTAAAATATTACAAAATCGAAGATTATGTGGGTCATGCAACGGTGACAGTGCGAAAATTGTATGAGAAATTAACCCCTAGGGTCGCAGGTAAAACATTGACATTTGTGAGAACTACATTATTTAGTGAGCTATTAATTGGGCCATTCCTACGCTGTGATATGTTCCTGCAGTCTTATTCTCCGAAAAAACATCAGTAAGATTGAAACAGATAATCGAGAATTACGGAATATCTATACGAAGGTAACCATCGAGTCAAATGAAAAGTAGTATAGGTGATAACACGTGAAGAAATCTGTTTTCCGTGAAATCTACACGCGATGGTCAGAGGGTCTGAGATTTGTCCAATTAATGAAAAATGGGGCATACCACGATGGAATAAAACGATCTCCTTATTCCGCCATGTTTGGGCAGGATATTAAAGTCCGTTTATCCACATCTGCTTTTCCAAAGGAAATTATTGAAAATCTACGAACCTAAGAAGAAGCTTGAGAATGTCCTCAGGGAATTTGATGTAGGAGAACAGCCCCAACAAGAATAAAACGAAGACCAATCTATGGAGTGCGACCCAGAAACACACCCCACAAGAAGAAATTACTAAAGGTAATAAACCGCAAGAAGATACTACTAGGTGGCAATATGGAAAATGTCGACAATAATTATAGAGAAAACGCCAATAATATAGAAACTTCAGAAAATCAGATCAAATGTGCAGAATGTGATAAGCCATTTACCAAAGTTGTGATCTTTGCTCGTGGCAAAAAAATATACCGTCAAACAGACTAAACGCAAAAAAGAAATTTAAAAAATCAAGCAAAGAATATGAAAGCGTTATATAAGTTAAAGTTCATTCCATGTTCCGTTGGAGATAAGTGAGAGTGAAAATTTCAGACGTTGATCTAGGGAGGAGCGATTTTTGAAACATTCTGATGGCAGTTATTGAGAAGATCGACGACGATTTTTGTAAACTAGCAAACAATTTTCTGTGTGTAGTGAGAAACTTCTAGACCTGGAAACGAACAATCACTTTTAGGAGGTCAAGGTTATAAACGATGCAACTGTAAAACTAAATGAATGACAAATAAATGTAAATGTAAAGCTATTAGAAATCTTTGTAACTCAAAATGTCACAGCAGCATTTGTAAAATGTGTTTTTCTAATTAAATATATTTTTCAAACATGTATGGCGCTGTCATTTTTGATATACCCAATGGTACATCTAACTTTAACCAAGCAAAAACGGATAGAACCTCGAAACATGTATGATGTCGGTTATATTTCGGACATTGCCTATGTTTCCTCGGTTTACCCAGGTAAACCTAGTTTTAACCGTTAATCTAACTTTACCTGTAACATATGCATTTACATGCACCCCCTGTATATTGTAAATTACATTACGCGCCGTTTCACATACTTTAAGGTTATCTCTTATGTGATAATCAAACTTATTTAACACATTCCTTTCTCAATGTCATACAATAGGGGTTTAGTTAATATAATTTTTAACCATTTATATGTTAAACTGGCCGAATTAACTGTAATTAACGTTATTTCTAAAATGGCTTAAACTTAATTTTACAATTTAATCATTGTAGAGTTTTAATGTTTTAATTAAAAGAAGAATAATTAGCATAAGTAATTATTCAAAAAAAAATCCTTTATGACATATATGTGTCACTATCAAGATACACGAACTTTCAGATATAATTATTGAGAATTTGTTGTACAGTAGGTATTTTATACCGGGTGATTTTTTTAACCGGCCTATTAGACGCGTTTGGATACCTTATTTGAAATTTGCCATTCGGCCACAATACACAGTCAGCTAGCTACCTTTCTAAAATATATTCGTCGCAATCGCACTTCCGTGTACATTTTGTAAACAGTAATAGACTTACTCGAAAAAAATTTAATACCGACAAGCTTAATACGATCGCATACAACGTTCATATTTGACAACATTAGAAAGGAGATTAGCTTTAAATTTAGACATTACTTCAAACACACATTTCTTATAAAAAGAAAACTCACCGATTTAAGGTCAAAAGGGTGTACGTCACTAACAAAGCGAAATAGTAGAAACAATCGAATTTGTGTCAGTCCCCATAGTAACGCCCAGCTACTGCTAATAATAAATTGAACAAACCCAGAATTTTACATCAAAATATTTTTTGCGCAAAAACGGTTTATGATAGGCATATGCATAATTAGAGAAAAAAATGTTACAAATTCAAGTCTCTATCGATTCCTGTAGAGAAAAATGGAGGGTTACATTTAAAAAACATAACATCGCTATCTAAATTTAGTCAAGTTTACAAATTTATTGCGGCGTCTTCAATATAGTAACACCAACTTGAGACCATGCATTTGAAAGAGCAATTCATTGACTATTGTCGGATGGTCTTTTTATTTTCTTGTCGTCAGCCGTTCAAAGTTATAATTTTCCTAATAAACCTTTGCAAGTCGACATTTTTTCATACAAGTTGTTATATCTCCGTAACCATAGCAACGATGTAAACATAAACTAGGTGAATTATGTAGCAAATCATGCAGAGAATCCAACAGCGTTGTGAAAAATATATGGTTCCATTTAAAATAAGGAATTCGATGGCTACTTCCGGTACACCCGGAAGTACAATATTGCGACGAATATATTTTACAACTGTGTATTGTGGCCGTGTGCCAAATTTCAAATATTTCACTTTTAAGCTATCCAAACGTGTCTAATAGGCCGGTTAAAAAAGTCACCCGGTATACAAAATGTTTAATGTTTTGTGGGGTCCCACAATAAGGTATTTGTCTTCTAATTTAAATAATCGAATTGCATACGAGAGGCTTTGTGTAAAAACTAGAAAAACCCGTCTAGTTTATTAATTTCGATGCGTAACAAAAGGCAGAAGAATTTTTCGGTTTTTATAGTGTTGTGATCGAAGTTACTTTATTCTAAAATAACTATTCATACAAAAGAACAATATTGAAATACAGCAGTAATTTGAATTATCTCCATTAACTACAATAAAAATGCAATTCCAAAATGTCATTTTCATAAATTACCATAACCTAACATACAATACAGCATTGTGCGTCATTATTCTAAATCGAAAGGTCAGATTAAATAGATTCATTTATACACTACAGTAGTTCAAGTAATCAAAAATCGTACATATACGCAGTGATTTATGAACAGCAAGTAGCACACTTACCTTCACAAAATAATGTAACGTCCGCTAAAGTTTCAGATTTGAAAAGATTACTGAAAGATGTTGCTAAATTACTACCAAAACTATTCCACTTCAAACAGAATTGTTGTTGCTGAGAGTCCATTTCCACACCTGGTCGAAGAATATTTTTAGCTGTAAAAAAACAAAGCATTAATTATATTTTAGGTAAAATTAGAATCAAGATCAAAACTGACTTAATGCAACATTTTTGCTTGAAGCATAAATAAATGCACTTTTTTATACATTACTAATCCCACAAAATTATATAAACCACAATCCAATTTCATTACACAACAAAGAATTCGGGTGTTTTTTTTAATAATTAATGAAACCCTAAAATGCAAAAGAGTGACCCTGAATGGTTTTTGACCCTGCACCTAAATAAAGAATGATTACCAGCAGGTAACAGGCGTTTGAACCCAAGTCATGCACTTCCCACATTTTGCAGCTTATGAAACTGGTATTTGATAGATTATTCTAGGAAGCCCGAATACCTTGATAATTGAAGGGGCAAACGGATGAAAGTGTTATGTCACAATACACAAATTAGTTGCCAAATTTAATCAGAACAAGAAATATCTGATCGCATGAACATCATATTACAATTAAGTAATTACGTTTGACAAAATGATGGAATTATATAAGTACATTATATAAAAAAAGTGTAATAGATTAAGAGTTTGGCAAAGAGGTTGCATATCATGCAAAAAATACAGACAAGGTCCAACACCTCTTGTAAAGTAGGAAGGCGGCCAAATAGAAAATTGCGAAGGTCCCTAATTAATGGATTCGAACAGTGTAACACATCTTGATTTGTAGCATGCAATTCTTTAAAGTATTTAATCTCCTCTTATGTTAATATTATTTAATGGTATTTATAAATGTAATAAAAAAAATTCAATTGAGAATTTGGCAACATTGTATTCACTAATGTACGTATATTTGATAAACAAATTACTAGTTTTGTGCAACTTCTGCACATGTCCAATGATAAATGCCCTTGCCTAAAATTTGAAATTACTTTTATAATGGCATTGTATTAAAATTACTTAAATAACAATGACCGGATAAGTTCATATCAATGCAAAAACATTTGTTGATGCCATATCCCAAAATGGATTGCCTTGAACTTCATTTCACGGTCACAATGACGTGTGAACAACAATTTGCGAATCCCATTTAACTGCATAAACTTATAAGTAGTTAATCCATTAATTGATTTAAAAATAAGATCCGTTTCAAATGCGTGTGGAAAGCTGTGCCATTTTTCTACGTTTTTCCTAGTTTCACGCCAACCGATTAAAAAAAAACCTTGAGCCTCGAAGAAGGCTACACATTAATTTCATATTCTAAATTTCTATCAAATTATAGAAAATAGTAGTTTGCGCTTGGAATTCGTTTACATTTGTAATAATGGAGGTTGAATATTTACATTAGATTGAATAAATTACATAATCTTAAAGGTGAATTAAAAAAACATGCAAAATATTTTTTTTTTAATTTTAGTTTTATAAATCCTTCAAAATTGTAATTAAATGTAATATACCTACTAAAATTTTTATGCACTTGATCTATGCAACCAGCAGTGATTAGAAACTACAATTCGCACAGAATGCTTTCTCGATGGGACGATATAATAACATCCAAATTAAAACGGTGTAATTACAAAGTAATATCCATATAATTTAATGCAAATATTTACAATAATATAAGCAAACCCAAGTGTATAATGTACGAAAGAACGTAATATAAGCGTTTCTACATAACCAAGGAAATTTCTTGCGCCATAAAAAAGTACTCTTCTTTCCTCACTTTAGATCTTTATATTCATTCGGTGATCACAGATTTACAAGGAAAAGATGAAAGGTTTCCTATGTAAGTTAAAACGATCAAAAACCGTTTGATTAAATGGTTGAGAAATAATTCAAATTGAGTAATGTGATCAAAGCGTGATTGCAAAAGATCCCAACAAAACACGAAGTAACAGTTTTAATCGCAGATCAAAAACTGGGTGGCTGGCATAAATACGGACCGATTCAAAATTGAGTACCGATGTCTAAAAGTTCCGTTTTTTTGCTAGTGTTTAAATCTGTTTAATTGTCAACCTTGTAAAAACTCCTAAATTATTCCACTGACGGTACAAACTAAACTAACGATTAATTTCATACTTTACATTTTATTTTAATGATTTATATAAGTCCATCAATTCAACATTAAAATAAGCTTTTATCAATGGCGTGCCATCTATGTTTTTGTTAAATGGTATGTCCGTTGAATGATAATCTTTCATTCAACGGTATGTCCTAAGATTTAATTTACTTTATTCACCACTGGATTTCCAATTGCTTTAATGTTGTGCAATTATTATAATTTATCACGTTGAAAGCAGATTCAAGCATATCCCGGATAACTGGTATTTACGAAACATTAATGGTTGTTGTGATCATAGTGACGTTAAGGTGACAATCATACGCAACCATAACCAGCGGTGTTTGCTGTTACCTACAATGATAGATTATAGTCCATACATGTTGTAGGGTAACTGTACCAAAGAGTGAACAGGGACCAATGAATGAACAGGTCCGCTATTTATTTTATTGGGAAGGTTAGTAAACTTGTTAAACTATTTCCCGCCAATTTTTATAATTAAGACATTGAAGAGAGACCATAATATGGCGGTAACTAGAATCACGTGCTTAGTGAAATAGTAAAATAAATAGTAAGGTTTGCCTAGTTCGTGTTTTAGTTAACACTTTGTTGCCTGTTCCCCTGAGCCACAACTTTTTTTTAAGACTTTCAGTATACAGTCAGAAAACAACAGAAAATTACGAAAAAAATTATTTTGGACACTTGTGGATAACAAAAAAACGATTCTGAAGATGAGAACCAACGTTTGCGCCTTGGAGCCGCAACATAGGAGGGATGTACAGTATTTGTTGTCCCTAACATAGATGGCTCTGAAATATTTTGTATAAGTTGAAAGTGGTGGTTGCACAAAGATTTTGGGAAACGTAAAAAAGTGAGCTTCATGCTGTCATCAAGTACCTACAAAAAAAAAAGGTTTAATACCTAACGAAATTCATGCGGATATGGTTGACGTGCTTGGAGATTCTGCAGTTTCCTATCAAGTAGTAAAAAATTGGCCTCGAGCATTCGAATGTGACAGAACAACCTGTGAACATACAAAAGATGCTGATCGGTCGCATTCTGCGTGTATTCAAGAAAACATTGGTCTTGTGAATGACATAATCAGAGAAGATGGTCGATTGAAAACAATACGTGTAGCGGAGATAACAGGCCTTTCATATGGTACGATTGGAACCATAACAAATACTATATAGGGCTTCATAAGGTGTCAGCAAGATGGGTACCCCGAATGTTGACGCCCGAACAAAAGCGTTTGAGTCACTTCTTCTATAGCCAATTTAGCCTTGTTTAACGTTGATGAAACTTGGGTTCATCACTTCGATCTCGAGTGCAAACAACAAAGTACATAGTGGCGTCATCCAGGATCTCCCCCTCCACGCAAATTTCGTGTACAGGCTTCAGCAGGCAAGATAATGTCTACAGTTCTTTGGGATGCCGAAGGAATTATACTGGTAAATTTTTTTGAATGTGGCCACACAATCACTGATCAATATCATCCAGAATTAGTTACAAAACTTCGTTATTGCATTAAAGAAAAAAGAAGAGGAAAACTATCACGCGCAATTCTCTTTCACCAAGACTACGCCCCAGTTCATAAGAGCCTTATTTCTATGAATGCAATTCATGACGGTGGGTTTGAAATTATGAAGCATCCACCTTACTCCCCTGACTTAGCTCCCAGTGATTTTTATTTATTTCTAAAGCTAAAAGAGAGCCTTCGGAGAACAAAATGAGGGCGATGACGCAGTTATGGCAACAGTGCAAGACTTCTTCTGTGATCAAGTCTCCGAGTTTTTCAAGAAAGCTGTTGCTATGCTTGAACATAAGCGGAATAAGTGTTTTCACGCTCAAGGGGATTATGTTGAAAAATAATGTTGTATTTTATGCTAGTGACATTAAATACTGTGCATCCCTCGTTGTCTAGGTCGCGAGACCCAAACGTCAATTCTCAAGTGGCTGCCTGTTCTAACTTGCTTTTATGCTTGAGACAGTCGTTGAGCGTTTATCGAATATAAAGTAGCATAGTCCGGTCATTCGTTAAAGATAGTGCTGTAAAAATGAGTGGCGGGTACGAAATTGTGGAATGAACTACTGTCGGTTTCCGAAGAAGAACCGTTTCATGGAAGTTCTTCAGATGAATGAAAGCGAAAATCCTTCGGAGGAAGAAATCCCACGTCTAAAAAAAATGAAAAGGTGAGATTTGTAATTTCAGTAGTAATATTTTTAAATTTTGTATTTTTTTTTATTGAAAACAAGTATTTTTTTTTTCAATCAGAAAAAAGTAGTATTGATGTCTATCTATGTTTTGGAGTGTACTGTTTTGTATTATGTATTTGTTTTTGTATAACTGTTATAGATACAGTTTATTGAGGCTAATACTATGACAAAATGTTTTGAAAAAAGAAATAAATCTGTGAAAAGTCAATTATAATATATAATGTTTGTAATATATAATGTAGGTCACAAAGTATTCCTAAAAAAGCTGATCCCAACAAAGGAGATTTCAATAATGCTCCTTCAACTTCTACACAATTTCCTCAACTTGGCAAAAATGAGCCCAGCCTACCAGATTTGACTGTGCGTCCTGCAACATCTAGACAACTTCCTGAACTTGCTAATACAGAATCATCGGTAGGGAATATCACTGAAGCGGTGATAAACAAATACTGCACTGAGGAAGACATTGAGAATAACGAACCTGTAAAGCCAGAAGAAATAAGTTGGCCTTCAGTTACAGGTATGTCTCTCAAACATTTTGATTTCCTGGCCAATCCCACGGGCTCCACAGATAAAATAAATGAAACTTACTTTGTAAAGTGTCTCGTCGATTTTTCAATCTATTTTTCAGTAATGATGTGGCAAATCTTACTGTAACTGAAACGAACCGGTACGCTCAACAAAAAATTAATGCAGGAATTCAACAAAAATCTCGACTTCATAGCTGGAAGGACACTGACGAAGAGGAAATTCGAATATGTTTTGCCTTCTGTATGTGAATGGGCTTAGTAAATTACCCTAAAAATGTAGATTATTGGAGAAACACTAATTTATATGCAAATAAACTTTCTAAGAAAATGTCTAGAAACCGTTTGGAATTATTGCTACGTGTCCTTCATTTTAGGAATAATGAAGATGGGATTGCTGGTGATCGCTTACCCAAATTGGGCGCTTTATTGAAATTACTGACTAATAAATTTAAGGAAATATATATTCCAGAACGAGAAGTCTGCATTGATGAAACCACTGTTCCATTTAGAGGTCGTTTAATTCTTAAGCAGTACATCAAAAATAAACGACATAAGTTTGGTATAAAACTGTACAAGCTTTGTTGCAGAGGAGGTTACACTTACGATCTAAAAGTTTACTACGGAACTGATTAGGATCCTAAAATTAGTGCATCCACAAAAAGTGTGTTAAAACTTATGGAACCACTGTTAGATCATGGTAGGATTCTTCACACTGACAATTTTTATACAAGTGTAACTCTTGCTCAAGCTTCTAAACCGAAAGACTCTCTTAGTAGGCACTCTCAGGAGTAATCAAAGATTTAATCCTACTGACGTAACAAGTGCAAAATTCAAAAACAAAGGCGAGATAATTGCTAGAGAACATGGAGTAGTTGTTCTAAAATGGCATAACAAGAGGGATGTACTGTGCCTTAGTACTTGCCACACAGCAGAAACAAACAAGATAACAAGGCGGCGTGGTGAAGAAATTAACAAACCCACTCTTATTTGCGATTACAATTTTCATTAATCTATCAGGCCAATTAAAATCTTATTCCACGTCCCTCAGAACAGCGTTAAAATGGTACCATAAGCAGGCGTTTGAGCAAATATGGGGGATATCCTTTGTAAATGCCATACACCATCTACAGAAAAACTAACCAACGGCAAATTATCCATTACTGCATTCAAGGAGGAAATAAATGAAAGTGTGTTGAGTCCCAAAACTGTACAACCAGCTAGCACCGATTCTGTCGAACACACTTTAGAGGAAGTGCAATCAAAAGATCGGCGTAGGCGGGTATGTTATTTGTTATGAAAAAATAAGCAACAGCGAAGGATGGAAAAAGGCACAGCAACAGACACCAAAGACAAGATTTCGTTGCCTAGAGTGCGCCAAATATTACTGTCTATCATGTTTCTTTGATGTTTTTGTCTTTTTCTTTAGTTGATAAAAAGTTAACTTTTCAAAATAAATTTTTTTTTAATAGCTGCCTAACTAGACAGTGGTGAGTGTATTGTCTATCATTCATTGGAGACGTCCCCGTTCATATTATGGAACAAAGTGTTCATATTTGGACGATTTTTAATTTTTATATAAATTTACTAGTACTGCATTTAAATCTTGAATTAATTTAAAAATCGATGTTGTTACTGGAAATTGTATTCATTGTTTGATCTAAATTATTTTGAACCACAATTGTTTAGTTGTTCAAATCAAATACAGATTTACCCATATATGTACTAAGTGTTCATCATTGATTGGTACAGTTACCATACACCTGAATACTACAGGTTACTTAGTTTTTCAACATTCACCTAACTTTAGACAACGTAAATCAGTAATCTCAAATGACCTCTAATATTTCTATAACTGGCAAATAGTTCAATTACTTGAATTTGTATAAACGCAATCTGAACTAAAAAAAAAATCGTTTGCACCAACTTGGTACAACGAATTACAGAATACCGAACTCTATGTACATATGGACCCTTCCAAGGATTGCTGCTTGGATTCACATTTTTCAACATGTAACAGACGAAAATAAATGGTGCTATAAGCGGTTTGACTTTCGCCCACGATCGGACATGAGCACGCGGGTGTGTCACTGTCCGACATCTTTGGATCTCAGGCGCCAACCTCAGCGGTATGTATCTATAATCCCGAAGGTTTCACCAAGAATAAAAAAAAATCAATCAGCAATACGAACTACGCTCAACACAATCACAGGAGCGTCAAATAAAAGATTAATTCAATACCAACAAAATATAAGGTTCATCCAAAATTGTGCAGTACTGCGGAAATTTTAAGACAAACTTTATAGTTCTCTATAAAAAATAAGATAAGAATGATTGTAACAGTAATAATAATAATTAACTGAAAATACAACATACAACTAGCTTAATGCTGCTAATCATTATCCGATAATTAACGGAATTCAATCGGTAGCCATCAAAACACTACAATTGGAACCGGTAAGTATTTACAGTTTCTTTATTCATTCAGCCAATGATTACAGATTTGCAGCTGAAGACTATGCAAGTCAACTTAGAATTATCAATTAATTTCGTCTTATGATTTGCAGAGAGTTGTCACTCGACAAATGGATCGGATTTAAGTTGGATATTAAGTGTTTATTAAAGAATAAGCTTTCAAGTTTGTTATATTGACCTTTTCATTTTTATTTTTAGTATTTAAAATACAATTAAGCATAATTAACGTACGTAATTTTTAAGTATGAAATCATGTATTTTTTATTAATATATAAAAAATTTAAATATTTTGATGGCAATTACAGTAATCCTCTTCTGTAAACAATAATAGTTTTTGAAAATTAATTAAAATGTCATGTGTGAAATCTGAAAACAATAGTTAGGAAATTTATATCAAAAAGCTAGCTACGGAATCTAATTTTACTTTAGTAAAGATAGCATGTTTAATATATTAGGTGAGTATACTTAATTGGTAACCTACGTACTTCGAGGTGTAGAAAAAAAAACAACAAAAAAAACCTCAACAGGCCAACAAATAAAATTCAGGCATACATTTGAATTTTAATTGTTGCTATGCCTAGGTTTTTGCTGTGTTTTCCTAGACCGCGAAATAAATATTTTACCAATGAAGTATATTAAGCTATCACATAAATGCATTGATTTAACACATACAGCTAGAAGTAAGATACAGATTAAACATACAGATTACGTTTTCATTGTATGATAACCATTACAGCCCTTAAATACTAACGAAAAATTATTCCTTTTTGGATATGTGATTCAATTAGATGTTTAATTGATATGCCAAGATTTTGGTTGTGAATACATTTGCCATTTTAAAATTAAAGTTTTTCACACCTTTGTACTTACATTATGATTTAATTAAATTTTGTTAAACTTGTTTGATAATAAGATTTTTATTGTTAGCCTTCGTTCGTTAGTGGGTGTTCTGATTTGTCATTTTCAAGGCGGTTTACTAATATTTAATCTATGAAAGATCTAGGCAATGTTTAGTGAAATAAAATTAGATTCTATAGTTGGCTTATTCCTATACATTTCATTACTATTATAGCAGGCTTTATTTGTGTTTTCAGATTTCATATATTTATTTGACTTCTTACATAACTTTCCAAGATATTATCATTTACTAAAGAAGATAACTGTAATTGCTATCGAAACGTTCAAATTTGTAAAAAATTAATACAAAATACATAATTTCATACATAAAAGATAAGTATCGTAATTACGAGTGATAGTCGTGACAGTTTGGATAGAACTAAGTATTTTTAAGCAGATCGTTTGAGATTCTTTATTTGGATAGCGTTTATCACAAAGGAACCAAGCGCCAAAATGCCAATTTCAAGGTGGAATTGCCAACAGACTAAAAAAGAGGTTTTGTATTATTATCAAAAAGACCACTGTAAAATAAAATTGGTAGGGTTGGGTAAAGTGCTAAGCGACAATCATAAATACAGGTTTCTGTATTGATCAAAACAGAACCAAGTGACATGAGTCACTTTATATTACATTGGTTAATGTCGGTTAGTTCCGTTTAAATATTATGTGCGTGCATGTTTAAAGTTATGACACCTTCATACGAACTTTAAAGCGCAAAAATTGATACTAATATCTCATACAATGAGCACGAGAACACTGAAGATCTTGTCAATGGTGATTTTAAAACCAGAGATGATTAAACGTCCCAGGAAAATGTTCGTATATTATTGATGTTGTGTTTACATAATTTTCAATTCTTGCATTTTTCGTTTTCTAAAAGGTTTCGAACTCTGAAGAAGCATCAGAATACAGCACTTCTCTTCTGGGTAACGAATCTTGGATGCATGAAAATCCAATTATTGATAATAACTCAGAAAATCACGACCCTCACGCTCTTAGTGAAAGTGAAAATGAGGAGCCCGAACCTGTAGTTGCACTAGACAGAATAACAGTAGAAATTCGGGTAAGTACTTGTTAAAGGCATCATTAGGATCTTAATAATGTGAGATTTGTTTTTAAAGGAAACCCACCATAGAAGCAGTAAAAGTGAGAGCCATTCAGATTTCAGTGAATCCGGAAGTGAATTTAACCCAAGTATAAATGAAGAATCAACATCATCTGCTGAAAATGTGAAGTTGCAACTACTAGCAGAAATACTAAGCTTCTTGAGGAACAGGTAAAAATAGGAAAGGTAGAGCAATAAAAGGCAGACAAACTAAGGATCCTGGTCAAACGTTTCAAAGCAGAAAGAAACTGAAAGATTCAAACAAGGAACATTATTAGTACAGTCAAAGGACGTCTGAAGGAGCCAAAGAAATTTGTTGATTACAACTGCAATTGTGCAAAGAAGTGTCATGAACGTTTACTGGCGAAAACTAGAGAATCTTTCTTCAACAAATTCTGAAATATTGCAATGTTCAAACAGGTTTCATTGCTGCAACTGTGTAGGAACATACTCTAGGACTCTTAACGAAATGCGAACAGTCAAAAGCGGCAGTTTGCACGCGTATATAAAATGGGACACGATGTAGTTTGCAAGCAAATGTATGTAAATTCCTACCAACTATCTTCAAAAAGAGTAGATACTGCAGCATAGAAGCTGCGACACAACGATTTAAAAGATCAAAGAGGCCAGGAAGCAGGTGGATTACACACGCTTGCTGAAGAAACTTTCAATAAAATAATTTCACAAATAAAAACAATACCATAACATACAATTCTCATTACACAAGAGGAGAACCAGAAGCAAAGTTTTTACCTTATGATTGTACGCTACAAAAAAATGTTTTCAATGTACCTAGAAGACGGCAATCCAAGGATTATCTTTACCGCTTACAAAAAGATATTCTATGAGAACTTCAATTTAAAACGAAAACCTAATTAATCAAGGGATTATGATGACGTTTTCAAACCTGCAAGAAAGGTGAAAGAACATTTAAGGTCACCTAAAGATGTTTCAAACTCTTTGTCATCTTCCAGAGTGTATAAACTATCTGGTTCTTATGAAAAAATATACATTGGAATTACAAAACGTAACTTTGATACAAGACGTAAAGAACATATTAAAATTTGGAGATTAGGTCAACCAGAGAAATCTGCGGTAGCTGAGCATGCTTTAAATAATTTAAATCATGACTTTCCATTTGATAATATGAAAATATTGCCAAGACAAACTCAATATTATGTTTGTTTACAACGTGAAGCTATTGAGATTATATAAACAACCCATTGAAATATATAAACAACCTAATAACTTCAATAGCAAGAAGAAAATCTCGGCTTAAATAGGTTTTGGCATGTTCTAATTAAAAAAAGGTAGGCACGTCTTAATTTTAGCTTTTGGTAAGCCTAGGTTTTGTGCGGAATTTTGCTAGACCTTGAAGTAAATGCTTTACCAATGAAACGTTTAAATTTGTATAGAATATAAAAAGAAAAATGCACGGTTTAAAAACCCCAACAATAAATATTTTAATAATGTGTAATAATCGTGAAAGTTGACAACAAATTGTTTACCTACAAATCATATGATTAAATAATTTAAGGCAGCGACTCGGAAAACTTTTCCACCGTCTGTTATTTAAGTGGGTTTAATCAAATACTTATGCCAAATTTGAATGTAGTCGCTTTTCAAGCTTTGGGGTGCTTGCAAACGAACAAAAGAAAAAGTAACCGCGTTTGTTTTTACCCAAGAGCTCCATCATCACATTAACCCCTCTTATTCTTTAGTCCTCAGCCCTACCATTCCCAAGATTCACAGGTGCCTAGACAAATAGGTGTTAAATACTTGTGATACACTTGAATAAAATTACTTTTCAAGTTTTTGAGTTATTGCGGACTATAGAAAATTACATTTATTCCTCTTACTCCTTACCCACAAAATCACCACTAAAATTACTGGTGTGTAGATATTTAGGTGTTGAACGCTTATGTTAAGTTTGTATATATAATCACTAGGGTGGAACATTTAAAAAAAAATTCAAATTGGAAAGCCTTGGCCGTAGAACGTTGCCATTTTGGCTAAGAGTAATGTAAAGAAATTTGAGGTAAAAAAAAATGCTTTCCTCTTGCGCAAGGTAAATGACGTCACAACACAAATAAGAGCTTTGCGCAACATGAAAATGTAGGTTTTCAATGCTATTTTTTATAGTAGTTTTAGTTTAAATGAAGCATTTGACACTACAGGCATATTAAAATAATTTTTTTGAAAAAAATATTTAATATGAGCCTATTAAGTTTCCGGACTATATTGATATTTGAGCTTTGCAATTTGCATGCAGCAGAAGTAAATAATATTTTAGGCGGTAGCATAATTTTACAAAACTGTGGAGGGGAGAATCACGCCACTGACGTTACTCTCTTCTTAGTTTCACGTCGTGCTTTGCGTTGCGTATTTCTCTTCGTCTGCGTCGACAATTTTAACCTCACTTTGGTTGCAATTTTTATTTAGTGTCAAGTACAGTGTTATAGTGTATTGACAATTAGGTACCTGCTTTGATAGTACAGTTATTTCCTGTTCTCCTTGCAAACATGAGTTAATAAATTCTAATTCCCTTGTAAACATGATCTTATAATTTATGTTTGATTTAAGAGCTAAATGATTGTGATTGTTATCGAAAATGAGTGAGAAATTTAAAACACGTAATAAGACCAACTGCGAAATATTCGGAGCTCCTCAAGAACTATCAATAAATGTTTTACCAACTCACGAAGATATGATGAAAGAGTATTTATGGACGAAATATCAATTAATGACGACAAGGAAGAAGGTGCCAAACATTTCTGAAATACGCGAAATTGTATCTTCAAAAATGGAACAATTAGTCACCGACGAATTATTCATCTCATACGAGTTTACTACAATAAGTACAGAAAGTTGTTCAAGTTTTCCAAGGCGCGTAAAAAACGCCAAATCATGTTAGTAAAATAAAGACATTTCAACAAGAGTCAAAACAACTCTTCGATATTTCAGCTTGTAAATGTTCCGACTACATTCATTGCAAATCTGACATAGCCAGCCAACGAGAGAGTATTTTTAGAAGATTAGAGAACATCTCGTAAAATGTGTATCGGTGCAGTTGATCTTATAGCAACAAAACAATTAGTACGTAAACTGGAGATAAACTGTCGTGATAAGAAAATTGCAGACGTAAAAATAGATTTGGTCAAGTGGCCACTGAAAGTGACTTGGAAAACATACTTTCGAGTTCTTTTTCATCAGAACTGTCTAAGAGTGAAGAAGATATTCTTGTACCACCCTCGGTTACACCACGTCAGCCACAGACGTCACCTTCGTCACAACCGTCAACTTCAAGAGGTGCTTCTACTTATGACCGTCAGTTCCCTTCATTGGTTCTGGCTTGTGACCGTACCGGTGTGTCCGATCGTATTGCTGCACCAATTGTTAGCGCAGCGTTTGAGGATGTTGGACTAGTAACGACAAATGATACCTCAAAAGTAGTGGATCACATGACAATCAGAAGGGCCAGAAAAAAAAGACGATTAGAGCTAAGACAAGAGTTGTCAAAAGATGCAGATCACTTTGGTTTATATTTAGAAGGTAGGAAGGACAAAACTATAAAACCACAACTTGTCGATGGAAGATATCATAGAATTACGGTAACTGAAGAACATTATACCTTAATAAAACAACCAGTACCTTTCTAATTTGGTCACGTTACACAAATATCTGGTTCCGGCTTAAACATTAAAGAAAGTACCATAGCCTTTCTTAATAAAAACAAAATAGATCTGACAAAAATCATTACAGTTGGATGTGACGGAACTGCAGTAAATACTGGGGCCAAAAGTGGTGTCATTAGGCTTTTAGAAAAAGAATTAGATAGACCATTATAATGGTTTGTATGTTTATTGAATACTAATGAATTACCACTTCGGTATTTACTGCACCATTTGGATGGTCAAACTGCAGGACCTCGTGCATTTTCTGGACCTATCCGAAAGAAATTAGAAAACAGTCAGAAATTACCCATTGTATTATTTTCCAGAATTGATACAAGTGTTCCTGACGTATTGATGGTACCGACCTTAGCGCCGATCAAAACTATTTATTATAAATGTTCCATGTTATTTCTAATGGATATTGTCCTCCAAACTTGGCCCAAATCCGGGGAAATTGTCTCACGCTCGGTGGTTGACAACAGCTAATTGAATCTTAAGATTGTATGTTGCAGACGCTGGCTGAGTTTGTAATGAAAGTTTACGCACCGAGTTGGTTCAATATCAAGGTAATTTTTTTATCTAATATTAATCTCTTCTAATGTTTTGAGTTACTGCGGTTAAAAAAATCACATTTACTCCTCTTATTCCTTTACTCACTGGGGTCTAGACGTTTAGGTTATAAATACGTATAAGAAATTTGAATGCAATTTCATATCGCGTCCGAAAGATTCATTACACTCACATACACATATAGACATTTTGGACATTTTTCTAATACCAATTTTTGGAAAAGAGTTTGAAGACGGAATTACGCCCAGATTTGCAGCTTTTATGAATGAGAATTCAATATTACCATATTTCGTGCATGGTTGCACTATCGTATTACATTACTTAAACTCAATGAAAAAAAATGATTTTAATTTTTGCCATTTAGCCTACTGCAACTTAGTTGAACTACGGAAGTCAGCAGAAAATAAAAACATCATACCTGTCTGCCTAGTTACTCTACACGGTTTCTATAAGTTTTAGACCGAGAATTTTTGAAAAGTCTCAATTCACACTACAGTCGGTCCACTGACAGTTTCGTTAGAACCAATATAACTACCGATGCAAAGCATGTAGCAGTTCTTCGAGCAATGATTACTTATGAAAAACTCCATCGAAAATTCAAATGAACCCAATACCGACTATATCTGCAGCCATACAATAAATCCAAAGAGAATCAGGTTGTAACTAGTTAAATATCAATTGAAAACATAGAAACGCGTAGAAGTATCGCGATCATATTCAATCAAATCGCGATCAAGAGGTGTTGAAAATCAAAATGGTGAATACACAGGGTATCGGAAATAATGCAGTTCTTCTATCAAAAGAGAAGATTAGAACTAAATGCTTGCAGTATAACATGCGGTTTCGTGAAAACGAGTAATTAGACCTAGAACGTAACATTTTGTCCGTTTTTTGAATTAGTTGTGGGTCATCAAACCCATACGAAGTGGGTCGGCTCTCCCATACAATCAGGAGGAGATCTCTATAATATAACAATATACCTTGTTCAGAATGTATGGTGTTTATGGTTGACTTTATAGAATTCAGTGTTTTCATTCAAAATTGGCTTTTGCTACGGAATTGCAAACGATTAGAAAACCTCTAGGTATTTCCCTACTTTTTAATACATTTAATCAAAAACCAAAAGTTGGGAGGATGATGATGGAGAATGTAAATGTAATATTTTGAAATGTGGTCCGTGGTCTGATAGCTGCACCGGTCCTGTAATCAACCCTAGCTCCTAAAATGTGTTACGCACGCTATAAATAAGCAATCAAAACCTAATCGTCCACTTGCAATGTTGTATTTGGAGTTATAACTGTTATAATTTTATAATTTTATCTCGATAGCTCAGTTTGTTAGAGTGGTACTCTAGCAAAGTACATGTCGTAGGTTCAAATCCTACTCGAGGTAAACTTTTTATTTATGTATTCAATAAAATTAATAATTTTTAATCCAAGATATTTATCGGCCTATAAATCGTACATAAAGTCGAAAAAAAGATGTATGAAGATACTTGGCAGACAGCTAAGGAAATGACTCGAAATCATACCGAAATCATCCATAGTCGCAGTAGTCTTGACTAAATCGGGAGAAATAACTTGTGCAATCGTTATTCCAACTTTTTTCAGTATCAGAAATCGTGCCGGGGGCAATTTAAGTTGCACCGTCCGAGGTGTTAGTTTCGTAACTGTACTGTGTGAGTTTCCGCTGATCGTTATTACCAATATTTGGAGCATTTGAAAACCTTCATTTCCATTTGTAAATGCTTATTAGGCGACCAGAATAATCCCTGGCCCAAACGAATACAAGCTTCTGGTTGATATGTTTAAGTGTTAACCTTTTGCAATACAATTTTGTCTTTAATGCTCAAAAATAGAAACTACAAGAACTTTAATGTCTGTAGACATTTTAAAAGTATGGGTGCGTTTTGTCAAACACCATGAGCCTCCAAAAATGGATTAATTTTGCCATTTCTATCCAGTAGTAACGCCTATTCCTAAACCTCAGCAAATATGGGCTTTCAAACTCCGGAAACCATAGAAATTGAACATACTGAAGAAACCACGACAGAAGTCAATGGAGATGAGATAAATTGGTTATATCCGAAGCCACATCTATCAAAAATCCATCGATTCCCTGTCAAGAATTAATTCCATAGATTATTAGTGCCGAAATTCTGTTAAATGATTACAAAAAATAATATGGAACTCCTCGAAAAATAATAGCAGTGATCCGTCATGTTACTGCTAATACATCTAGAAGAAAAAGAATAATTCTCAAAAGGCAAATAACTTTTGTTGAATCACAGCCTAACATCAAACACTTTCCTGATTTTTGTGAAAAGTTAAAAGTTTTCTAGCCCAATGTATTAATTGCGCAGAAACAGAATATTTGGAAGGCGAATTAACGTGTTGCGATATGTTAAAACTTTAAAAATTGAAACAATAAGGATACGGGAGATAAACTTACTTTGGATCATCTAAAAATATTCTTAAACAAACGCAATTATCCAATAAGGTAACCATTTCTGAAGCTCAAGCGGCTATGATTAAAAGTATCCGTTATAATCCTGCAACGAATATGCTAGGAATGGAATAGAAGATTAGTATAAAGTTAAGTAAAAAACATACATAGAAAGTAACTACGGTTCTATTAGTTCATACCTACTGGTTGGTAGTAAACATTGAAAGACACAAGCAACGAATTGTTTGATTAATGTTTTTCGGTTTAACAGGGTTTAGATGAAAAACGAACATTTTATTATATAATAAATTGTGCATTAGACGAATGATCGAATTTTTTTTAATCGGAGCTTGATGAATATACTTGGCGCAAAGATGTACAAGTTGTTGAAAGCTGATATGTTGCGAACCCTCTGAGCTGGCAAGCAATGGATTATTAAAATGAGATTAAGAAGTGTTATACGTATCAAAGAATATAAATATCGTTTACATTACTTTAAGAAACTGCTTAGAACTGCAAAAACAGTTTCACTTATAGAAATAATAAACTTACAGAAGTTATATGCAAATGCAAACTTTCACGATTATCACTCATAATTAGGATGCTTAGCTTTTTGAGTATTTTTAATTAATTTTTTACAAATTTAAATTATCACTCATAATTACGATACTTAACTTTTTAACCATTTTTTTATAAATTTTTTTTTAATTTATACATTTCGATAACAATTACAGTTATCTACTTCCTTAATTGATAATGGTGTTTGAAAATTATTTAAGCTGTCAAATAAATACATGAAATCTGAAAACATAAATGTAAGTCTACTATAATAGTTAGGAAACTATATGAAAAAACCAACTACGGAATATAATTTTATTTTAGTAAAGATCCGCTGAATCTTTTCTAGATTAAATATTATTAAACCGCCTTGAAAATGACAATTCAGAACACCCCCCAACGGAACAACGCTAACAACAATAAAAAATGTCACAATCAAAAAACATTAATCAAATTATAGCGTAATTCCAAAGTTATGAAAAAGTTGAATTAATTAAGTATTAAAAGTATTCACAACTTAACAGTGTAAATTCCAATTAAATAATAAGTATCTGGTTAAATCACAAATCCTACAAAGAAATAGTTTTCCATCCATATTTAAGGACTGTAATCGTTATTATACAATGAAAACATAATGTATATGTTTAAGCTTATCTTTAATTTTAAGTATATATGTTAAACTAATGCAATGCAAACTTAACATACTTCATTGGTAAAGTATTTACTTCGAGGTCTAGGAAAAACAGCGAAAACCTAGACATACCAACAGTTAATTTTAATGTTAATGCAGCGCTTTTCAAAATGTTCAGAATTTGTATGGTCTAAAAACCAACACATAAACTGGTAACTTTTAAAAATTAACTTTTTTGTATTTTGCACAATCCTAAAAATACCCCTTTTGTTATACTAAAAACCCTGCGATGGTAATCATTAGAAATCTTCGCGTGATTTTCATGGCAGTTCATGGAAGTCTCAGTTCACAAGGCAATCATAGAAATAATAGCGTGTATTTCCTGTGCTTGATACATGAACCCGACCAGGCAACAGGCAACTAAATAAAGAAAATTATTATATCATATAAATCTACATTAATCTAGGTTACCGTAGATTTAATTTCCATTTTTTTACTCTTTTTTACCTTGTATTGTTCATGTATAAAGTTCATTTGCACGTCACAGAAAATAGACGCACAATGCAGCCAATACAAGTACATTTTTTGAAGTATTGCTGTTCGCTACAAAATATAAATTAGACATTATAAATAAGAAGCGCCCCTTTAAATGTTATAAAACTACAACATAAGTTTTGCAGTTATATTTCTTATGTAAATATCCTCTACAAACAAACCAGCCCCTCCAGCCTTTATTACTTCCGTTCAACAATAATACGTCTAAGACCCTAGTAAGAACGTGGTAAATTGACGAAAAATTTAATCTACATAAGGATGGTTCATATAAAGTTTCCAAAACCCATTTTGACATGTGAATAAAATCATATTAAGGCTACAACTTACTGGAGCAACACAGAAACACATTTTCTTTAAGATAAATTTTTTAGCAAGTCATGCTGACAAATTTCGTAATCTCCCCACTCTGCTGTAAATAGCATTTTTCGTAGTTAATTTAATCAAAAATCCCTTCTTCTGGTACATACCATAAAAGTATGAATTAAGAAAAGTCAAAAAATTAGAAAAATTTGACACATATTTACGTTATTCATCGTCTGTACCTTGACCAACTTGCTTCCGTATAACCTTGTTTTTTAATTTGGATACAGCATATGAATTATGTGCATTTTATAAAATATAGGAATTTGAACATGACGAAATATGGAAATGAAATATAAACAATTATAAATAAATTCGACTATTACTTAAAAAAAGTTATTTAAATATAAAAATTTACCCAAATTTGCATTTTTTAATTGATTTATTTAATATTTTATATGCAAAGCTGTAACTAATGCTAATTATTATTGGTAAATGAATACCATTAATTCACAGTTGTTTATGTTTCTATAATAGATATTCTTATGGAGATAATTATATTATGTACTCCCTATTACAAAATTTGCGAAAATATACATTTAAACTGGAATCCAGAAAAAAAATATCAATTTCAATCACAAAAATATTTGTAATCAATATCTTTAATTTAGCTTTCTCAGTTTAATAATTTATTAGCAAATTGATAAGCATTTAATTATTTCCGGTTCAACATAATCGTGTGATAAATGATTATTTATGAATATTAATAAAACACTTTAAAGACATTACAATATTAGTTTATTTTTTCTGTCTTACTAAAGCTTCAGTTAATTGAATGAAAATAATTAGAAAATGTTAGAAAATTTTTTGGGTTACCTATCACGGTTACCACCGCCGCTTCCTGTTACACAGGATACGTTACTAAATTAAATTTAAAACAATAATAATATCTGATTTAAAGGGTTTTTATTTAGCGCTCTAAAGAATCTATTGTATGTAACACACGTAAACAAATTTAATTTAAAATTTGCAATTTTACCTTGACATTTATCATATGTTGCAACATGTAAATTAAGATACTTTTCTATCAAGTGCTCTAGTTAACACGCAGGCTACTTTGAGAATTGTTTTTCGACAATTTCTTTATATCGTAGACGGCGCACTGATTCACAATTAATAAATCGTAAAAGTTGATTAAGGGCATAACCAAAATAAATTTATCAAGTAGAATTGCTTCTTCTATTGATATGTAAGCTGTAATTTAACAAAAGTTAATTTTTTGTGCTTCCGTCCGTAACACTGACTTTCTCATCTCGCCTTAGCTGGCAAAACGTTAAAATTTTTAGTTTGGCACCACTGGTTTTTTATACATGAAAATTTGATCACAACTGTTCAAGTTTGATTCAAGTAAAGTTGGGTATGACTCATCGATGTAAAACTTTAGCATAAAATAAAATATTTTTATCTCTCTCTCAACTACATATATTAGAGAAGGATGGCCATAAAAACATAAATCTGTTGTACGGTTCATATTAGCGCATTAAAACGTGTGTCGTGATTAAGAAGCAGCATCCGTCACTCCTATAATTTTTTGAAATTATTGTTTATGCGTTTTTGTTTTACTTTTTATAAAAATAGATTTTTTCAAAGCTATTTACAACTTGTACAGTGAATTATCGGTAATTTGGTAACACTTGCATAATTTATACAAAATTTACAAAATTTTAGATAAGCTACGTAATAAGCACCTTAAATCTTAAGCGTAGTTATGAACATGCTTAATTTTTTTGAACGGGAACGTGACAATCAAGGGGCACTCGTTCCATTTGAATCTGTTATGCAGGTATGTAGTACATTATTGTGTAAAATATGATACTTGGAAGGACTACCTTTAGCGTCTGAAGCATGTGGGGTTAGTATAAATACAGTTAGTGCTATAAAAAAAGAGTTACAGAAGCCCAAAAAGTAAATAACCCTACACAGTCACCAGCTAAGCGGAGAAACGTAGGTATAAAATCTAACTACACCGAAGTTGATGACTTTGTAAAGAGAAAAAATTATGAAATGCATTCAAAATGTAAATACAAACATACAAGACATGTCTAGTACTATACCTGTTTTTGTAGGTATACATGTTACGCTGGCATCATTACAAAAAGAATTAAGCAATAGTCAAGTTTATCGATTCAGTAAATCAAGTTTACACATACATTCCATTGGCTTTCATCTAAAGTAGATGATGGTAAGAGAAGTTTACTGAAACAATCACATATTGCTGCCAATCGTGTACGATTCTTAAGAGAATATTACAAAAATAAAGAAGAACAATTATACAATCTTGTATACTTAGATGAAACTTGGATTTTCAGTCGAGGATCGCACAAAAGAGGCTGGCATGATAAATCTAAAGAAAGCGTGAAGAAGAAGCCAATGGGTGAAGGAAAAAGGTTTGTTGTAATTTAGTTATTACATTACAATTCCTAATAAAATAACTGTATTATTTAGATTTATAGTTGTTCATGCAGGTAATGAAGATGGATTTCCTTCCGATGCTTCACTTTCGTTTTCTACAAAGTCACAAAGTGCAGACGATCATGGAGATACGTGTGCGGAGTTGTTTACAAAATGGTTTGAAAATAATTTAATTGCAAACTTAAAAGAACTATCTTTAATTGTAATGGACAATGCTAGTTATCATTCCAAACCTCTAGAAAAAATTCCAAATAATTCATCTAAGGAAGAAAGGTGTAATTTTCTATTAAAGCATGTTTAAAAGAGAATTACTGCAATTAGTTGCAGATAATGCGATACCGAAGGTGTACGAAATAGATGAAATAGCACACAAGTGTGGACAGAGTATTACGGTTACCACCACATCACTGTCAATTTAATCCAATTGAACTGGTGTGGGCCAACTGCAAAGAACACTACAACAAAAGTATGGGAAGACATAATTTCAAATTTAACGATGACCATACAAAAGAAATATGGATGGAATATTTGCAACGAATTGATGGGACATATTGGCAGAAATACATTAAACATGCTGAAGTGTATATGTTACGAGTGGTGAGAAATTGAAAAACATTTTGAAGTTGTGCAACCATTAATTATATCTGTTAACGATTCCGCTTCGGAGAGTGACACTGATAGTGAATCATTTTTTTAATGTAAATGTTTTAATTCCAATGTAATATAAATATTCTAATTTTTACGTAACATACTGATAACTCTACAATAGGTGGACTGAATACATGAATTTATGTAAATTGCTTTTGATTTAATTTGGAGCAATATGAAATCTTTTAAACTATGCGCTAAATTAAAATATTAAACATCTATAATTTCGTTGAACTTAGAACTACATTACACTGCCCACACTTTCTTCTAGAAGAATGAAATAATCAGAAATGTATCGATATTTATGTTATCGTAAAGTATCTACAAGAAGTATGTCGATTACAAAGCAATAATTATGCTTCTAGAAGGGTTGTTATAAATCTTGAAAATAACAAACTAATTGCAACTTTTATCAATTTTTCCACCTGAAATGATTTAATTTATAATAAACAAAAAAGTATTTGTTTACTTATAAATATATAGGTTATGTATTATCATGGTATGTAATTATAATCAAACCATGTCCTAAATTATAAGAATTCACTGTCGCAGCAAAATATTTTTGACTCTATCAATAAAATAGCTGGATATAATGGATAATTTTTCTAGTTTAAAATATAAAAAAAATTCACTAATTTTCATCTTCCTTTGAGATTTTATGGAAATTTATGTGGAGACATCTGTCGATAAAAATATTAACTAAAAGATACTTTGCTGATTTAATGAAGACTTACGTCGCCTAAATCTTAGTTCGTGTAATTTAAAGAATGAACCATACCCAACTTTTTTGAATCAAACTATATGTATATATATATATATATATATATATATATATATATATATATATATATATATATATATGCTGCCAACATAACTGTAAATATAATGATGTCGCCAAAAAAATGCAAAAATATGATTAATAAATTAATGTCAGCACGACAAAATGTGTGAATCACACGTCCAGAAACAATTTTTGGGACTAACGCCTCGACCTACAATTCTGTTCATACTACCAAAACTATTGCTTCTGGTCTAGTGGCACAAATAACTATTTTTTAGGTGTGCAATTCGGAAAAACGAACTCACTATTTCTAGCCTGAGCCAGCAAAACGTTAAAATGTTTAGTTTGGTACCACTGTTTTTTTATACGTGAAAATTTGCTGACAGCTGTTATATACAAATTAGAACCGTTTGGCATGTTGTTGTTCAATGCTGTCCATTGGCGCAGTCCGGTGGTGAAGGGACTTGACCGCCAAAAACAAAATATATAGTTTATTTCAAAATATTTTATTAATTTCCTATAAAAATCAGGAAAACCTATGAAAGAAATACAAAAATGAAAAAACTTAAAACGACACTAAATAAGTTTTAATTTTGTTTATTTTCAGCAAATCGCTCCAATACTTTTGTCTGCTGAAATTTTGTTTTTAACAATATCATTCTCAATGTGTAACAGTGACAAAGAGGAAACGGCCATTGTGCTTCTTAGTCAAGTCTTTATGCGCCTCGTGGCAGAAAAACTTCTCTCACAACCAACCCAGATCACTGGGAGAGTATAGATTAGGACAGTACTCTTTTTTGATAATTTTCTTTAAACTTTCTGTTTTACTTTTTCCATTTATGGACTGAAACATGTTTTGTATGGCCATCGCTTCAACATTTAAAGCGGAAGTATCAATTTTTGAAGTATCTTTATAGTTGTTGATGAATTCCTCCGAGTTCACTATATCCAATGTAAAAAATGCACCGACAGCTCTTGCTAGTGGCACATTTCCAAATCTGTGCTTCAGATTAACGATGACATTGTCCTTTACTTGGTAGTAAATATTGATCTTGCAGTATTTTTTCAGCAAATTGTTCTATTTCCTACCAAATTTTAGACTGATTTCCGCATATTTCGAAAGTAAATATTGTGGTCATTAGCCTGACGAAGAGTTGCCTTGGGTTTGAAACTATAACACGAACTGAGTGAAATGTATGTAAAGACACGATAAATTCTGGTTTGATCGTCTGTTAGAAGGCTTCTACTGCATGGTTGTCTCGGTTCTTTTTCTAAACCTATTTTAATAGTTTCATAATTTGTAAGCAACCATCTTGCAGTTTTCAGAGCGACAACTCAGACTTCCCATTTCACGGTTAGATTTTATATCAAGAGTATCTTGTAGTTTTTGGAGATTTGCATGGCGTCCAGGTTGGGAAAAGTGGACGTACAAAGCTTCCACTTCGTTAAAAGTTTTTGCTGATAAATCATTTGAGCATGAATCTACAACCACCAGATTAAGTTTGTGCGCTAAGCAGTGGATATAAACTTATTCGGGGTACACTTCTTTTATAAGAGTTTGCAAGGCTTGATGTTTGCCAGACATAACACAGGCAGTATCATAAGCCTGTGCAAGAATTGGAACATCGCCTCGCTGGTATTAATAAGCTTTTCACATCTCTAGGATTGGAACAATTAACAAAACCTACAAACCTTTCTACGATATCCCATTCCATTGTATATGAGATGATTATAGACAACTGCTTCTTTTTTAAACATCTGGCCTCGTCCATTTACAAATAAAAAAGCCACATATTTTTGTTTCATTCGCAATTTCCTCTAGTGTAAGGTTTGATATCATCCCATTGTATATTGTATATCTGGACCGAGAAATTAATGTTTTTAAAGTGAAGTGAAAAGTTCTTATCATATATAGAAATGAGTTGAGCGATTTCCAAGAAATTGCTCTTATTTTTGGAAGATGGGCCCTATCTGTGTTCTCTTAAAGGCTAACCCTGATGAACAAGAATCAGTATAACGTCGATAAGTTTTGATAAATATTCTCTGTTTTGGACAATTTCTTCGTGATACCATCCAATATTTTGTTGACTAACATCTCCACTTTAAGTGATTTCCAGTAGGATTCGTACATTTGGCTGCACGTAGCATTTACTGATGATTCCGCATGTTTTTTTAAAGACTGCTAACTTCTTCCAATTGTTACTGTTTTAACAAGCGGTAGATTTTGTCTTGTTTAGTTTTGCTGTATTTTATTATGTATTTCATATCTCGACGGAAACAATCTCAACTTTGTTCCAAATTTAGTTTTCGGAAAATATATAATATATATTCCCAAAACTATTGTTTCTAGTCTAGTCATACAAATAACTATTTTTTAGATGTGCAAAATCGGAAAAAAAGAATGTTCGTGCTTATACTTGTGTTTCGCAAAAAACAAAGAAAGTTCGTCGATGAACTGTACGTGTTAAAATGTATAAGAGGTATAAATAAAAATAAGGAAACGCAGGATAGGGTAAAGACAAAGGACTGCCAAGAAGGCCGTACCAGGGTGGCTGTTTATACATTGAGAGGATCTAACAATAGTTATTTTTACCATTAGACCAGAAACACTAGTTTTTGCGAGTATGAGCAAAATTTCGGACCGAGGCGGCAGCTGAGCCTCACAACTGCGAATTTTTTTGTGAGGACGTTATCAATTCATTAAAAATGTGTTTAAAATATGTTTGGTGACGCATGGCAATTTAAAATTATATTGGCAGCACTGAACACTAACATGTCAAATACTGTAATGTGTATGAAACTGTCAGAAAATGTTTATGTACGAAAAATCGGTGGTGCTCAACTAAAAATTTTAACGTTTTTCCGACCCAGGCCAAAACAATGCGTTTCATTTAAGGATTGAAAAGTCAGTATTGTCGGACGAAAGCACAAAAATTATGTTCCCCGATGATGGGCACAGTTTCGGGTGCGCTAAAACCAATCTTCATAGTACTTGTGCAATAGCAAATGAGGTATTTCTCATAACATTGATTTTGCAGTAATAAAAAATATTACTGTTACTGATGTTACAAAATTATCATGAATAAAGTCATGTTTCATGAAGGCAGATCTTAAATTTTTGAAAAGATAAGGTATATCTGCATCCTGAAGTATGTATCGGAACACTATTTTCTGAATGCTGTCAACGTGTATCTACACCCACGCCAAATTCCTTATTTTTACTTCCCATATCACTAACAATACCTAAAAAAAAAACAAAACAAAAAATATGCTATATTAAACCGATTTATGAATTTAATGAAAACTATTAAAATTGGGGAAAATGGGGTGTGGAAACCTGTTCAAGCAGGAATTATTTTAACTACAAAAAATATAATTTCAATACCAGATGAGTCACTAACAGCAAACAAGTATAAGCACTTTTTGACATCAAAATGTAATCAAGATGTGTTATAAAATTTATATGTCTTCCACGAAATGCACTACAAGCTACAAGAGCTCCTAATTAATAACGGAGGCACAGTTTATAGAAATAAAAATGGAAAGTGGAAACTACAGCAATGATTCTGACAACCATTATATAAACTTTTTAGTGAATCTATCAAATATACTATTTCTGTACTTTCAGAAGTATGTATGTATTCCTTCTGCTTTATTAGCAAGTTCTGAAAATAATGAAGAATTGTATGCTACAAACGATACGATTAACCAAAATATTATTAATAATTTGCGTGGTGCAGGTATATTTAAGTCTATGTCTAAATGCACCTGCAGTAGAACGCTTACTGCAACGCACCTGGCAAAGAGACAGAAATTCTGACATAATCAAGAAGAAAATTGATATAACCCTCGGATGTAATTTTTAATATCATACCAAAAATTGATGAGTTTGTTGATCACCACATCGCACTATGGTAGTTGTATTATGTAACCGTACTATGTCAATAGTATTGTATTAAATTATTCCTGCATACCTAATACATTATAGTCATAACAGAATCTAATAAAAAAATTGAACATGCTGTTTTTAACATAAATTTTCTTTTAAGTAAATTTTCAATTAGTTTTGAGATAGGTATGTATGATTACAATTAAACCCTACCAAGAATAAAGATTTATTATTACAATCCCATTAATAGTCATAAGAGGGCTGCTGTTTAAAGTAAAATATGTGTTTGACTCTTAACATCCAAACTTAAATTTGTGCGTTTTTACACACGCTAGAAACACTTTAGAGCTATACATATAACTAATTTTTAATTTCCAGCGCTCGCCGCCATGCTTAAGTTCACTTAATGTTGTAAATGTATAGCATTTTGTACGAATTGTGCGCATGGTTACAGTTAAGTGTAGAATTTTGTTGTTAAAGCATGTGATGAACATTGCGAAATAGGTTAGTGGAGTTTTTATATATTAACCGTGCATTAACTTGTGAAACATATGTCAAGCATCAAGCATAAATTTCACCAAGGTGATTTTACGTTAAAATGGAAATCTTATACCTATATTAAAATAATCGGGTCATTTACTTCACGCAGATTGCGATACAACTGCTTGATGGATTTCGATGATTTTTTGATATGAAGGTAATTTTCCGTAGAAGGAATAACGGAGCCAGAATTTGAAGTAAATGTAAAAATTGAATAAATATGATTGAAAATGCTGTATTATCGATATTTTTATTTTTAATTTTTTTTACGTTAACATATGTACCTGTATTAATATTCTATCTGACATGAAGTTTTAAACGTCATTCTGACATAGATTATTGTTTTTGTTTCTACAATGTTGTAAATTTAATTTTAACTGTAACATTTTGCGGGAGAAAAGCTCGTTCTATATTAAAACACATCAATCAGTACACACTTTAAATGTTGAATACAAATGTATGCACTGGGTGAGCAAATAAGAATGGCCGTCGGCCTTATCTTCAGATCTGATTATAGTACAGCTTTGGAAAAAAAATTTATAACAAAAGTGGCCCCCGAGAAATACCTATAAATTATTTATAGAATTGTAGGTCCACCGCTAGAGGGCGTAATTGAATACCAAAATTTTAAATAACCAAATTTTGCAAAAATTGCCTAATTAAAGGGCATTATAAATAAGATAATAAGGTTCTACGGAAAATTCTGCGTACTTTTTATTAAACAAGTTTTAGTCTATTTTTTCAAATAAGAGGTGGGGGAGAGTGGGAACCTAGTTATGAAAAAACACCTGTAAGTCCGGTTCTGCTTAATCGATCTTCGCAAACTTACTCTTGTTGAAAAGAACTCCTTTCCACCAATCTAAGTGTTATATACTCAACGCAACTTAATAAGTAACGTGCAGATTAGAGGGCGCTATTTATTTTTTGTTTATAAATCTAGTTCTCTTTAAACAATATTAAATGCAAGCATGCAGTTTTAAGAATGGATTATGAAAGTAGACCAAATTAGCAACAAAATGGCGAAAACCGCATGTCAATACCTTTTTTTTATCCCGAGATATCTTAAGAAACGTGTAAACGGTGTACATTTTTTGTCAAACTTCAATTAGACTGGTTAACTTTAACGGAAATCAACAATTTTATATTATAAGTGTTTTGTAACTGTGGTTTCCTATTAGTGGAGTTTATCGGCCTATTTTCACAGTTTATGCTTTTTGAGCGCGACGTTTCGGAAGCGGACTCTGCTGCAGGGGAATACTAACCAAAACCAAACCATACAATGAAGATTAGAATTTCAAGAATTGTGTATACAACCTACCATGCGAATGCGGCAGAGCATACATAGGAGAGAGCAGTAGACCACTCAAAGTGAGAACACAGGAACAACGTCCGTAAGGGCGAAACAGAAAGATCAAGAATCGCCGAACATGTCTGGAACGAAGACCACCGCATCCAATGGGATAACATACAGATAGTGGCAAAAGACGAGAACACAACTCGTCGGAAACTCAAAGAAGCCACATACATCGTACTAGCAGAAAATCCAATAAGCCAAGCTAGTGTAGAAATGAAACCCATATGGATTCCAATAATGCGCGAAGAGCTTAAGCGCAATACACCTGCGCAAGAAGTTACGGTGCAACATGCGCAATAAACTTCTGCGCAACCACGAAAAGTATATATATATATATATATATATATATATATATATAAGTTCTAAAAAATATATATTGGATTACTCAGTGGCTCAGCGGTAAAGGTGTCAGACTAGTAAGTGAAAGTTACCAAGTTCGAATCTGAGAGTAGTCAAGTGCTTGGGAAAAATTATATATAACATATGAATTCGACTCAAGTGCGAAAACAGTCCTTCTCAGGACTAAGCCTGATGACGGAAGCAGAGTCCGCTTCCGAAACGTAGCACTCAAAAAGCATAAACTGTGGAAATAGGCCGATAAACTCCACTAATCAACAATTTTAGTCTTGTTAGAAAGGCCTTACATTGGTCTATCTGCAATAGTTAAAAAATGTTGTCATACTAACGTTACCGTCCCCGCTAGAGCGCGTTATCTAGAAGATTAACTTTTCGTTCAGAGTACGTACATTTAAAAATAATTTTATTGTAAACGTAACAAAATTGCCTCTTATTATTATCAGATGATCGCCACACAAAAAGTAAACAAAATAGGGTAGGTATAGGTAAATTTCGCTATTCGATAATTTTTATCAAACAATATATATTAGCAAACAAATCTGAAAACAATTTAACCAATCTAACAATCAACAATTTAAAAAAATTACAACAAACTCTAAGAATGTGACTAGTACCGTCCCATATGTTCAAACTGTCGTCCATCATTTTCAATACAACTTTCTAGTCTCTGGCGGGTGGATAACACGGAAGTTTCAATTTCTGCCGCTGAAATGCTTTGTATTGCATTTCGTATCCTTGCGATCACGTCTGTCGTTATGGGTCTGTTGGCAAAAACAAGTTTTTTTGATCGCCCCCACAAATAAAAATCTAAAGACGTCAGGCCTGGGGACTGACTGGTCAGTGAAATAAACTTCCACCTCCTATCCATCTATTAGGATATGTTTGATTAAAAAAATTTCGAACATCCCTAGAGTGATGTGCCGGGCACCCATCATGTTGGAAAAACATATCACGACGAATTGCCAGTTGTACGTCTTCTAAAAGAAGTGGCAATTCGTTTGTTAAAAAATCTAAATATCTTTCCATTAAAAAAATATGGTCCAATTATTTGTCTACCTAAAATGCCGCCCCACACGTTTACTGCTGATGTTGGACCTCCCGCATCCAGTGGGGATTTGTTTCTGACCAATAGTGCATGTTATGGCGATTTACACTACCATCACTCCGAAATGTTGGTTCATCTGACCATATAATATGTGAAAGTATTTCAGGATTTTCTCCTATCATATTTAATAGCCAGTTACAATAATCGGGTCTGCTATGAAAATCTCCAGCATTTAAACCTTGGTGTAGGACTATGTGATATGGGTGCAATCTAAAATAAAAATATTTCGTTATTAACAAGCGAAAAAAGTCTTCAAGTGCTTTAACTCGTGTGGTGCTTTTACGAGTTTTTCGCCTGGCCTCTCATTATTTTATATTTTTAATATTTGATACCAATAATACAATTTTGGTAACAATAGTTATTTATGGTACAAATAAACGTGACCTTTTATTGTGAGTGATTTTTTTAAGTAATTACTGAACTGAACTTATTTGATGTTTTATTACTATAGCTGGACAAAAAATGGCAGACCACCTTACACACTCAATAAACTAAAAATTTTATCACAAATTAATTATGACATACTGACATTTACTTAGATATAATTGAAAAATTAAAAATACGGAAATTATAGGTAGGTACTTTTAAGGATTGCGCACGCGAAAAATTTTAATAAAAGTTTAATAAAATTTGTAGGTAGAAATTTATAAAAAAAAAGTAGTCACCTGTGTTCTCTTACGATATTTCGAATGGTGGTTTGATTTATTTCCAAGACTCTGGATATATCTGGTGTGCTTACATGAGGGTTAAAATTTACATATGCCAAAACATTTATTATATTTTCCTCCATTCCACCTCTACCACGTCTTCGATACACGGGAAGATGAACGCTTCCTGTAGTACGCAAACGTTGAGCGATTCGAAGAAATACTCTGTTGCTGTGATGTCTGCTGTTTGGGTACTGCAGCGCATAAACTCTGGAAGCAACGGTTGCATTTCTCATGCACTCGAAATAAACAGCCAATATGTCAAAAGCTTCTTCATTTGTAAGAATCATATTTTTCTAATTATGATATCGAAAATGATTACCTGGATAAATTAACAACTGCAACAAGACTAATCATTTTTGACATATGTTCTCGTATTAATCATAGCCTACTTGATTTCAACTGGTAATTTACTTAATATATTAACTACTGTGTAACTGTAAGTTTTAAAATATACCTAATATGGTTATTATTCTTGAGCAATTTTCATAACATGTGATACACATATCATATTTTCAAAATTTGTTTGCTAACATATATTGTTTGATAAAAGTTATCGAACAACAAGTTTTACTGATACCTCAATTTTTATGCAGCGAAAATTAACCAGTCTAATTGAAGTTTGACAAAAATGTTCACGCTTTACACGTTTCTTAAGACATTTCCGGATAGGAAAAAGGTATATACATGCGGTTTTCGCCATTTTGTTGCTAATTTGGTCCACTTTCATAATCCATTGTTAAAACTGTATGCTTCCATTTAATATTTTCCAAAGAGAACTAGATTTTAAAAAAATAATAAGTACCGCCCTCTAATCTACACGTTACTTATTAAGTTGCGTTGAGTATATAACACTTACATTGGTGGAAAAGAGCTCTTTTCAACAATAGCAAGTTTGCGAAGATCGATTAAGCAGAACCGGACTTACAGGCGTTTTTTCACAACCAGGTTCCCACTCTCCCCCACCTCTTATTTGAAAAGATAAACTAAAACTTGTTTAATAAAAAGTACACAGAAGTTTCCGTAGAACCTGACTAGCGTATTTATAATGCCCTTTAATTAGGCAAATTTTGTAAAATTTGGCTTTTTAAAATTTAGGTATTCAGTTACGCCCTCTAGCGGTGGACCTACAATTCTATAAATAATTTTCAGGTGTTTCTCGAAGCCACTTATCTTATAAAAAATTTTTCCCAAAGTTGTACTATAATTCGATCTGAAAATATGGCCGACGGCTGTTCTTATTTGCTCACCTTGTACATACCTACAAATGTGGTGATTATCTGAGAAAATATAGTAGGTAGTTATTTTAAGAAACATAGCGAATTAGAACTAATTACGTGTATACGATCAATGTGATTTCTCAACAGAATGGAAAACCTATTTTAATCAGCAATATGTCATATTACATAGAAAAGTTGTCAAAGTGAAACCTAGTTTAAATACATACACATCTAACTAAATAGGTCCATCTACTAATGCATACGCGTACTAATTCAAATGCAACCACCGTGATTTTGCAATAAAATTAAAGAAAGTATTTAAAAAAAAAAAGACCAAGCAACGCATTCACATCTTGAAAACAAATGTAACAAATGTGATTATTCAAACAAAACTATATACAACTTATGAATACAGGCACAATTTAGTTGATATTAATTTAAATTTCAATTAATTTGTACAAAAAAAAAAATATAAAATTGGATTGAATTAATTGTAGGGTAATAACTATACATTTGAAATATTTGTGTAGGATTGAGATGATTTAAATCAGTGATTTAAATCGCGATTTAAATCGAATGATTTTTATTTAAAAAATCACTCATTTATATGCTCGATTTATTTGCAATGTCACTAACAAAATAGCGGTGCTCTAATGAATACACTTATTAAATTAAACGTCAAGGCACCACTTTTTACAGGAGTCAAGGTTTCAAACAAAATTATGCACGAAACGATCCACATGATTGGGGCCATGATCTAAAAAGACCGGGTGTAGCAACGCGCATTATGGCCGATCGAATAAGAATAGAGAGCCAATCAAATTTTTATCCAGAATGTAGCGCCATATTCAAATGCAGAATCAGTCACACAAATTTGTAACTCATAATACGTAAAAAATTATAATAATCATAAACTAATAAAAATATATAATTCTTAATAAATTGAGGGAAAAAAATCAATTTCTCTTGTACCATTATATTGCGTATAATTTTTGCAATTTACAATGCAGCACGTTGACACAGTAGCTCCGCAAAATATAACGACCGATTTTGGTATTTTCAAGTTATGTTAGGTTATGATTTAGACATGTTGCCATGATGCTTTTTGTGTTTTGGATAAATTTCTGATTGGTGGCTACTGCGCATCTTTGAAATTGCTACACCTGGTCTTTTTACATCATGATTGGGGCTAGCACTGAATAATTGAAAGAGGCTGCAAACTGGAAATAAGTAACTGCTTCTTCTGCAGGAGTGGAGAGACTATTTTCTTCGTTTAATTTAGTATTCCTGTTAAAGTGTTTGAACAGTAATATCGAAAAACTATAATAAAAAAATCTTAATCTTAATTTTGTTTTTTAAAATTTTTGTTTTTTGTAATGAGTTAGATTGGTATGCCTTTTTCAATCTTTAAATTAAACAAACAAAATTAGTGTTGTATATTTATCATAGTCTTGTATCGGTTTTCACCTTTTCATTGTCTTCAGTCGTCTTCTTTATAATATAATTATTTATAATTAAGAAATAAGAAAAGTTCTTGTAAACATAGGTCCGTAAATGCATACTTTTCAACATACAGTGTGTTAAAGTAAATTTTCGAAATTAATTTATTTTTCATTCTAGGGACCGTTAAAGATATTGAATTGAGATTTTAAACATTGTAAGCAAGTTTGGAACAAGAATTGAAAACATATGCGGCCCTGGTGTCAGAAGAGTAACTTGCACAGTTTAAGATTCACCTATTTTACTGGAAAACAGTACGTTAAGTCGAAACATACTAAGACGACTGTTTTGTTTGTTTTTGAGAGGTCTCCTAATAATCAGGTGCAAAAATCATATACAGGGTGTTACAAAAAATTGATGATAAAAACACTTCAACATGCGCTGTAGGTACGTCAATGGAAACAAATGTCAAAATTTAACTACGTTACGTAATGCACGACACTACTGCAAGTTTATGGCCGTGCAATTTTTCAACACCTTGTATATGAGAAAAATTTATTTGTAATGACTAGATCAATCAATCCGATTTAAATAAAAATCACTTTTTTTATCAACACTGTAATTGGTGCGATTAGTGAAGATATATTATATGTATTATTCAACATTGAATAAAATTTTAACTTTAGTTTCATTTCAAATGTTACGTAAGACATCTATATAATTCAGATGTAATGCCTTGCTTAAAAAATTTATTTCAGAAATTTCATTTCCTTTCATATGATCGCAATGCCCTCTCATATATAAAATTAGAAAGAGACGGCAGACTTCATCTAAATTGAGTACATTAACTTCAAAAGTACCGGCTTACACTGTCCATACTCATTTAGATAAACAGGGTGTATCAAAAATGTGGAGCATAAATTTCATCATGCTTATCTACAGACCAAAGTAATACCAAAATCGGAATTTCATTTTCCAATTTTCTTTCTTATGTGAAGATGACTGTAGCTACTAATTCCTAATGGTAGCAACTTTAACATTAGATAACATCGACCTTTAAAGGTCTCAAAATAAGATATTTTTACCTTTAAGCTATTTTGGTTCAGAAAGGCTGCTTGCAAAATATTTGTGAACCGCTTTCCTTTAATTAAATACACATCTGCAGTTAATTTTCATTATCGTTAACTTTATGAGTTATTTTCTTGGTGTTTTATAAGTTCTGTGTTATACGTTTGTTTATTTGTTTCTCTAATTCTTTTCCTATAGACATTAGCTTTTTTTGTATTCTCTTCACAGTATTTACTATTCTCAGATAATTTAAGTTAAAGTTTAGTTACTCATATGTAATTGAGTTAGCTCAACCGAAAACATCCAATTAGAAGCGTAATGCGTAGATTAGGTCAAAGACTTCAAAACACGGGAAGCATCGTAGTTCAAACTATTAACAGGGGCCGAGAAGGCCGCGTCAGATTGGACGAATGAAAGGAATAAACCACTTAGCTGTTGAACATCTTTACCAGTATAATTTTACTCAAGTTCAGCTTAACATAATAACAATTATAACAGTCGTATTAATTATTGCGAATAGTTACTTGAGCAACAAGACGAACATGCACAAAAAATACTCTGAACAGACGAATTTATTTTTACGAGAAATAGAAAATTCCACGGATGGCACATGGAAAATCCGTATGTTATTGGTGAAAGAAATCATTAAGTAATATTTAGTTTAAACATGTAGGTGAGAGTTCTATGAAATGAAATTCTACTTCCAAACCCAATTAACGCAAATGATCACGTGTTGTTTTTAAATAATAACATAAATTAATTGGAACATGTACCATTAACTAAAGTGACTGCAATGTAATACCAGCACGATGGTGCACTGACTTATTTTGGACTACTCGTGAGAACATAGATTTAATTTTTTGCACTTGGTCATTATTCGAACACACATTGTTACATACCATTTACAATAAGCAATTCTTGCCCTACAAATCCGTAATACTCATGCATTTTACTTTATACTTTACTTGAGTGATACACCCTGTATGTACGCTGGTACTACAATTAGTCACTACCTCTTTTTAACAATCCACCGCTATATAGGTTTTGTAGTGCTCAATGACGTATCGATTGCTTGCAAATATTTTAACTACATCTTTGACTAATTGCTTTTCGTTTGCCAAAACCCAATGACGATGAATGCTAAGCATAGCTAACCCATTCAACTTATTTTCATTAATAGTGCTCCTTAGCCATGTTTTAATTCTACGGGAGCTAAATAAACGTTCTATAGTGCTAGTTGTACATGGCACTGAAAGCAGTGTGACAATGGCCTTTCTAATTGTCGGAAAAAACAATTCGAATAACGACATTTATGTCAATATTTAAGGGCTTTTCAATGTCGTCTGCTTCCTTTAAAACGTCGGCTGTTACGTTCTCCGCATTTTTTCGATGTTCTCTAAGCATTTGAAGAATAGTTAGAATGTGCTGGTTGGCTTTGGCGGTATCGAGCGTTTTTATTTGAAGTATGTTTGCCACGGGTTCCAGAATGGCGGAATACCTAGCTATTAATACTACTGGCACAATAAGTGAAAATTTGCATGCCGCTGCGTGTCACTTGAGACAATTGTGTTCCCTTATAGAAGTGCCACACATACCAATTATTTCATTTTGTATGATAAATGATCAGTATGATGCGTTGATCCGTATTGAAAATGGTGTCCTATTTGTGAATCACCTGCTTTGATGCATAAATGACATAAGTCTTTAGACACGCCTTCATCCAAATTTTTGTCGCAAAAGATGGTACACGACACAATTGAGGACAGTACTTTCTTGTTATTCTCTATTACTTGCTGCGAAGATTGTTATAGTTGGATCTCAACTAGGTTAACGATTTTTGCAGCCTTGTGTCCTTGGGTAAATATATGAGTTTTGCATTGATTGTGCACGTCCTTGTATTTAGTGAATGGTCTGATGATGAAAGAACCCCAGCCACCCTTCATCACGCTGGCTGACGGCAGAAATAGCACACAATATTTACAAAAAGCACCTCTGAGCCACCTTGAATAAGTTAACCTTGGATAATGTGTCCAACCAGTGATGATTACATTTTTCTTTAGGTGTTCGGCATCAGCCGCAAAATAATAGTTTTTAGAGAGTACCTATCCAGCAATTTTTCAGAAGTAGTTTTCTCTTCCCAACTTGCGTAGTAGTCGCGAGACCTACAAAATTCCCAATATCATCTTCATGACAAACGTTGCTTTTAGTTTCAATTTCACTATCTGGTACCATAGTTTGAACACTTTGAACTGAAGAAGGCGAAGGTTCGGCGCCCGCAGTCGCAATGTCAGTGCCCGGAGAAGAGTGTGGCTGCACTTCCTCGTCTTTTTCCTTATCGCTACTGCTGTCGGTAACGTTGGAACTTTTATTTCGTTTTAAATTCACTGGAAAAAATAATAGTATGTTACGTGTTGAGAAAGTTATATACAGGAGCTAAGCAGTGGGAAGTTTGTAATTTCCATGATTCCTTAATTGCTTTAGAAATACAAGCTGTGTTCTGTATGTAATATACTTTTTCTCAGGCCACTCTGGTCAGTGGTAACTGTTACAGATTTATAAAGAAATTAAAACATGGTTTATTACATTATATTTTTGTTTAAAAGACACCACCCTAACCCTCTCTTATTTTAACTACATTTAAAAAAGCATAACCTTAAAAAATAAAATTTTTTTGTCGAGGACAAAAATCAAACACGAGCGGCCGCGTCATAAGCGCGTCGATAACCATTAAACCATCATCGTGCTGATGGAATAAATCTGAGTGGAAAATAAAGACATACAAACCGATCACAAATAGATTACGGATTTATCCGTAACAGTAGAAATAAATACTAAAAATCATATTAGAAGAGTAAGTACTTACCAAAACATTTTCTAATATCCATTTGTTGCAATTAAGTGAATTATACGAAATAAATCAGAAAAAACAAAAAAATTCAAAATTTAATTACTTATTATAATTTATATTTTTAGGTTCCAGCCTACATATACATACGTAGATATAGAAGGTTATGCAATCGATTTTTTTCACTATCGCTAAATCGACTCATTTTACGTTTGGAAAAGTTTCGCCAAGATCGGTCTTAATGTCTATGTGTGCGTGGATGTATGTTATAATACACCAAATGGATGTTAAGATACGTGCCTAAATAAAATTGGACTTTATTTGTACGAAGATGACATTTAATGTGGAACATAAATTCTATGGGAACTGTGTGAATTAACATATTGATACGCATTTTAGCACAAAATATATTGTACTTACATTATTGAAATACATTACTAATAGAAATTGTATTAAACATGAACTAACACACTTGTATTACTGATTGTACGTAGTATAACCATGCTTTTTAAAGTGTAAAACTTTCTAATCGGAGTCACTATCTACGTTCGTGCTTTCACAATAGTTTGTGATGTTAATAACCAGTTCGTCAACTGTGATGTTCAACAGTTCTTCCCGTTTATACCATTGCTTTATTATTTCCTTAGTATGTCGCACACAATTATCCCATACAGTTTCATCACATTCCTGTAAAGCTTTGTTTCACATAGCAATTACGGTCTCATCTTCACAGCCATCTCGTCCAATATGTTCATATCATAATATCCCTTTGCGTGTGCCCATACGAATTCTATGGCATTAAACTCAGTGCTAATCTTAATACTTCGTGTCCGTAGCTTCTTATTATTTCATATACTTCTTCGTACATTTTTGGATTTAAAGTGACTTAATTAGACCATATAGCTCGGTTTTAAAGAGTGTGGGATCGTGACTGATGTGATTCTGTGTTAACCAAGAAACCATATTGCCTTTTGTACAGGATGAAGTTGGTAGCTTTTCAACTAACATTGAATGATACGGTGCATTATCAATTATAATTAGCGAAGGCTGTTCTAAATTTGTTAACAAATGTTCAATAAGCCGTTTTTTAAACGTCCCCATTCATTTCACCATGATAATCTTCCTTTAACGATCGTGATGCAAATAACAGAGCAGCGCCATGTACAAATCCTCTGGCGGATCCGGCGTGAATAACAATAAATCTCTTGCTATCGTAACCTTGAGGTTACGATATTCATATGCACATAAAACAAATTGATTTCGCGTTTATAGGTTTATTCTGTCTACTACATTTGCTTATTCACGGAATGGGATGTTTCGGTGCAGCCAATTCAGCGCGAGGACGTTTCGGCATGAGGACGATTCGGCGCAATCCGATTCGGTGCGGAGACGTTTCGGCGCAAGACGCTTCGGCGCGAAGACGATCCGGCGCAAAATTTGGCGCAAGGACGTTGCGGGACCATACTATTTATACTCCAAGATATATTTTACAATAATTTTATTTCAGCAAATGCTCGACATGTCTTCCGTTAGCCAAATGACCATAGTCTAATCGATCTACAAATTCCTGCTGCACATTTCGAACCATTTCGGGCGTTAGTTGACTAACGGAGGACATTTCGAACATTTGCTGAAATAAAATTATTTTTAAGTTTACGAATCTTTGTTATCGATATAATAAAACGTTATAAAATTATTTTATTTTTCGTTTTCTTCATGATCTTTTTTCAATTTTTAAATTTTGAATGCGAATAACTGCAAAACGCTTGGACTTAGGTATAGCACATGCTACATGACAAATGTTTAGAATTGTAAGGGCAATCCAAAAATGCAATAAAAAATTGGGTTGCAATTTGAAAAAAATTTTGTTTAGCAAATCTTTTTTGAGACACCCTGTATAAAATTTTTTTCGCAAAATATGCCCTGAAAGAATATAAAATCGACGGGTCCGAGCGATTTTTGAAAAAAATTGTGCTTTACGAGATATTGAATTTATTCCAACCTAAACGTCCACACTGTGTATATATATATATATATATATATATATATATATATATATATATATATATATATATATATATATATATATATATATACACACCAGGTGATTCACGTCGATGATACCTTAGACGTTTACGGAAAACGAGAAATGGGACCTTTTTGAAAATTTGGTCACTTGCATGGCTGGCTCGGATCTATCGATCTAAAATATTTTTAGCGTTGCGACGTTGTCGCTTATGTGGAAAAGTGGCATCGCCTTTGATATTTTTAATGAGACGCCGTGTATATTATTACATTGTTGGGTTAGCTATTACTTTTAAATTATTTGTGCGTCACACATCCCTATGCCTATCTTCAACCGATTTTGAGTAATTAATTAATTTCTTTATTTTTTAGCCAAAACATGGTTCCAATCGAATGTTCATTATTGTCGTGTTTAAATTTGTAGGAAGTTGAAATTCTGGATGCACTCTATGAATAAGCTGTTCATCAGTTCTGTGTAACGAAATTGGTTACATATTGCACAGGGTCGTTCGAAATTCGTTACGTTTCCGCAAGGTACAAAAATGCAGAAAAGTTCATTATTTCAAATGGGGCACCCTGTATATTATCGAATATTCTGATAGACAATTGAAGTCCCTTTAAAATGATGTATCATGTTCCTATACCTAAACAGATCACCCGACCTCACACCTCTTGATTTTTACTTGTGGGGTAATTTGTAGAGGAAGGTTTATATGACACCGGTACTCACGAAACAAGACCTGCGTCAACGAGTTATCCGGGGCATTGAAGAGCTAGATCCCACAGAGATATGGCGGGCCACAATTTCATCAACGATTATTCGTATTCTGAAATCTTTGGAAACCAACGGTCGTCATTTTGAAAATTTATTGTAAATGCTTTCTAGTTTTGTTAGTTATTGTTTGATATTATTTGCATTGCGATTCATGTTTAACTGAAGTTGTTATTTGACGTTCTTTTTTTATGAATAACAGTAGGTATTAATAATTATTGAAATTATTGTATAATCGTACAAACTTTCTTTTGTCCATTGGACGCAAATTAGGATACATTTCGTTGAACTTCCTGCATGTTCTCGCTATAATTTGGTCACATTGTCCATGAAAAATAAATAGTTTTATCAAACCTTGAATTGTGTAGTAATTTCCTGCTATTTTGACCCTTTTCAAATTTCTCCCGTTAATAAACACCCGAATGTTTTACTATTAGTGCACTAATTGTGGCAGAAAAGACAGAATAGTGCGATTTTTATAGGAACATGGTTCTATTTCGGAAACCTTACTGTTTAAGTATAGGAACATGATATATCATTTTAAAGGGACTTCAATTGTCTATCAGAATATTCGATAATATACAGGGTGTCCCATTTGAAATAATGAACTTTTCTGCACAAATATAATTTAAAAGTAATATCGAACCCAAAAATGTAATAATATACAGGGCGTCTCATTAAAAATCTCAAAGGTGATGCCACTTTTCCACATAAGCGACCACGTCGCAACGCTGAAAATATTTTAGATCGATAGATCCGAGCCAGCCATGCAAGCGACCAAATTTTCAAAAATATCCCATTTCTTGTTTTCCGTAAACGTCTAAGGTACCATCGACGTGAATCACTGTTTGAAATTTAACTTTTGTTCATAGTAGTTTATAGCATATATATATATATATATATATATATATATATATATATATATATATAAGCTGCTGGCCACTAAACTTACACGTAGTGATTTTAGCAAAATTTAAAGTTAAATATTTTCAATAGGAATGCAAATTTTTGAACGCGGCTTGCAAATTTTAAGAGCTAGTTTTTTTCGGGTTAAGCTGCATGACGTATATTTATCGTAGGACCATAGGTTTATTATATACGGGGTGATCAATGAAGTCATGCAAAAAATCAAAAAGTTTGTAAAAATTTGAGTGGCAAAATTTTTAAAATGCTATAACTAGACATTGCATTGACGGTTCTTGATGATTTTTGCGGATTTGGAATCCTTGTTTCGGACATAACAGTGAAAAGAACATTAAATAAAAACAACTTGAGGTGAGAATTTATTTTTACAAAAACTTAAATAATGCCAAACCTTAGAGGGCGTCGTACCCTACGTTTTTGTTTATTATCGTGTAAATTTCAACCCTCAAATAAAATGCTTAGACCATAGAAATCTACGTGAAACAAGGATTCCAAATCCGCAAAAATCATCAAGAACGGTCAATGCAATGTCAAGTTATAGCATTTTAAAAATTTTGCTACCCAAATTTTATGTTGAGTAGTTAAGGCCTAAGGTCCTTAATCCAAAACTGACAAAACGTCTAGAGATATTGAAGTTACCTTAGTAACGGAACCATATTGCAACGACCAAAAAATTTTTTGCGGAAATTTCACCCATACAAACTTTTTGATTTTTGCATGACTTCTTGATACGATCCAATAAACTATGGTCCACGATAAAATATAGTCATGTAGCTTAATCCGAAAAAACTAGCTCTTTAAAATTTGCATACCGTTCAAAATTTGCATTCTATTGAAAATATTTAACTTTAAATTTTGCCTAAAAACACTGTGTAAGTTCAGTGGCCAGCAGTTCATATATTATTTATATATATATATATATATATATATATTATATATATATACATATCATTAGACAATTAACAGATAAAACTAGTTTAAAATATTATAACAATGTCTAGCATTTTCATTGAAATAATTTTAAATGCATTATAACAATTATTTCAGTTATAAAATTAATATATGTTAAAATATGTCATAAACAGTTTAGCAATGATATTTTTAAAAACTGTATTTGCATTACATATGTATAATTAACTATTTTATTATTAGTTATGATTTTATTAAATTTTATGTGAAATTATAAAGTTTTAATAAAAGATATAATAAAACATGTATTTGAAATTTTAAAGAAACGATCGTTAGGTACTAAAATGGCTCTAAATGATTTATTATATCTTTTTATTAAAACTTTATATTCAATTATTCACATAAAGCACATTACTTAAGTTAGTACCACATCAAACACTAAAATCAAAATAACTCGAAACGCACAGGAATTTCGAAACAGAAGAAGGTACATTATTTTTGTTAAACTGTATGTAGATAATGAAAATAACAGTTTTTAAAAAATAGTCATTGGCGTAGAAATTCTGTTTATGAAAGGTTGAGCACCTCCACTCCGCCACTGTGCAAGTTTGTGAACATTCTTATCGCTTGTTTTATGCCTTAATTAATAGACACTATCCCCCAACATGAAAAAATCTAAGCATTCGTTTATGAGTTATAATGAAAATTTGAGAAAAAAATTATATTCAACACCCTGTATCGCGGAAACGAAGCCTTCTACGACATATGTTTATAGGAACTTTTCTTTTTAGAAACATGTGTTCTATCTCCTGTTAAAAACGAAAAACTGACTCACCCTGTATATATATATATATATATATATATATATATATATATATATATATATATATATACACACACACACGAATATATAGACTTTAATCATGTAGATTAATGTTCTACGCAATTTTTTGATACGACGCGTAATTTAGCGGCGAAAAAAATTCCTAAGGTGTAGTGTTAGATAAGTGTTACATAACTTTTCTTTATAAAATTTCTTAATATAAAGCGAAATAACTGTAAAAATTAAATAAACATCATTGAAAATGTTAAACTGTATTATCTATATTTTTAGAGAAGCGGGGACTATTTTTTAAATTAGCATGTAGATGTCTATTAAGCTCTATCTGGCATGAAGTTTTAAACGTCTGTTTGACGTAGATTAATGTTTTTGTTTTTCTAAAGTTGCCTATTTTGGTAATGAACTTAGGATGTTGCATAATTATCCTAAAAAAATTGCGCGCTGGTCACAAAATTATCGACATCTGTCAAATACCCCTCAACGCATACTTTTGTCAAAAGTCGCGGAAACACTAGACGTTTATTTATTAAGGTTTCCATGGTAACTAAGCGAGTTTTAATTACTTTGCCGCTCAGCGAGCAACAAAGTGAAAAAACGCTTGCTCCTTGGAAAAGTGCAACTTTGCGCTTTCTTTTGGAAGGGCAAATTTCGTTCGGTTGTGGAAAAATGATTTTATTTCCTCTAATTTCTATTTTGTATGTGGGAAGGTTGTTTCACACCAGATATTTATCATTATTAAAGTCGAGGTTAATTTTTTTACTATAATATACATTGAATTGAAATTTTTAGGTTTTAACTAGTAGCATTCTGGTTTTTGGGATTTTGTTTGAAACTGTATTTTGGTGGAAATCAATGTATGTTCTATAACATTTTAATGGCAAAATTGTTCAAAACAGGGTTACCACAGGAATTAACTTCCTAATGACATGTTTCCGAAACGTGTGTGTACTTGAGGATACATATATTTATATGCAAAGAACTTTTCTCCAAAAAATAAATGTTAGAGAGTAATTGTACATACGCATTTTTACCTGCTACGTGTAAAACATAGAACGAAATTAAAGTAAACTCGTTTACCTTCAAAGGTACCTTTTTTATCAATAGATAATTTATGTGTAAATTACTTCGTTGTTAAAGATTTAATTTAATTATAGAATTATTCACATTGGCTCTACTTGAAATTCCATCGTGTCAGTGTTTAGTACTGCAGTTATAATCATATTGGTATATCTCTGGTGTTCTGTGGGTTTGTCATTTTTTGTATTTATAACTGAATATTGCTTCCCATTGCACAAAAAGCGTAGAACAAATAAAAATCTGTTTGAATGTCATTAATAACTGCATGGATATAAGCGATATAAATGTGCTTATAAATTAATTATACAATTTTACTTCTTATTCTGCTTTTGCATGTAGGTAATGATAATGTCAGGGTACTGAAAAATAAACGTTTTATTTTTAGATGATACCATTGAATAACAACACTCAACGATGATAGATGGAAAACCTAAATACTTATTCAGACATTACATTTCCTCAAAAACTGAGACGAATGAAAAAAGTAGGTACTTAAGTATCTAGTTTTATTGGAAAATAGAAATTAGTAACTCTATATATAGTAACATAATTATATTATGTATTTAAAGAACTAGGCACTTTCTCCTCGAAGATATATCGTCGGCTTTTGAAATAGTAGTGCGAATGGCAAATCGATATGGACATTGAACCCTTAAGCTTGTGCCAAAAAAATAATAACTATTTCGTTAGTGTTCACTACTCGATTGTGTTGGATAAGTAAAAATATCAAACGAATGCAAAATGTATAACACGGAATTGGATTTACTATTTTTAATGTTTGTAATAGTGGACACTATGTGTTTGAATGTCAATTAGAAACGACAAGGGCTATCAGGAAGCATATTGAATTTGTTAGTATGAAGAAAAAATTAAATTTCGGATTATTTAAGGTCATACCTTGATATTTACATTTTTGATTTTCAAATTACAACCAATCCACTTTGCCAATTTCCACTTTAATATCGCTATATCAATTTTCAATAGGCTTGTTTCGCTCAATTTTTAACTGAAAATGGCATTTGTTCAACTACAGATTTCTGTATTAATGTTTATGCCGTACACGAACATGCTGCAGAAAACTGTAATGGACTACGAAAAACGATATAACGCGAGATGGCGCTTTGAAGATCGATAAGGATATTTAAAAGCATCGGCAGTTTTTAAAGTGGAAAGCCATTTAAAAGTTGAAATTTGTGATTGAACTTTCATTCTCTTTCGCGCATTCAAAAGCCCTCCAAATGAAACGTGAACAATTTCAACCTTGACAAATCACATCTAAAACGCTTAAACAATAACTCAATCAAAATGTCAAAAAAAGTAGAAGTTTTACGTTTTTCCTTGTCCACAAAACATTCAAATTAATGCACATTTTACGATTGTACGTCTCGTTCAAACCAGAAAGAATGATTTGGATGTGAATTATTTAAAAAAAAATGTGTAAATTAAACTTTCAATTTTATTATTCGCTGCCTACAGAAAATGTCACCTGTCTAATTAAATAGTTAAGAATAGATAAATTTTTCAATGAATATCATTAAAATGTGTGGGAACGTACCATAACGTGAAACTTCAAACGGAAAGCTGTATGCCTCTTTTTGGATAAAAGAAACCTTTTAAGCCAAAGAATATTAGATTAAGAAAAAAAAACAGGACAAGTTTAAAAGAATCTAGTCTTTTTCCAATCTGAAGCAATTTTAGTACACATATACGTAATATTTGGGTTTCTAGGCCAAAGAAACATTCGAGATTATTTTGTTTACAATAAAGCTCCATCAAGCTTAACAAATTTTAGTTGTATTAGACACAATTTTTTATTCACGAGAATTAGATTAGTTTAATTATGTCTGTACTTTTGCAGTTACACGCTAAATTATCCCACGAAAACGTCACCAATTATCACTTCAAAATGTGGCCAGTGAAATAATTTAAGTCTTCTGACAAAGCATCAGACTAAATCATATAATAATCAAATATTGATTAAATAATCAAAATTCATTATTATACTAAAACAGTTACCAACTGATGAAGTATTTGACGACATATACAGGGTGTGGCGCGAAGAGTTTTGATTAAAAGTAATGGCGGATACAGTTATGTTAAAAATCTGAAATTACGAAGCTAGGTTTATGACGCTGAGTTCAAATATATTGTCCTGAATTGCACTTGGTTATACCGGAAGTAGATGTCAACTGTGTTATTTTAAATGGAACCTAATATTTTTTATTTTATTTTCGAATTCTACATGAAATTCTAGATAAAATTTGTGCACAATGTCCTATACCAAAAATGAAGTATTTTCGAGATATTTCGATTTTTTCAAAAATTTTGAATAAATCCTAGTCCACGTTGAATAACGATATCTCCATTAATAACGAAGCTAGTGACGTGAAATTGTAACCAATAAACAACAAGCGCTTGCCCGTTAACTCCATATATCCATCTCATTGAACACTTATTATAAAACGTTATTTGTTTAATACTACATTTAGTTATTTGTGTTTGTAAGTTATCTAATTAAATTAATACAAAATACCTAGTCAACGTTTTTAATGATATCCACAATTAATAATCCTTTCAGGATATTGGTTACTTTTCAGAATTAATACCTTAAAAAAATAACTAAATATCACCTTAAATCATAGAAATCATGGCCTACCCTTCACTAATGTTGAAGTGTTGTTATGTTTTAACTAAAATAATGAAATATCTCAAAAGTGGTTGGATTTAGGTATAAGGAATACTGATACCAAACGATTTGGCTTAAAAAAATACAGCGGAAAATGTAATAAAATACAGGGTGTTCTATTTAAAGTAAGCAACTTATAAATGATTTAAATTGTGCATGTTGGCATTTAAAACACCCTGTATGAAATATCAATGAGATGGATATATGGAGTTAACGGGCAAGCGCTTGTTGTTTATTGGTTACAATTTCACGTCACTAGCTTCGTCATTAATGGAGATATCGTTATTCAATGTGGACTAGGATTTTTTCAAAATTTAAAAAAAAATCGAAATATCTCGAAAATACTTCATTTTTGGTATAGGAGATTGTGCACAAATTTTATCTAGAATTTCATGTAGAATTCGAAAATAAAATAAAAAAATTAGGTTCGATTTAAAATAACAAAGTTGACGTCTACTTCCGGTATAACCGGAAGTGCCACATTCAGGACAATATTATATTTGAACTCAGCGTCATCCAAAACCTACAGCTTCGTAATTTCAGATTTTTAATATAACTGTATCCGCCATCACTTTTAATCAAAACTCTTCGCGCCACACCCTGTATAGTCACTGTGTCAAACAAATTTATTCTTATTAAATCTATAACACGCTAGTTGTATGTAATTCTGTACAACATTAAAAAAAATAAAACATAATACATAGAGATATAAAATACATTGGTATTAGCTTATTAATACTTTTTATTATGTACAGTGACGTAGAACGGAAGGGGTAGAGCAACCTTTAAATCCCCCTAATTTCTACACCAATGGAGTAAATTGGGTTTTTTATTAAAATACGAAACCTTGATGTTTTTCAGCTAAAAAAGGTATACTTTGTCTAAATCGATAACTTTAACAGCTTCTAAGATACTTGCATTTTTTAAGTATTTATTACCAACTGCTTAGGCAGGTTATTATTATACTATAGTATTTAGGAAACAACATCAAAACGTGAAAATCAGTGTTTCGGGAAGAACACACGTAACTTCAGGAAATGATGGATCTAATCATTTCAACACAAAATTTTCATATAAACGTAAGTCCAACAGTGCTTCGTTTTCGGGATACAGGGTGTCAAAGTTAGTAACCTACCTAAGCAGTTGGTAATAAATACCTAAAAATGCAAATATCTTAGAAACTGTTAAAGTTACCGATTTAGACAAAGTATATCTTTTTTATCTGAAAAACATCAAAGTTTCGTATTTTAATAAAAAAATCCAATTTACTCAATTGGCGTAGAAATTAGGGTTTAAAAGGTTGCTCCATCTCTTACGTTCTACGCCACTGTACATAATAAAAACGTATTAATAAGCTAAAATCAATGTACTTTACATCTCTATTTATTATACAGAGTGATCAATCTCAAGTGTATACCACGTGATCAAAATATTTAAGTTGGTACCACTGATAGGTTGGTAAGAAGCTGTATTGCTCTAGCTACTCTAGAGCATGGTTCGAGTAAAAACTACGATCAGTTTCAAATCTGTATGAAGGCCATTCATATTATAAAATATATTATAAATTTATATATTATAAAATATTATCTTAATTTAAATAATGACTATTTTGTATTTGATTAAACTGCATCCCTATAAAATACAACAAAATAAATAAAATATTATTTAATGATTGGATTACATCATTACAAAATAATGAATCTTAAGTATTTAAATGTTATAATTTCATTATAATTAAATAAAATTTACAGTACATGTTTGAAAACGGCATGACGATTAAATTCGATATCACAATTTGAAATTCAGAATATATAATTTGTCTTGATATAGACAGTTTGTAAATAACTCTAGAAAATACAAAAGTGAAAAACGAAGGTATAATATGACATAAACTAACATAAACTGAAACGACTAAAACCACACAAAAATCCAAAGCAGCCAACTGCAAAACACAACAATATTAACAACTAGGGATTTTTGTCATACCACTACAGTACACTTGAGATTGATCACGTTGTACCATGAATGAGAAAAATACATTTTTCGTTTCGGAGATATAAAAAATCGACATTTTTTGAAATTTTGACACCCTGTGTCTTTTTTATTAACAATATTTTATTAAAGCAAGTTGCGTCAGATCGTAATATTTTTAGGCCAAGAATCTTACATTGCACTTTGGAGCATTACTTACGAACCACCCTGTATAGGGTGGTGCATAGTACGCCCGTGTTTCGTATCTCTTCTATTATACCAAAGGTAAGTATTGGTTTATCTGCAATAGCTCATTTTTGGGAAATATATTCAATTATACAGGTGTACTGAAAACGTGTGGTGCAATTAAGTGAAGGAAAGTTATTGCATGTACATGGATCGTAATAAAAAGTGAGAGCATGAGCCTAGCTCGAAAGGAGCGATATACAGTAGAGTGTTTGTCTAATCCCGGGATCGCGAGTCGCATGCGGCTCTTTTAAGCGACAATTGCGGCTCTTCATCTTTCCCGTACAATAGTACAGTGCTCAACGCTTTGAAAGATGCTTAGAAATCGTTTCTGTGGGGCCTGATGGTTACAACCTGAAACCTTCACAGAACCAAAGCTTAGGTTGTGGTATGTAAAAATCCAAACGCCGTCCAAAATCGGCGCGTGCATAAGGCCACTATAATCAAAAAACGAGTTAGCTAGCCTACGACGTAGATTAAAGTGCCAAGAATTTTTTAGTGTGGTTTTAGTAACTTTGTCTGTAGAATTGAACATAGTACGAGCTTTGAAAAAACGCAAAATGCGAACGCCCTTACGCACGAAAATAACTTAAATCGTCGATATCTCGATTCGAATCGTTGTAAAATTTCATTGGTTTTGACCGTTTTTTTACGTTTAACTCGCCGTAATTCGGAAACTAGGCACCGTATCGATAAATCGTATTCTTTATAAGAGTTTCTCTTAACTTTCATGAACCTGACGAAACAAGAATTACAATTCTCGAGTCTTTTACAGCTGAGATCTGCAATTAAATGTATGCACGTGTTAGAATTGCGACATTAAAGACGCTCGGCTAGTTAGCTTTCCTACTGCGGTTCGCCGTCTCGCATCTCACTTTTCGCCGCAACTCCATTTCACTCTAACTTGTTACACGTGGTATTCGGACACCCCCAAATACATAATATATACTGACCTCCATAAAAATTGCAACACCTAGAATTTGTTGAACGATTTCTTTCATTAGAACAAACAATTAAAATTTGAATAAAATCTAGCTAGTAGTTTTCTTTTGTTTTTTCCGTTGGACTTAGTAACACTATATTTGAAGAAATAAACCAATCAGTGTGTAATTAACTGTCAATTTTGCAAATTGTTTGTTCACAATTTCGTTCTGAACTTGGGAACAATGCCAAGAGTACGTCAACATCAACATTTTTCCCAATTGACTGATTTTTCACGTGGCCGTATTATCGGCATCAGAAGCCGGACTTTCGCTAAGAGAAACTGCTCGTCGTGTAAACCGAAATGTTACAACGGTATTGAGATGTTGGTCCAAATAGTCCGAGGAAGGGGTGCTACAACGTCGCCCTGGATCTGGACGTCACCGCAGGACTACAGATCGTGAAGAACGTCGCTTAAGACTTTTGGCCACAAGAGACAGATTTTCAACAACTCGATCGATTGCAAATAATTGGATAAGAGGTGTAGAACCCAGAATGTCAACGTCATCTGTTTATCGCCGGATAAGGTCTTATGGGCTGCGTTCATGTCGTCAATTTTTATGTCTTCTTCTTACACCACTTCACCGTCTACGCAGGTTAGAATGGAGCAACGAAAGAGCGAATTTGGCGTAAGAATGGCATCGAATTGTGTTTAGTGACGAGTCCCGATTTTGCTTGTGGGCCCACGATGGTCGTAGGAGGGACAGACGGATGCGTGGTGAACGTAAAAATCCAACATTTTTTGTGGAACGCAACACAGCCCTCACACAAGGAGTGATGATATAGGGTGCAATATGTTACGGTAGCAGATCACCCTTGGTCTTCATTGATGGCAACTTAAACGGCGCTGGTTATATTGCCAATGTGCTAGAACCTTTTGCGCTTCCATATATTCAGGGCTGGAAATTCCCATTTTCCAACAGGATAATGGCGTCTTCCCATGGCTTGCTCGGTTGCCTGATTTGTCGCCCATTGAACATGTATGGGATGAGGTCGGTAGGTGACTGGGTAATTTACCACACCCTACAGATAACTTACACGATCTCCGGCTACGGATTCGAGAAGCTATAGATCACTTGATTGATAGCATGCCACGCCGTCTAAATGAGTGCATTACAAATCGTGGCAGAGCAACTGATTATTGAAAAAAACATTTTTAGTTTTTGTTCTTTTGTTTTCAAATTTTAATCGTTTGTTTGTTCTAATGAAAGACATCGTTGACGAAAATTTCAATAAAATCGTTGCAATTCTTATGGAAGTCAGTATAAATGAAGCATTTTAGAAAACTGTTTTTTTTTTCTAATTGAATTTGGTTATCAGTTAATAAAATGTTTAGAATGCCTGTTTATCCACGTGTTCCTTTTATCAAAAAATTGACTGACTAAAACCTTGATTATATAATCAATTCTAAAACCAATATCTAGTCTTTTCGATTTCAATGCTATTTGTACAGTTTTCTACAAAATTCTATTCATTCGTTCGATTTCGCGATTTCCTTGTGGATTATATGTCGTAATTCGACTTGTTGCAATACCATTATTATGTAGAAATTATTTTAATTCCAGTGACGTAAATGCAGCTCCTCTGTTTGAATCAGTATAATTATGTTGGTAACCCAAATAAATTAACTAAATATTTTATGACAGTATTAGTTGCAGTGATACCATGGAAACGCAAATGTAAACTAGAGTATTCCTCTACTATAGTCAACAACCTCTTATTAGAAGTACTACGATGTCGACCCATAGATTCGCATATTTGACCTTTGAAGAGGTTTTGTTGGTTTAATTAAAGTACTTTGGATTTTACAAAATCTAGTCTTAATTTCTGCATAAATCGGGCAGTTTCGAGTCATGTTTTTAACACCTAATGTTTTAAACTTTGACTTAAGTTATACCTGTTGTGCTTCCATATCTTCAGGGGCTGGAAAATCCCATTTTCCAACAAGATAATGCGCGCCCTCATACGGCAAGGTCTAAAACACGTTTTTTGGAAGAAGCTAACATTGCCGTCCTCCCAAGGCCTGTTCGGTCGCCTGATTTGTCGCCCATTGAACATGTATGGGACGAGGTCAGTAGGCGACTGGGTAATTTACCACACCCTCCAGATAACTTACACGATCTCCGGCTACGGATTCAAGAAGCTTTGGTTGATATACCACAGGCAGCTATAGATTACTTGATTGAGAGCTTGCCACTCCGTCTAAATGAGTGCATTACAAATCGTGGCGGAGCAACGCATTATTGAAAAAAACATTTTTAGTTTTTGTTCTTTTGTTTTCAAATTTTAATCGTTTGTTTGTTCTAATCGTTGACGAAAATTTCAATAAAATCGTTCAATAAATTCTAGGTGTTGCAATTTTTATGGAAGTCAGTATATAAAAAATGGATGATTACATGTTGCATTCTAAAAATTCAGTACAAACGCAGTATTTTCTGTGCAATATAGTTTTAATTTACTTAAAGATGTGTAGTTCACGTTAAACTGTAAGGTTCAGTATTATTGGTTTATTAAAGAAGTTTGTGGATAAATTTCCATAATATACATACAAAGCTAAAATTTTGTATTATAAGTGTTTTGCTATTAGTGGAGTTTATCCACAGTTTTTGCGTTTTGAGCGGGACGTTTTGGAAGCGGACTCTATTTCCGTCATCAAGCTTAGTTCTGAGAAGTACTGTTTTCGCACTTGAGTTCGAATTCATATATAATTTTTTCTCAAGCACTTGACTACTCTCAGATTCGAACTTGGTACCTTTCACTTACTAGTCTGACACCTCTACCGCTGAGCCACTGAGTAATCCAATATATAGTTTTTAGAACATATATTTCCTGGTTGCGCAGAAGTTTATTGCGCATGTTGCGCCGTAACTTCTTGCGCAGGTGAATTGCGCTTAATCTCTTCGCGCATTATTGGAATCCATATGGATTTCATTTCTACACTAGCTTGGCTTATTGTACTTTCTGATAGTGCGATGTAGGAGGCATCTTTGAGTTTCCGACGAGTTGTGTTGTCGTCCTTTGCCACTATCTGTATGTTATCCCACTGTATGCGGTGGTCTTCGTTCCAGACATCTTCGGCGATTCTTGATCTTTCTGTTTCGTCCTTGCGGACGTTGTTCTTATGTTCCTGCGTTCTCACTTTGAGTGGTCTACTGCTCTCTCATATGTATTCTCTGCCGCATTCGCATGGTCGGTTGCATACACAATTCTTGGAATTCTGATCTACATTGTATGGTTTGGTTTTGGTTAGTATTCCCTTGAGCGTTCTGGTCGATTTGAAGGCAGTGCGTATATTGTATTTGCTGCCTATCCTTCGTATTTTGTCTGAGGTACCTTGTATATATGGTATTATCGCTGTATATTTAGGTTCTTCTTTTTCGGTTCCCCTTTCCCTGTTTACTTTAGGTCTTAGATCGGAGTAGCCATTTTATTCGAGTGTTCTAGCGATATTTTCTTTTTCTTTGTTCAGGTCCTCTTGTTTTGAGCATATTGTTTTTGCTCTATCGTGCAAGCATTTTGCCACGCCTAAGTTCACGTTTTTGACGTGATTGGAGTTGTAGTGTAGGTACCTCCCCGTGTGGGTACGTTTCCTGTATACACTTGTCGTGAAAGTAGTGTCATTCCTGCGTACAAGTACATCCAGGAATGGCAGTTTTGTTCCGACTCCAATTCCATTGTGAATTTTATGGAGGATGCGCGGCTGTTTAGATGATCTAGGAATTCATCTAGCTTATGCTTGCCGTGTTGCCAAACTACGAAAGTATCGTCCACGTATCTAAGCCATATCCTTGGTTTCTCTGTGAATTCGGATATCGCTTGGTCTTCAAAGTCTTCCATCCATATATTGCTCACTATGGGTGATACTGGGGAACCCATCGCCATTCCAAACTCTAGTTGGTAAAATTTGTCTTCTATCTGGAAATATGTAGTTCTAATGCATATTGTCAGAAGTTCCATTATTGTATTTACCGAGAGTTGCGTGCGTTCATCTAACGTTTCATCCTTTTCCCGCTTGTCCCTTATGATAGTTAGTGCCTTATCGGTAGGCACATTTGTGAATAGACTCACAATGTCAAAGCTTACCAGTATTTCTTCGTGGTTTGGTAGGAAGTTCTGATGGTTTTCACGAAGTACTGCGTATTCTGGATCATAGACTCGTTTTTTCAGATAAGGGTGTGATGATACCTAGCAGATAGTGTGCTAATGGGTGACAAGGTGAATTTCTCGAGCTCACAATTGGTCTCAGAGGAATTCCTTGCTTATGAATCTTTGGTAGGCCGTACAGATGCGGCGGTTTGCTGTAGTGTGGGTAAGTATAGTTCTCCGGTAATCGGAGGTATACCAGTCTTTCGATTGATGGTGTGGGATCTTTTGGTATTTGTTTGTACTCGCCACCGTCTAGTAGTTCTTGGATCTTACTATTGTAAGTGCCCATATCCATTACCACAATCGCGTTTCCTTTGTCTGTCGAGAGAATTTTGATCGTGGGGTCTTTCTTAAGGGAAATGACCGCTCTCCTTCCTAGATTAGAGAGGTTAGGTTTAGTTGGCCTAGATGAATCTAGGACTGATCCAACCTTACTTCTGTATTCTTCGGCTTCTTCAGGATCTAATTTCATAGCTGTTTCTTCGACTGCGGTTATTAAATCTACTTTCGGAATATACCTCGGTGTTATCGCATAGTTCAAGCCTTTGTCTAGAACCTGCATTTCGTTTTCGTTCAACTGTCGTTTAGAGATGTTTATGACAGTGTTTTTTCGATTGATGTTGGTTGGTTCTTTCTTCTCCTTCATTAGCTTTTCGAGTTTCTTCTGCTGAATTTCCTTGTACATTGCCTTGGTCTTTCTCTAATCTCGTTGGATTGGTGTTCGAGCTGGTACTTTTTGAAACGGTGATGTCTGATTCGTTCCATGATTAACGCTTCGCTAACTCTCTTTGCGATTAGTGATATTTTCCGGCTGTGTATCGGAGTTTTGATGCCCGGTGGGTATTACGTTATCACGGGCTTCGTAGAGGAAGGTTAGGTGGTTCTCCTATCGTTTTTTCTCGTGTCTGGATCGAAATTAATACCTTCTTGAATAATAAGGGCATGATTATCCTGAATTGAAAGAACATAAATGGCTACAAAAGTTTCATTTTATGACTGACGTTACAATGTACCTCAGCGAACTAAATCTAAAGCTTCAAACAAGAGAAATCACTGCATTTTCATTATTGGAAGAAAATAAACTGCTTCTTTTGGTAGAAGATATGGATATGGGCACATTACTACATTTCCAAACCTTAAATAATTATCGGGGTAGAAACGGTGCTTCTATTGATACCAGTTATTTCACAAGAACGATCAAAATAATGAAGGGTGGCTTTGCTGAACGATTTTATCAATTCAGAATGAATAAGCCTTGGTTCACATTGCAAATCTCCTGAAAGCAAACGGCAAAGTACTTAATTTTATTCCATTTGGTGCTAATGCCGGTTCATGTGAAATCCAATTACTAGATTTAAAAACAAACATTTGTTGAGTTCGAAATTTACGAATCTAAAGCTTAGAAGAGCTAGAAAGACAAGAATTTAGTTTGGTATCGCAACATAAGTAGGCCCAAGCCTGAAACACTAATTTTCGATACCTGTAATAATCTTCCGGAAAGCTATGATCAAATAAAAAAATTGCTTTTGGTGCGCTCGCGATCTTTGGGTCAACATACTCGTGTGAGCAAGTTTTCTCTTCCATCAACTTAATAAAGGACAACCTGCGAAGCCAAATAACTGTTTAAAATGTAGAGTCGAGGCTTAAACTAAAAACTACCAGCTCTGAGCCGAACTTACCAAAAGTTTCTAAATAAATGCAAAGTCATTGTTCACATTGATTTTGAATATAAATTTATTGTTTCTTTTCTCTAGCACAGTACCATATTTTGTAATAATAATGATATAAATAATACATTCAGTGAGGCCCAGAAGTTATGTCTACATTCATTTATTGTTCAAGGGTATAGTTTTTGGAGAAACGCTCGGATACGTCGATTTTTATTTTTGACTGCGGTTTTTTAGTGGTAAAATTCTATCCACCTATTAGGAAATGTTTCATCCATTTCGGAAAGGACAAATGTTGAAATTCGACGTCAAAAATAAATTGACATACATAACGAAATGAAAACATGTACCTATTGTTTATGGATCACCTTGGATACGATTATTTTGCAAGTGTACTTCTAAATATCTCGAGATCTGTTGACTATTAGGTATAGGACATGATACATGAGATTTACTCAGAATTCAAAGCAGATTCAGAAAATGAAACAGGAGTTTCCATTTGACAAAATCAAGTTGGTGGTCGTAACTAGTTTTTGGGCCCCCTATACAGTGTGATCCAAAGTAGAGGGACCATTCAATAACTTCGTTATTTTACGATATATATATATATATATATATATTTAAAGATAAATTATTTTTTGTTTACGGCCATGCGCTACATTTAATAGTGCTATCAAATATTTTTCTTCATTTCCGGTTAAACCGGAAACGAACACAACTATTCTTTTTTAAATGACACCCTGTATATTTGTTTAGACTATCTGATTCCTCGTTATTTTTTCTTTCTGTAAATATAAAATTTAATGGGTATTATATCAGAAAATTTTGTTGTAAATCGCGAAAAACTGTTTGAAGGAGTACTAGATCACTATTTAAAAAACAAAATAGTTACTGCCATGGAAAACGGAAACAACTGCTTTGTGAAGTTGTTTCAGATTGTTTCACATCTTTCAAAATTAGTTTTTATATGTAATTACTTAAGTTGTGACGGCATGTATAATTACAACGTTATTGTATGCAATTATTAGGCAACTACATAATGAATAATAGTGAAAAGGTCGAATTAATTTTAATATTTGGCGAGTGTAATCGCAACGCACGAAGATCAGTTGCACTCTATGCAGAAAGATTTCCTGACAGGTATCACCCTCCACATACTTACTTACACAAAATTGAAAATTCATTAAGGCAACATGGAGCATTTCCTGGAGTAAAAATCCAAAATAGAGAACCCCAGAGAAATAACTCGATAAACGAAGAACGAGAATTGCAGAGTTTAGCGTATGTTCGACTACATCCACGTTCGTCTATTAGGCATGTAGCTCAGGAAGTAGGAACATCATTTGGATATGTTCAGAGGACATTAAAAAAACACAAGCTGTACCCCTATAAACCAAATTTACTGCAACACCTACGTCCAGCAGATCCCGAACGCCAATTAACATTTATTGCGTGGTTAGTGGAACAACTGGAAGATGACCGAGGCATTTTAGACAGAATTTTGTGGACCGACGAAGCAAAATTCACCAATAATGGTGTTATCAACAAACAAAATAATCGTTTCTGGTCGGACGAAAACCCACATTGAACATTAAATACAAACCATCAAACCGTTTGGGGTACTAACGTTTGGTGCGGTTTAATAGGAGACAGATTATTGGGACCTTTTTTTTTTATGACGCAACTCTCACTGCAAGAAGATTTCTTCATTTTTTAAATACTGAGCTTTTGATCATGTTAGAAGATTTTCCGCTAGCATTGCGACGAAGTATGTACTTTCAGTTGGACGGAGCGCCAGCTCATACTAGTAACATTGTTAGTGTATATCTAAACGAAACCTTTAATGGGCGTTTAATTGCCAACCATGGACCAGTGGAAATGCCGCCAAGATCGCCTGATATTACACCTCTGGACTTTTTCTTATGGGGCTATCTTAAGACACTAGTCTATGCAGATTCGCCACAAAATGTAGAGGATTTAAAAAACAAAATCCGGTTGGCTTGTATGCAGTTAACACCCGATGTGATACAGAGAACAACACATCATGAACTTCTAAAGCGGCTAGAGGCATGTGTTGAACAAAATGGTGGTAATTTTGAACAATTTATAAAATAATTTTCCTGCATACCATCTTTGTAGTTAAAAAATACGTACTTATTACTTGTTGAATTTGGTATTTTGTTTATGTATCCGTTTCCAGATTTCTTACTATTCTAATAAATACTAATAATACAAGCAATTGTTTCCGTTTTCTATGGCAATAGCTATTTTGTTTTTTAAATATTGGTCTTGTACGCCTACTAACAGTGTTTTGCGATTTACAACAAAATTGTCTGATATAATACCCATAAAATTTTATATTTACAGAAAGAAAAATAATAAGGAAAAAAATATACAGGGTGTCATTTAAAAAACAATAGTTGTGTTCGTTTCCGGTTTAACCGGAAATGAAAAAAAAATATTTGATAGCCCTATTAAATGTAGCACATGACCGTAAACAAAAAATAATTTAACTTTTTATATATCGTAAAATAAAGAAGTTATTGAATGGTCCCTCTACCTTGGATCACACTGTATACAAAAAGTTACCACTAAGAAACCGCAGTCAAAAATAAAAATCGACGTGTCCGAGTGTTTCTCCAAAAAGTAAACCCTTGAACTTTAAATGAATTTGGACATAACTTCTGGGACTCACTGTATAAATAGTAACGAATAAAGTCGTATTTTATTTAATTACCACTTACTTATCTGATTTAAATTTGAAATAAGATAAAACTAGAAATAAAAATTCGTGGCTCTTTCAAATTCATGAAATCGATATTTTGATTGCGGCTGGCTTTTCCGGCTTAAAAGTTTGCCGACCCCTGGTCCTAGTCAGGCTTGAGATACGAGAAAAGAAAAAAGTAAAACGTAAATATCTTTTAAGATTAATACAAGTTAATTATAAATAATCAAATGGTAGAAAAACAATAACTAGTAATTTTTAAACCCACAGACGTACTGTACCGAATGTATGATTCATTCATTTTCTGAAATCTCCTAGGCGACCTTTTTAATATGGAACATCCTAAATAGTTTCATAAAAGTGTATGCGATTTTGTTGGTAATATTAAAAACCAATAAATAATAACGTTTTCACTTATAATTCCTAAATTGAATCGAAATCAGAAAACTGGTTCAAAACCAGCAATTAAAAAAAAAGGTCCTGCGACTTCAGGGAGCCGAACTACACATTAAGGTCTGAAATTTTGAAGAGTTTTAAAACAAAAGTGGAAGTTTACAACTGTGCTTGTTACAACTTCAAATGTCAAAAATTATTTAAACATTAAAATGAAGGGTACTTGCGAATAGACGTTTGAGAGCGGTAGAACAGAAGGAAGAAGCACGACAGTGGGCTGCGCTATCTATTATCGTGGTTTGTCGTTTGTTTATAATTTAGTATTGTTTATTTATCATAGCAACATTTAGTAGTAAATAAACGCATTGATTTTTCTTTTCTACACTTTATTTTACCAAGTCAACCTAGTATTTAAAGTTTATCTCTCTCTTATCATTTTATTTCTCAAGTGCAATGCAGGAAGTAGCAGCCAGGACGAAATACTGAACGCAGAAAATTGCTATACATTTATTATATTATAGTTAACATGTTTTTTAATAATAAAATTTTTTTAACAATTGTATTTGTAAAGCAAAATAATAATTAGACTTTTTTAGGATATTTCAATTTTGATATATTAATTTAATCAAAACAAGATAAATGTACTGTTAATCCGATCTCTTATTGACAAACAAATTAGGTTAATTAATATGCAAGTTCGGCAGTGTTTCAGAATAGAAAGAAAATTTGCTTTTTCTACTCTGTCCTTCGGTTCCATTTTGTGGAAAATTACCAAATTTGCATTATGCATAACGCTAGAAACCAAACTTCGTCGTCCTTTGACTTTTGGACATTTGACTAATATTCTTTTAATTAATATACATGCTTAAATTGTATAACAGAAAGATAAACACCAATTACCATATATTATCTTGTTACGATAAATAAACAATAAATGAATAATAAATAAACGATAACGATGAGAATAGATATCATTAAAAAAAGTCATACATTCCAGAATCATTTAGCACTTTTATTTATTTTGCAATGTAACTATGTTAAATGTTATTATTTTTTTGTGGTACCCCCGATTTAAACCAAAGAGAAATTTTCGTTAATTAAAAGCCGAGAAATATCATTTTTTTTTCGCGCGGGTCAATTGAACCGTCGCGCATGGGTTTTTTCCGATCTCCATCTCTCGAATATACGCGCCAAGTACCATTCATTTACAAGACTTCTGTTTCAACGCCAACCTTTGAATTGGAAGTTTTGAAATGTTTAATGTTGATAACTAATCTCACAGTGATTTAAATGGGCTTTCTCGGCTCGCTAAACTCGCAGGACCTTTTTTTTTTCTTTTAAATGTTTATTTTTAACCACTTTTCCAAAGAAACTAATGTCAACCAATTTCAACAAACAATAGAGGGGCTATTGTAATTTGTTGTTTACTAAAAATGTGCATTTTTTTCCAAAGCGGTTTTGCATAAATAAATATAAAGAAATCATTATTTGAATTTTTATCATTAATAAGTAATAAGATATAAACAATAAAAATAGCGATTTATCGTGTTTTTTTTGTAATAACTTTATTTATTTATTAGGCAGAGTTAACTTGTTAAGTGTCACGTTGCCGACTCTTTTAACTAACTACTACTATAAATGAAAAAATCACTAGATTTAGTAACAAAATGGAATTGTGGGTAAATCAAGTCATTTTAGTTATAATAAAGTTTACTTGGTTACTATAATAAATAACTAGAAAGTTACGCCCGGTGATTAAAATACACATTCGACTATTTAATCATTATCTACTTACAACTATGTAAAATTAGGGTATTAGATTCTATGTTAAACTAATATCAAATTCGTGTTCCAAGAGACGTCACACTACACATTAAGTAATCCTATAAATTGGACAAGTTTTCTAAATCAGGAAACAGTTATGTTAATTTGTGTGAAATAAAATTAAACAAGAGTAAAGACTTAAAATATGGACATGATATGATGTTTGGACTTATTAATTGGCATGTGATAAACCGGATAAAAATAATTATAATGGCATGGTTTCTGATTTTGCAACAAATGAGCACAGTTTACTCTCGATTTTCACACGCACGCATGCAAACGCGGCGCGCTCACGCAAGTCCACGCCCCCCAACGCACACTCGATCTTTATTATTACTATACTCCCATAAATGGTGGGATTGAGGTTTAAACTTCGCGCTGCCCCCCCCCTGAATTCTCATTCAGAAAGTAATCATTGATAATGTCCACGTGACCGGTGTAAAGACAGTCCCCAAGTTTAAAATGTTTTATGTTTTTTTTTACAATCGTTTGGTGGTGTTTGTTGACAATTTTGGCTCCTTTTTGGTTATTATTATTAATTTTTATAATTTAGGCGTGATGTTAGGCTCTAAGGTTAACATTTTACTGTATTAGTTGAAACTCCGTTATTTTTTTACGAAAACAGCGGGTGATATTGAAAAACTCATCTTCGGCACAAGGTACTGCAAAATTAGCACAATTCGGGACAGTTTTGGGTTAAAAACAAAAACTGTCCATGCTACTTTTTTTTTACGAAAACATTGTTTTTTACAAAAACAACGGGTGATGTCGAAAAACTTTGGCACATTTTACTACACAAATAGCGCATACTGGAAGTTTTGCCTTAAAAAAAAAAATGGCCATGCTAGTTTTTTTACGAAAAAATCGTTTTTACAATAACAATGCGCGATATTAAAAATAAATTATTTTCGGCACATGATGCTGCAAAATTAGAGCATTCTGGAACAGTTTTGTGTTTTTCTTTTGAGAAAAAAAATTAGCGATACTACTTTTTTTACGAAAACATCTACCTTTACTAAAACGACACATTTTAGAACAAGTTTTTTTTTAATAATTGACCCTGCTATTTTTTACAAAAATAATGGGTGATATTGAAAAACTCATTTTCGGCACATAGTTACTGCAAAATTAGTACATTCTGGGACAGTTTTCGTTATTTTGAAAAAAAAACTGCCCATGCTACTTTTTTACGAAAACATTGTTTTTTACAAAAATAATGGGTGATGTTGAAAAACTGATTTTGGCACATTATACTGCACAAAATTCTGAAACAGGTTTGCCGTTTTTGAAAAAAAATGGTCAAGCTTGTTTTTTACGAAAGAATTGTTTTTTACACGGACGACGAGTGATATTAAAAATAACTGATTCTTGGCAAATGATGCTGCAAAATTAGAATATTCTGGAACAGTTTTGTTTGTTTTTTTTTTGAAAAAAATTAGCCATATTACCTTTTTACGAAATTTAAAAAAAATAATGGGTAATATTGGAAAACCGATTGCGATACATTATACTACAAAATTACCACATTCTGGAACAATTTTGCTTTTTTGGAAAAAAAATAGCCATGCTACTTTTTTACGAAAACATCATTTTTAACAAACACAATGGATAATATTAAAAAAAAACTGATTTTGGCACATTATACCACAATACTAGTACATTCCAGCACAACTTTTGTTTAATCTCTAAAAAATTGGCCCTGCTAATGAAAAAACGTTTTTTCTTCGAATCGCGGTTTTTTAGTTGGGCCAAAAAAAGTTATGGCACATCGTAGCACAATCCTCGCACAAAATTTGTTTTTTTTTCAAAATCAATAGTTTATCTCGGACGAACGTCAGGTAATGTTAACCGTTCCGTCGAAGAAGTATGGTCCAATTATTCGAGAACCTACTACACCATCCTACACATTAAGCTCTTGGGGATATTCTGTATTCGCTCTTTCATCCAATCCAGATTTTGAGCCGCCCAGTAATTTTGTTTATTCACGGTACTATTCAAATAAAATGTTGCTACATAAGTAAATAGGATATTGAATTAAGCAAGAACTTGCATTGGAGAGTTCCATTAACGTCTTACAAAACTGCACTCGTCGATCATAGTCACCATAGCACAATTCTTGTACCAAATGCACTTTGTGCATGAGTGAATATTGTGCTTATGAAAATTCTAGAAATTGTAGGTATCTTTTGACGTATCTATATGTGAGTTGCAATAAACAACACATTGACAATAATAAACAAGTCGCATTTGTTTCTACGCCATTGCTTTAACAACGCTTGCGTGAATATTGGCACTCTTATTTGAATATATTTTGCTAAAAATCTCCCTTCGTTATTTATCAACTGATTTTGTCAGTTTTTAATTCGTGGTAGCCAGTATAAAAAATATATTAATCGAGGTATTTGAAGAGGTAGTTTCCAGTTAAATTTTTAAAGTTGGGGTTGCTACCCCAAGTTGTGAAGCAGTGTTATTTTTATTAAATTATGCCAATTATAAGTGCTTGCCGTTGTACAATTATTAGTGTAGGAAGACTTTTGCGTTTGCCCGTTATAAAGAATATAGTTAAACGTTAATTATACGTTTTGTTATGAACGAATAAGTTCAAAAGTAAATATGTAATTAAAAATCATTATTAATTTTATTAAATACATCAATAAAAGGTTTACCTCGAGTAGAATTTGAACCTACACATAAAGACAAGGTTTACATCGATTGGGGCTTGTATTTCGATAGCGCAGTTGGTTAGCGCGGTACTCTTGCAAAGTACAGGTCGTAGGTTCAAATTCTACTCAAGGTAAATTTTTTATTTATGTATTTAATAAAATTAATAATGATTTTTAATTACATAGTTAAACGTTGTTATCCACTTATTATTGTTTTATCATCTTGAACAATTATTAAACATTTTTGATTGCTAGTTCTTTATACATGTACCTTTTAAAGTACATACAGTATTTAGGTACTTTTATGGTGTACCTGTACGTAGGTACTCTCTCATAAATGTACCTGTATGTGTAATTAGCTATTTTCGCACGTAACTGTAACTGTACCTAACTACTGAATAAAAGTACCTGTTACAACACTGATGATTTAATCTCTGTGGTTACGCGTTATCCATATCTTTGCTAGTTATTGTATGTGCCATAAACTTATGTCGTGGTAATTGAAACAAAAAAAATTTACAAATAATTATAAATTGGACCTGCTAAATGAATGGTGTGAGTAATGAGTGAATATACTCACTTGAGCTCCAACGAATTTAACAGATCTAAAATTAAGAGGAGAGTTTCATGTTTGGATTCGACGTTATTTTGTTCTGTACAACTATTGCAACCATGGCAACTAGTTTGGACTAAAGGACTAAATTATAAAGATGGAGATGTAATACAAAGCAAAGAGATTTGGAAGTGAACCTGAATATGAGAAAGACACTACTGCTAGTCTTCTTATGCTTCTATCAAGTTTTCTAGACTAACGACCGCAACCCCAACATTTACAAAATTATAATTGACCGTAAATCTAGTGTAATGAAAAACATTCTATAAGGCTGAAAAGTTGAAGGGACTAGTCCTGACTAGCGCTTGGATGGGTCTAGAAGAGAAAGTAAAGCCAAAAAATGTACGATAATATATCAAATAAAGATATGAGTGGTAAAAAAATTAACCTTTTATGTATCATTTGCAGCGTTCTATTAATGTAGTGTTCTAGTAATGTAAAAGAATCAAACCAAATTAATTAAGATATTAAGCTTTAGGGTATGAAATCGTGTATTTTTGTTTAAACGTTTCGATAACAATTACAGTTTTTACTCCTTCTAAATAAATGATAATATAGTTTTTGAAAGTTAAAGTTTAAATTTGTAAAAAACTAATCAAAGATACACGATGTCATTCCTAAAGCTACGTATCTTAATTATGAATGATAATCGTGAAATTTCAAACCAATTTAGTAACGAAATAACATTGAGAATGTGAAGTTGTGCAAAATTGCTAAACGAGTCTAAACGACTTGTCTGGTATTAAAACCACGAAATAATCAATGTGCGAGGTAGTATTCCATAACAGGTTAAAAGGTTCAAAACGTTTATTATATTTGCCTCGGAGCGACCTCTACCGCGTCTTCTATAAACAGGAAGATTTACACTTCCCGTCGTTCTTAAATGATGTATGAGTCGACGAAAAACTCTACCATCGGGATGACGTCTTTGCGGATATTGTATTGCATACACCCTAGCCGCAACAGTTGCATTTCTCATGAATTAAAAGTACCTGCCTATCACGTCAAACGTTTCTTAGTTTGTAATAATCTTCTAAGATTTAACTTTTAAAGTAAATTTTATATATTTTATACTATGTTTAATAATTTGACACGTCTTTTTGTTTTTTTCCATGGCCCACTATTTGTGTTGATATATTTCCATTTTAATTTCCTTAACGTCTTTTCCGTGTGCAGTAACAGTAATATTGAAATTATTTATAGGGCAACGAAATTAATTTTTAAGGAGTTTGGTCTACTTTTGTAATCCACGATTAAAACTGCATACTCCTATTTAATATTTTCCAAAGAAAACTAGATTAAAAAAAAATAAATAAATACCGCCTTCTAGCGTGCATGTTACTTACTAGATTGTGTCCAAATTATCACTTTTACATTAGTGGAAAAGAGCTGTTTACAAACAAAACTAAGTTTGCAAAGATCGATTAAGCAGTACCGGAGTTACATGCGTTTTTCCCACTCTGCCCCGTCTCATATTTGAAAAGATGACCTAAAAATTGTGAAATCAAATATACGCAGAATTTTTAGAAGAATATAATGATCGTATTTTCAATGCCTCTTAATTAGGCGAAAATTGTAAAATATTTATTTTTTAATTTTTAGTTACGCCCTCTAGCGGTGGTCCTACAATTCTATAAATAATTTTTTGGTCTTTCTCGAGGCCACTTTTGTTATAAAATGTTTTTTCGAAGCTGTACTATAAGCGGTTTCCGATATATGGCCGAGAGCAAGTACAATGATTTAATCTACGAGAAAACAGCAGGACGTGAAGAAATTATCAGTAAAGTTATTGAGAGACAAAAACGCTCACGAAATTTAATAGTTTTTAATGTAGATGAATCGTATTGTGATAATTCAGAAATACAAGCAAATAAAGAATTAGAAATTGTTAAAGAAACTTTATCTAAGATATCCCGCATTGTCAAGTTAGATCATATTAAAATAGTGTTACCTGGACAGAATCAACGTAACGGAAAAACCCGGCCTGTCAAAGTAATACTAAATTCTTCTGCAGAAGTTGTTGATGTTTTACGTAACAAACACTCAAATCTGAAAACAATCGCATACCTATTGTCGCCATAGAAAAACCCACCCAGATGGAGTATGAAAAAAAATTTTCGCTTGAATCTACTAAACAGACAATCCAAAGGGGAAACAGATCTTACCATCCGTTATGTAAGAAGAGTTCCCAAAATAGTTTGTTCAAAAAAGTAGTAATTTCCACAAAGCCAATCAACGGTAGAAGGACAAATTTAAAAAATGATGTAAGCTGTTACCACCAAAACGTTCGTGGTTTGCGATCAAGAACTCGACAAGTATATTTACATACATGTGACAACGAACATGACATAATTGCATTCACCGAAACAACTCTTACAGCTGATATGTTAAGTACCGAAAACATGAAAAGACCGAAAAAAATGTGGGTCGGTGTAGTTTTAATTGCTATAAATAACAATATAACTTCTGAACAATTAGGCCTATCAATATTAATCGATGCGGCGCGCGCAATAGATGTTGCATGTTGTAAAATAAGCTTTAGTTTTGGGGTTCTGTGCATACTGTATATTATCGTAATTTATATTCGTTCAAAATTTTCCAAACTTTCTTCGAATTATTTGAACTGCTACCATTTTGTGAAGTATAATATAATAGTGATTTTGGGAGATTTTAATATTCCTATGTATGCAGCCAGTGACTTCAACGATACTAAGTCACGAATGTTACAAGACCTAATTGAAGTATATAATTACACACAGTTCAATACCGTTCGCAATGTAAACGACAGACTTTTGGATTTAGTAAGTAATATGAAATGTTCGGTGTGTCGCGACGAACTGCCAATGGTGAGTGAAGATGTGTATTACCCAGCATCAAAAATTAATATTTGCTGCAGAATTAACTTTCCTCCTAATTTTCCTATAAATAATGAGATACATAAGTATAATTTCGCTAAAGCGAATTAAAGAATTCTTCGCGATACTTTTTCAAACACTGATTGGTCACTGCTACAAGCATACAACAATGTAAATAACGCTCGTCAGAATTTTTATGACACGCTGTATAATACCTTAATTTATTTGTACAATATTAGAATGAAAACCAAATGTTTGCAACGGTATAAAAAATATAAATCTGACGCCGACCTGCTTGCATATAAACAGTTAAGAAAGTCAATTAAACAGCAAATTAAGTTTGCATATAATCATTTTATGTTTTATTCAGAAAATGCTACAGACAGTGGCGTAATAGATATTTATGTATTAAGGGCATAATCAGAAGATTATGGCTCGAGGGAATATTAAAAGCCCGACGCGAAGCGGAGGGCTTTTATATTCCTAAGAGCCATAATCTACAATTATGTCCGTGGTACATACAATGTTTTATTTCATTTTGCACCATGAAACTGGAACAAAATTTTAAAAAGATTCAGTATTTTCGGCAAGTTTTTAAATGCAAATGCAGTGAAATAAAGTCGACAATAGGCTAATTTGTTGTTACTAAGATACTGTGATATTGCTAAATTGTTGCTAAGGTACTGTTTGTTTGTAAATAATTTTCATTCTAAAATGGAAGGTGAAAACGCAAAAACTTATTTACAAGAAATTTTAGATGAATTTGAGGCCGCCCAGGCAAAAATAATTCCAAGTAAATCGAAATATTTATACACAAAAGAGTACGAAAAGTTTTGCGTGTGGCGGAGCACAAAAAATGTGTCCACAAAATGTGATGAAAAAGTTGTGATGGCATACTTGTCTCAAATGGTAAGGGATTGTATATATACATTAGTCAATTATCTCTATTCAATAAATATCTATTTTTGCAGTCAAAGATCTATAAGCCGTCGTCACTGAGGTGTTTATATTCTAAATTGAAAAATATGTTCAAGTTGAAGGAAGATGTTGATATATCTCGTTTTTCCACGCTCACAGAATTCATGAAGAATAATTCTGTAGGTGATCAAGCTAAAAAGTCCTATGTATTGCAATGGCATCAAAGTGAAGAATTCATGTTGAAGGCGCCTGATCATACGTACTCGTTAGTTAAGGTATAACGATTTTAGTTTTTTTTTCCAATTCTCATTATAAAAATTATTGTGTTTTATAGGTTGTCACAGCCTTTGGTATTTTTGGAGCATCTCGTAGCGAAGAACTACACGATTTGGCTGTACAGGATGTAACAACTGAGGGATCAGTGCTATTAGTGAAGATCAAAAAAAACCAAAACTTATACTTCGAGGCAATTTACAATTGTACCAAGCGATTGATTGGTTGATTACGTCTCTTTGTACCAAAAATATGCAGCATTACGACCGGAACATACTAAAATTGACAGCTTGTTTTTGTCGTATCATAATGGCAAATGTAGTGCTCAGACTGTTGGGAAAAACACCTTAGGCAAAATGCCGAGGATAATAGCAGAGTTCCTCAATCTACCGGATGCCCATAAGTACACAGAGCACTGCTTCCGCAGGAGTGCGGCGACGATCTTTGCAGAAAGCGGCGGTGATACAAGGGCACTGAAGCAGCTTGGTGGATGGCGATCGGATAAAGTAGCCGAATCATATGTAGAGAATTCTCTGCAAAATAAAATTAAAATTGCTCAGAACATTACTGGTACAGCAGCTATAAGTATACCACAAAACGGCGAAGGAACTGTCATCTTTGGTGTTGGCTCATCTGGAGTTACAATTTCAAATCCACCCAACTGTATTTTCAATTTTTATAAGGAATAAGTTTCATTACTATTATTTTTATTAATAAAGGTTGTATAGTAAGGTTGTTGTTTCAATAATTCTTTCAACTTACGTGACATATCATGTCATGTGTTTGCTGTCAATCATGCTGCTTAGCAACAATGACATTTCCGTGCTATAAAGACCACATTACGCCCGCATTTGGGGGCGTATAAAGAACATTATGGTGGCAAAATAAAATAAAAGATTTTTCGAATTTTGTTAATGCAAAAAAGAATCAATTTCGTATTCCCGCTAAAATGATTTTTAATAACACTAGTAATGAGTCACCAGAATGTATTGTCAATGCATTTAAAATGTACTTTAGTTCCGTATATCTACCCGAAAATTCTAAAGACTAGCATAATAGTTTTTATCCGTATAATAACATGCCTATTATAAATATACCAGAAATTTCTGAAGAAGTGGTTATTTCAGCAACCAACAAACTTAAAAATAAGGTAATATCTGGGCCTGATCAGATACCCTAGTACTTTGTTAAACGTTTTAGCACTATCTTTGCAAAGCCACTGTGTATTATTGTTAATAAAGCATTGAAAACATGCGCATTTCTGGACTTATGGAAGACAACAAATATTTGCCCTGTTTTTAAAACTGGTGATGCAAGTGAAATTTCTAATTATAGACCAATCTGTATATTAAACAATTTTGGCAAAGTCTTTGAAAAATAAAAAGATACATTTCTTTAGACCAACATGGATTTGTAGAACACCGATCTACAACTACAAATTTGGCCTGTTTTTCTCAACTAACATTCAAACATTACGACTTACAAGGTCAAATAAACACTATTTATACAGACATTTCCAAGGCCTTCGACCGTATCTCACACAGTATTATTATTACCAAACTTCATAACTTTGGTTTTAGCAATAATCTTTTACTATTGTTTAAATCATACCTGAATAATCGTGTACTTACTTACAAAAATTTTCCGTTTCTATTAATGTTACTTCAGAAGTACCACAAGGTTCCAACCTTGGACCCTTGTTACTTTTAATATTTATTAATGATTTACCAGATAAATTATCTTGTGGTAAATCATTGTACGCGATTGATGTAAAAATCTTCTTACAATTTCAAATACTGATAATTATGTTATATTACAGCAAAGCCTAAATTCTTTGGCAAGTAATCGTTTATCCTTAAACATCGAAAATTTAAAATGATTTCATATACAAGAAAGAGTCAACCAATTCACTATGACTATAGCATTCGCGAGGCAAATCTAACACATTGTACATCAGTCAGACAGCAGTTATCTTCGACGATAAATTTTCATTCTCTGAACACATCGACCCTGTCACCAGATCTGCTGTTCAAACTCGTGGATTAATACGGCGTCATTGCAAATCTTTCTCAAATATTAAAAACCCTTTATTTTTCTATAGTACGTTCAAAACTTGAATATTGTTCTTTAGTGTGGTACCCTTTTTTATGACAAACCAAATCAATATTTTGGAATCTGTGCAACGAAGATTTTTAAAATTTTTAGCTTTTCACCGGTAACTACCCTGAGAGAGGATATCCACATTATGAGCTACTTACTTGCTTTAATATAAAATCACTTGAAGACAGGGAGGTTTAAAAATAGTGTACATTTTTCTCTATAAGCTTATTCATAACCAAATTGACTGTCCTAACCTATTATCATTATCATTCATAAGTAGATTTTTTATTGTTGTTTTGAACACTGAACTTTTTAAAGAGCGATATTTTGAGGCAAATGATTGTATATTTTATACCGTAAACTTCCATATTTTTGTGACTTTGTTAAACGGAAGTAAGTTAAATATAATTTGTCTTTATTTCTTGTATCATGGTTGTGAAAAGTTTGACGAGTAACTGGTAAATTATTATTGTGAACGTAAGTTACGCGTGCATTGATAAAACAACAAGGTATGTTAAGATTTTAAAAAATTTAAAAATGTATCGGCAATCTGCTCAAGATTCGCCATAACCATAGATTATAAGGGAATGGAAATGTAAATGGTAGGCCATTCTTACATTATCTAAGGTAAGTATGGTTTTTAATATCCTAATTTAAAAAAAATGTTACCCTTCCATGTCTTAATAGAAAGACAATTAAAAATTTTAAAACTCCATTGAAAACGCGATGTTTGAACTGAAAGATTTGAGTTTTCATAACTGATTACCTTATGCATATTTGAATAAAGAAAATTTACTTTCCAATTTAAGTTTAAAAGATAAGCAGAAGTATTTTTGTATAAAATAAATTATATTACACATAAAACTCATACATTCATCCTTTAAAAAATTACACAAAGAAGCTGTTTGCCTACCCCCCTGCAGGTAGGTACCTTTTTATAATTTATCCAGTATTTTTTTTCATTCTCTCAACGTCTCAACAGTGGCACAAATATAAAATACTCAAATTATAATGTAAATCAAATATCTTACCACAAAAAAATTTTAATGATGAAAAATAAGTGCTTTTTCCTGTATTTGAGTATTTGTATACTGCGTATGTGGCCTTGAGCGCCGAAATATATAACGATAAGTCAGGTTATCAATAAATATATTAATAAAGAATTTAGGATAACAATTGTATAAATAAGGACGTCATTTTATTACATCTAAACTAATTGTAAATCGATTAAAATCATTAATGCAGTGGCGTAGTGCAATAAATTTATTTCGCTGGCTTTATGTGAAATATTTATTCTCTTATAACTAGATATACTTTGATTGGTGAATATAGTGCAATAAGTTAACTGTTATTTTGACAAACAATTGAAAATATACATTTCAAAAAGCTGTGAAATGAATATTATGTGAATATCAGGAACAACTTCAACTCTTATTTTCATATTTAAGCCATTATGCAAATGAGGTAGTTTTTATGTAAAAAAGAAGATACGCTCAATTAAAAATAAAATCCTTATTTTCTCGTATATAAAAACACGTGGTTTAGAAAAAGATGCGAGATTTGTATTTGAATTAGATAGAGAGAATATTGCGTAAAGATGAATTCCCCCAACAGGTTTCAGATACGCACATTTCAATGGCCTTAAAAGCAAGGCCACCAACTCAGTTAATGCAGAGATCGCGCCGGGGTATGAACTTAAAGAAAAACGTTAAATTTTGAAAATAAAACTGTGTACAGGTAATTAGTAACGCAACAGATTTAATAAGCCACATGCAACTGCGTAGCAATATTTACCGTTTAGTTACAGAAAACACAATTGGTAATATGTACCTTAAGACTTAAATTAGCACAAATTTATGCATAAAGGAACACAGTGATGGACGGTAGTTTTAATATTATGAACGTAACTGACCGGACATATTTTGTATGTTTTTTTTTTTTTGGTATCACAGAATTACGCAATTTTGTACTTTAGCAAATAGTACCCGTTAGGCATTGCACCACACACACGCTTACCACGACTCACCACCAAGGCGAACTAGCTACTACTACACACACTTCCGACTTCACACGCACTATCACAGATTTCATACTAATCTGGCGAGTTTTAGTAACTAAATTGCTTACTAGGCGCAAATTTACAAAAGTACATCGATTAAAAATTCATTGGCCGCGGCGCATCAAACTTATAACATTTAAAATATTTTTAAACGAGGACAAAAATATGTTGCAACTAATTTTATTAGTTGAAATATAGGTTACGTTAGATACCAATGCACACTTAACCCAAATATACATTTATAACGTGACACACAAACAAAACATAATCGTATTACGAGATGAGTATTATTTTTTATTACGTAAGATCGTCATTAAAAAATATTTAAATTCAACCGGAAATTCCGTCCATCATCATTTATTTTATATTCAAATATATAAGAAGTTTAGATTTTTCTCCTTTTAGTTACCTTTTTTGCGTTAAATTCCAGTGGCGTTACATAGCATAGGTAGGATACATTCATATTATGTCCACTCAAATAGAAATAACATACATTTGGATATATTTATAACTTTTCTCATTTTTACTACCGAGAACGTTTAATTTCAGTATAAAATTGCATTATACGTTCGAGCTTAAGCATGGGATTTCGCTGATTTTATACGAGATAGAACATAGATTTAAATTTGGCACTTTTGCTAAACTTTATGCTGATTAATAATTTGAAAATAAACTTGAACTACCTTCTTTTGTTTTTTATTAAAAATTTGAAAATGTAATCAAACGTTCTTAGGGCAGCTTTACATAGCTACCATGTATGCTATTTTAAGCCATTTTTAATGATGTAACATATGTTCCTTAGGTACCTTGATTTACAAGAAAAATATTAATAAAAATATGTAATTAGTATAGAAAAAGAAGTAGGCTATATTTTTATTCATGCTTAACATAAAGACAGAAGGTTATTAAATGGGTAATTATAATCCAAAAATATATATTTTTTAACTCTATTATATTTGGTATTATTTTAAAATATCAACAAAATTAACATTTAATTTAAACAAACAACTCAAGTAAGTGCTCAAACAACAAACCGTTTTCCTTAACACATAATGGGCGTCTCTTTCGCAAATTACCAATTGCTCTTGTTTTAAAATTTCAACAAAATAACATTTAATTTACATAAAGGAAATAATCGAGCAGACAGTGCTCTAGTTTTCTATCCATTTGTTTGGAAAAACTGTATTTAAATATTCTGTTACGGGTCCGCTGTTATGAGAAGGCGCCCCATCATGCTGTCACCACAATTTTTCTAATATATTGAGCGGAACGTTTTCTAGATAAGCCCATAACTTATTATTTCAAAACTGGAGCCATTTCTGATCATTTAACTTTCCTTCAATAATATGAGATCCCAGAGGTCTGTTATACATATGCCTACCCAGACATTTACAAAAATCTTCCTTGGTTTCTGCGTTCTTTTACAATATGTGGGTTTTCTATATATAGCCCAGTATTTTTATTGAATATGCCATTACTTCAAAAACTGCGCTCGTCCGTCCAGATCACTTTATTTAAGAACTTAAGGTCTTCGTTCAATTTTCTTTGAAACCAGTTACAAAATTCTAGTCCCCTCAAGTCGTCTCCTTGACGCTTAAGTGTATTTTATAAGGTTTAAATTTTTCATTTCCTAAAGTTCTCCAGACTTTTGTTTATGACGAATCCAAATGATCCGAATCTTCGCGATTGGATGTGGATCTGTTATTATTGACTTATAGTAACATACTAAGTATGTATGCATGTGCATTTATAGCAACAGGCGATCATATGCTACACACTACGGAACAATTTCACAGCATAATGGTAATTGAAACTTTTATGATAGCCTGTCATATTAATAACCACAGTCTAAAATGTCAAACTTGAGAAGTTATATGTTTTCTTTTTCATCTTCATTCATTCTGGATCCATATTTATTTCAAGGTTTAACGAAGGAACCATATGTTGCCAGATTCCTGTCTAATTCTAAAAAGCATTCATCCATTCGTAGTTGGTGTCGTTCTGGGAATTGCTGCAAATACATCCTGCATGCTTCTGCGGGATTTTTATGACTTTTATAATACATTTGTAACATATCACGTTTTTCATAATTTTACAATGCCACTTTATAAGAACAAATATTAAGCGTATAATGCTGCGTCATTACAAAGTGCGTTATTAACAATTGCCAACTTTGATTCAATTATTTGTTTACTAGACCACTTGATTTTTTTTATACTTATTACATATTTTTATTAATACTTTTCTTGTAAATAAAGTTACTTGTGGAACATGTTACACCATTAAAAATGTATTATAATATCCTAACAAATTATGTAAATATCAAATATCACGCCCATAAGAAAAAATGAACTTGATGATGGTTCCGCGAACCGAAATGTCGGATGGTATTTTTGGAAACACATGATTATTGGCAATGAAAAATTGCCTTAAGAATGTTTTATTACATGAATAATAAAGATGGTAGACGCGAAATAACATATATCGCGATTTTCCTATTTTTTGGCCAGAAGTCAAAAACAAAAGAAGCTAGCTCAAGTTTCTTTTCAGACTATTAATCAGGATACAATTTAAAGTACCAAATTTAGATCTGTGTTCTATCTCTTATAATAAGCGAAATCCCCATGCTCGAATTTGAATCACCCTGTACTTGACATAAATAAGGAACATACTTAAATTTCTCGAATTTTGGCAGGTAAGAACATGAACACAAAACGTTTTAATAAATAATATTATATCAATTAAACAATTAAACTCAGTGTATGGCCCATCCATAATCATAAAAAATGCACGGTTATTAAGGCTATGATTGTTCTGAAGCAATTACTTCAATATGTCTCGTCTCGCTTACATAATGCTTAATAATTCTGTTTATCCGAAACTTCTTTCTGCAAAGTACTACTGCCCATACAGTACCATACAGTATGCCCTCCTGTCGAAATTCATTACATTTTTAGGAAATTTTTCATTAAACAAAATTCATTATTAGCGGCGTTTGTCCACCCATTCATCCTTCCTGTAAAAACGGCTTAAGATATTAAAATGCGCTTTGTTGTTAGACCTAAGCTAAAAACACCAATACCAAATTATTCAATATTTTCAAGTACTTCGTCAGACAATCTAATTACGCATCCAATTTTGTCAGAAAATCAGCGCATGTTCTACTTTGTTTTCCTATTACGCCATTTCTACAAAACTGAAAGTAATCCCTTGCCCTCACTATGTACTAAAGTATTGTCTAAAAAAAATTGAAACTTTGTCGCTTCCAAAACACTCCGAAAATATTTCTTAGTTGTTTCTCACCCTGACTGTTCACCAAAGCATTATGTAAAAAAACGGGTATTTTTATTTTAAACCGATGGACATGTGGTAATTCGGTCCCCAGACCACCTATCTACTTCTAATTTGATATATGATACCTAATGTACTTAGTTGTGAAAAGTACCAAAATTAGAATACAGAAGTGAATGGTAAGAATGTGCTGAAACTACATATATATTTTCGCGTAAAATTTCCTAGGAACGCGGTAACGTGGTCCATGAGTGTTAAGTTAGAATTGAGCTGAATGTTGCCCAAACCTTATTTTTATACACAAGTGACATTGAGGTCGAATGAAAAATAATTCTCTTGGTGACCAAGTAAGTTATCAGTATTTATCAACATTTGGGCCAACTGTTAGCCAAAATCTATACTTATGCACTAATTTCGTTAGTGTCGCGCCAAAATTCATTGCATCCTTGCCTAAAAACAAAATTCTGTGACCCATGAGTGTTGGCCTAAATTTTGGCTGAATTTTGCCCTAAAATTTATGTTGTTACATCTATTTCGTTGTGGGCGCTGCAAAATAGATTCTTTCGATGACGAAAAGCTAAATTCTATGGTCCATGAGTTTGGGCCAGAATTTGGGCAGAATGTTGCTCCAAACCTACATTTGAAATCCGATTTCGTTGGGGTCGCGACAAAATTAATTACTTCGATGACTCAAAGACAAATGATGTAGCCCATCGTCAGCATTTGAGCCGCATATTGCCCAAATTCTATATTTATACATCAATTTTGTTGTAATTTTGACCAAGAGATAAATCCTCTGTTCTATCAGTATTCGTTAGCATTTGAACTAGATACTGCCCAAAGTCTATATTTATATACTAACTTAGTTGGAAATGAACTCAGTTCCGAGTGTTGGTCAACATTTGTGCGAAATGTTGTTGAAAATCTATATACATTAATTTGGTTGGAATTTTCGCCAAATTGCAAGAGAGAAAAATTCAATTCACTTAACTTTGATCTTTCTGCTACTTGTTTATTCTTGATTTCAGTTTACCTTTAATGATTAGATGATTTACAAAACGATGGAAGGATTACATTAAATAGGATTTAATATGCTCAAATTAAAAATTATTTCTTTTCGTGGATAATGATCAATAAATTGCATTAACTCAACCATACTTACAAAAAACATGAAATAATTAGACCACCAACTAACTTTGAGATACACAGTGGAACATTAAAACTGAGTAGAAATATTTCATTCTAATGCAGTCTTCTTCTAACATTTCGCTCTCAGACGTTTTTCCTCAAAAGCATCGAAAATCGACAGCTTCAGACTCTCATCCGTTTTTTTTTTTCAAATAACGATACATCTCATTCTTTGGCAGAACTAATTTGTAGATGAAATACAGAGCATTAAATTTTACGCCGGATAAGTGCAAAAATCAGGCAAAGGTTATAGTCACCCAAATATTCACTGGAAATCATTGAGTAAATTCTATCTATTGACAGCAATAGAAAGCTGTTACTATATAAATGAAATTGATCGCTGTCATATTTGTAGAAATTGTGCAAATTATTTAAAATAAAGCACAATCACAAACTGATCAATTTTGGTATTTAGTAAACATACACATGATTACTCAAATTGCAATATCTTTACAATAAACTACCATTAAATAAAATTTGTACAGTGTTTTCGTAAATGCTTGACCCCACGTGATCAATTTGAAATTTCGCCCTTGAAATATGTTTGCTCTAGGTTGGTAGTTGTTAGCAGGTCGAACAAAAAATTACTAAATCGTAATATTTAGTTTTGTAACCTCATATTTGCGTTACTTCTGTTTGCTGTCTGTTCGAATTTCCTATACATTTAATCAACATTTAAAAAAGTTCTTTGCAGAGCTCTTAACATTACGAAGCATTTTTTAAGGTGTATTTATCTTAATTTGAATTTGTATAGTGATACTGTACTACTGTACAACAATGGTGTTCTCACCAGAACAAGATGCTCTAGGTTAGTAATTGTTAGAAGGTCGAAAATAGAAAATTACTAAATCGTAATATTTAGTTTTATAACCTCATATTTGCGTTATTTCTGTTTGCTGTCTTAGAATTTCCTCTACATTTAATCAACATTTAAAACAGTTATTTTCAGAGGTCTTAAAGTTACGAAGCTATTGATGTAAGTTATCATTTTTTAAGGTGAATTCTCATTTATCTTAATTTGAATTTGTATAGCGATACTGTACAACAGTGGTGTTCTCATCAAAACAAGACGCCTTTATTTTAATGGCCCATTTCCGCAGTGGCACCTGAAACAGTGATGGAACTTGGAGCTACTCCTGCATTGAGCAGTTTTCAGAGTGTTTTCCCGATGTTATTACCGAATGTGATGTATTTAAAAAACATAAGTCAAATCCTATTACACGGTATGAAAACAAGCACTGTATTTCAAAGGCAAGTCAACAGCCAGACCAACTGTTTTAACAGAAGAAGTTCTTAATAACATTCAACAAAGAATGCAACAAAGTCCTAAAAATCTATTCCATAACTATCCGCTCAAACAGGTATAATTAAATCTACTGCGTTTATATAAACAGAAATATGAACATAATTTTTTTACAGGTTTGTCTATTGCTACTTGCCACAAAGCTTTAAAAATACGTTACATATTATGCATCCTTGCAAAATTTCTTCTGTACAACAATTACATGCAGCCGACTGCAATATTGTCAATGGTTCAACGAACGTCTAAAAACAACAACAATTACTTAACATTTTATCCAGACGAAGCATGGATACATTTATCGGGTTATGTGAACAGCCAAAATTACAGAACTTGGGCAGCAGAAAATCCACACATTTACCTCCAAACCCCTCTAGATCACCAAAAAGTTGGCATTTGAGTGGTTATGTCAAGGAGGATACTTTCTTTTATGAAACCGTAAATGGAGAACGATATCGTGATATTCTGCCTCAAACTATTGAAGAAACTTTACATGACGATGAGCAACAACTAGGTTTTTTCCAGCAATATGGAGCAACTGCACACACCGTTAATGAAACAATTAGGTATCTGGAACAATTTTATAGCGACCGAATAATTAGTACAGGTTTGGTGCCTGACCTCACGCCCTTAGATTTTTTTGTTTGGACGAATTTAAACTGATATATTTAAAAATCGACTACATACCCTCGAAGAATTGGAAGGAGCAATACAACAAGAAATAAACAATATTACTCCAAATGAACTTAAACGTGTGTTTGAAAATATGAAGCGATTGAGCTCCTTTTGTAAAATAACAATAAACCATACGTTCTATTCTTGATTTTCTAAATACAATGGTGGTCATTTTGAGCACTTTTTGGAAAATAACAATAAATTATTGTTTAAGCGTTCGATGAACCATTAACAATATTGCACTCAAAGTTTATAGTCGCCAGCATGTTATTTTTGTACAGAAGGAATTCTGTACGGATGCATATGTAACGTCTTTTTTAAAGCTTTGTGGCAAGTACCAGTGGACAAACCTGTAAAAAAAATTATGTTCATATTTCTGGTTACATAAACGCAGTATATTTAATCGTACCTGTTTGAGCGGATAGTTGTGGAATAGATTTTTTTGGACTTTGTTGCATTCTTTGATGAATGTCATTAACAACTTCTTCGGTTAAAACCTGTTGACTTGCCTTTGCAAATACAATGCTTGTCTTCATACCGTGTAATAAGACGGGACTTATTTTTTTAAATACATCATATTCGATATTAACATGGGGAAAAGCCTCTGTAAACTGCACAATGCAGGACTGCAACAAACAGCTCCAAGTTCCATCACTATTTCGGGTGCCACTGCGGAAATGTGCCATTAAAATAAAGGCGTCTTGTTCTGATGAGAACACCACTGTTGTGCTGTTGTACAGACCTCTGAAAATAACTATTTTAAATGTTGATTAATGTAGAGGAAATTCTACGACAGCAAACAGAAGTAACGCAAATATGAGGTTATAAAACTAAATATTACGATTTAGTAATTTTTTATTTTCGACCTGCTAACAACTACCAACCTAGAGCAAACATATTTAAAGCGCGAAATTGACGTGGTCAAGCATTTACGAAAACCCGTTAGAATTACGTAATAATTCGACTTTCCTTTCTTGTCTTGTCTTTCTTGATTTTAAATGAACCCACAAACATAAATCTTCAGGTGATAAATCGAGTATTGAGCTGGCCATTTTATCGGCTTTCGTCTACGTATTCACCGACCAGGAAACATTTTCATTTGTTTCCGCACAAGCAGAACGTTATTAATTGGAGCACGATCTTACTAAAAATGTAGATTTTCACTTCCAAAACACTTTTCAGTTATGTGTGTTATTACTATATAATTATTTCATAGTGTGTATTAGAAATGCCTGATGTACAGGTTGTCCCATTTTCGTATGTTTTACGGGGTATCTCGCTTATTTTTTAGGCTAGAACCTTGCGGTTTTCGCGACACCGTGCTACTTTTTAATGAAACCAAAGATGCACTAACCAAATTTGCCATAGCCATCTTAGTTTTTGTGCTACAGGGTGATTTTGGAAAAATTGCATTTTCAGTCATCCCCCGTAACTCTGTTATTGTCAGACATATTAAAAAAGTAAAAACTGATATTTGTAGATTTTTTTACGTATAATCCAGTGGCGATACTCAGATTTTCTTTAGAGGTCACAGTTTTTGAGATATTGACATAACCTACTTTTTTTTTAATGAGACACCCTATATATTTTTTTTTAATATTTTTCCCCTTGTCAAGAGATTTTCAAAAATATAGCATAGTCTATATTTATTTTTATAAATAACGTGACAAAATGATTTTTTTCTATAATTTACATTGATAAAAAACAAAATAATTAATTAATCACAAATATTGTTCAAATTGCAGACCATTATGTCTCCTACAAGTTTCACAAAGTTTATACATTCTTTTAATAGCATTTTCCAAAATAAATGATTGTCTTCGTAATTCTGCAAAAGCATTTTCCGTTGTAATTTTTAATTGTTGCATGTTGGCATATTGCCTTCAATAAATTTTATTCTTTAAATACCCCCACAAAAAAAAATCCAAAACCGAGAGATCCGGTGATCGTGGTGGCCATCGAACAGGTCCATTTGTTCTAATCCATCTCCTGGGAAAACGTTCATTTAGCCAGTTTTGTATTATTCTAGCATTGTGGGCTGGAGCCCCATCCTGTTGGAAGAATATATCGTTCAGTTGAGCCAGTGGAATATATTCTAAAATGTTCATAGTTTTTTCTTGTAGAATTTGTAAGTACCCATTAGAGTTTAGGTTTTCTTCATAAATCTTATAAACTATTTTTCGGTTATAAATAAAGGAGGAGAAATCAAATCCGAATCTGCCTTGACGCTCTCTAGGAAAAATCACGTGGGTGTTTTCTTGACCAAATTATTTTTTTTTTCAAAATTATTGTCCTTTTCATATTTATAAACCAATTGCAGAACTCCAATCTACGTTCAGCATCACCAGGGTGCAGATGATGAACAAGTTTACACTTGTAGGGTTGGAATTTATGTTTTTTTCAAATCCTTTGCACTGTTGTTTTAGACACACCGGTCTCCTCATCTATTTTCCTGCACGAAGTTTCAGGAGTGGCTTGAACAACTGCTAAAACGTTAATCTCTGATTCCGCGTTCTCTTTGTTGTAAAGTCGGGGTCGAGGTTTGTCAAAACATCCATGTTGGCAAAGATTAAATTTTAATTTTTGAAATATTCTTCTGTCGGGTTGGCTTCTTTCGGGATATCTATATGACAAAATAGCTATATAAAATAAATACAAATTCTAAGGTAAAAATTAACTGACCTGTTCAGATAGAGTTCTAAGGCCTGGTCTGCGTTTTCATTAGATAATATGAAGCAGGTATTCATATCATATTTCTCTAAGTTTTCAAATTTTTGGTTTCGAGCCATATTAAAAAATAATTAAACAACAAGAACGATAATAATAAACAAAAACAACGAATAACAATAAATATCAGCACTAAATTTGGGAAAATGTAACCGGGAATAATTTGAGAGAAGCAGAAACTTCAAAAATCTAAGTAATGGCAGAACGTTAATTATTTTGTTTTTTGCGTTACCATGGTTACCCACGGCTATCCACTATTATCAATGTAAATTATAGAAAAAAATCATTTTGTCACATTATTTATAAAAATAAATATAGACTATGCTATATTTTTGAAAAGCTCTTGAAGTAGGGAAATAGATATAATTTAAAAAATAAAATATAGGATGTCCCATAAAAAAAAAGTAGGTTATGTCAATATCTCAAAAACTGTGACCTCTAAAGAAAGTCTGAGTACGCCGCTGGATTCTACGTAAAAAAATCTACAAATATCAGTTTTTACTTTTTTAATATGTCTGACAATTACAGAGTTACAGGGGATGACTGAAAATGCAATTTTTCCAAAATCACCCTGTAGCACACAAACTAAGATGGCTATGGCAAATTTGATTAGTGCATCTTTGGTTTCATTAAAAAATAGCACGGTGTCGCGAAAGCAGAAGGTTCTAACCTAAAAAAATAAGCGAGATATCCCGTAACACATACGAAAATGGGACAACCTGTACAATGTTACAAAAGAACCAATTAATTGAATAGGTAAAGTTGATTTTCAGTTTAGAAAACTAGTAATGAAAATTTGTAATGGAGCTTCCTACAGTACGATCCAAGAGGTCAGAGTTTCTTAGACAATATTAACATATATACACCAAAGGTTTTGTATGAGACGTGAATTTTCAGCGAAGGTCAGATGAGAAAATCATGACAAGCTAATACTGCATTAACTCAATGCAAGAAAACAGGCGAGGATTCAAGATATATCATCGTGCATGCGGGAGGCGTCCTCTCCTCTCGGACGGCGCAGGGCTAGTTTTCAAAAGTAATCGAAAAACTGGCGACTACCATGATAATATGAACTGCGAAAACTTTTGAAAATGGTTCAAAACCAAACTTATACACAACCTAGATGAACCCAGTTTAATTATCATGGATAACACCAGTTACCATTCACGATTCATGGAATCAATTAGGTGTTTCAGTTGGCCTAAAAATATCAATATCCAAGGGAATTTATGAAGTACCGAATATGGAGATTATAAGAACTAAGTTGCCAAAAAGAGACTATTATTTGAACTGTTATGCAGAAACAATGGGTCACAAAGTTTTACGTTTACAGCTATATCATTCCCAGTACAGCGGTCAAAAAGTAAAAGAATCTACGATCAAGAAATTATTAAAACTAATGGATATTATCGATACTTCCGATATCACGATACGTTTTATAAATTCAACAGCCTTTAGTATGAAAATCTTTTTTATTAAAGAAAAAATAGATAATACTGTGTTTTGCTTTATGCTACGCTGAAAATATAGAAATGAAATACAAGCAGTACGTCAAGCTAATTTGTGACGAAATTCCATTATGATTCATATTTATCCTTGGACATCTAAAATATTTTAAACTATGAGATCATTTTTCTATCTTTTGTAGCCCTTCCACAACAATGGGCGCGTTCACCAGTACTCAGCGGATGTAGGTTATCCGTGTCTATCCTGGATCTCAGCGAACTATCGCTTTCGCTCACATCTACCTGCTGAGCACTGGTGAACGTGCCCTACGGCGGTATTATCTATAAAATGTAGACCACGATCGTTCAATCCTTCAAAGTCAGACATTTTTCAACTACTGACAGTTCAAAACCAAAATAAGAATACAAGTGCGTTTTGTTACCTGATATAATATACAGTATGATCAAATATAAGCACTATAGACTTTAGAATATAAAATACCAGGAAGGAGTTTTTGTCAATTATATGCGCGTCCGGGATGGGGGTTGCATATGGCGGAAAACAAGTTTCCGGTTAATAATACATAATAATGAATATACACATATTTTAAATTATTTAATTCCAGAATATACTCCGATATAACTAGTCATGCATTTATTCAAAAAAATATTTACACTTCCTGATAACAATAAAGTTAAAAATATAAATTATGACATTTTTAAAATTAAATCTTGCAGAACAATGATCGTGTTACGCCTATGAATTAAAACCATAACCTAAATTGAATCTTGTATTATGTAATATTCAATACAACACTACTTAATGTGCACAACGTTATTATAAACACGTGATTATTACCATTAATTATTATACAAGATACTTTAAAACAGTTCAAAACACTTTTACAAACACCACTTTCTTCGAAAAAACCACCAAGAATGAGTCATACTTGGGTGTTCAATATGGCGAATTCCGTCGCAATTTTTAAATACGCTATATAGTTCAACATTCCTTCCTGGTATTTTATATTCTAAGCTATATACCGCCCAAACCTCCAAATGCAGTATGGAGCTTACGGGAAGGCAGTGCATGCTTGCCAACGCTATTATACTGATGGATTACTGCACCGATTTATAATACCGGCCCATATATCTACGGTGTAAGAAACACTGTTTCTAACTTACAATAAAATAATAATGTAAACTTTAAATGAACTTGTAAATCGAGTACCTTATATAAGTTCTAGTCATAAGGATCTGGTCGCATTAGAAGCCAAATGTGGGCACAGAGATAACTGTAAAAATTACTATATTAGATTTAATTTTTGCAGTTAATGAATTTTATTTTAGGTGCACATGTTTACATGTATTTATGTTTAAAATGTTTACGATACGTAAACAACAATTAATTACATTTAAATAACATGGGATTATACATGAGCTTCACATGAGATGTGGTCTTGACGTAAGAACTGACTTGGAAACAAACATCACGTTATGGCCACATTCAAATTAACCATTAAGGAGTACTTAATAAAGCAACTTTCTATAACTATAACGAATACCTTAATTACGACAATAACTTTTAGGTACAGCTTGTTAAAACTGTTATAAATGAATCAAATCCTCTTATTATATATATTTTTATCAGTATCTCCCTCGACTGGAGTAAATGCATGTATCATGTCGAACACAGTTTAATTTGACCTTAAGGTACTAATTTTTAGTTATTTTGACTTCTGTAAGTGTCCTTTTTCTGCATTTTAACAGCAATAAAGTCATTATAATTTATCAGGGCCAAGTAAGCATTAGTTGTTACCTAATTTTATTAAAATTTTATTATAGGTACATCATCTATTTTCAACATAATATAATATTTTTCGCACAGATGATATATTTGAATATTCTGGTAATATACCTGAAGGCGATCATTGGTTTGTGCACCCTTCCTTTTCGCACGTTTTTCGGACTAACTATTGCTTCAGTTTAATGTTCCTTTTTAATAACATAGATACTTCGTTCTGAACAACATAAAGCGTTAGTCGCTTCTTTAACGACTGCACTAACGTTCAATTTGGCCGAGAAATAATTTAGTACGTTAAGAACGAGACGTTTTCCCTTACGGGTGAATTAGTCTCCAGTACGTCGTTTTGAAGAGCCAGCTTGAACTTCCATATCGAAGAATCAAAGAAATTTCTACAAAATTAAGTTCGATAACAGAATTATAGAAAATACTCATCATTACGTTAAAAGACGCTTGTACTAAGTTGAAGCGTTCTGAAAGGAACGATTTTTTATAAATGGCGTGGAAAACACTTCAACCATAAGGAGAAATGTCTCATTATGAATGTACTTAATTATTTCTTGGCCACAATGAACGTTAGTGCAGCTGTTACAGAAGCCAGGAAACTAAAAGGTGCACAACTCAATCATCGTTTTCATATATATGACCAGAATATACAGTCAATTATTCGGCGTAAAGTGCACAATTTTTTCATTGAAAACATTTTACCAATGATGAATAGTATCCTTTCTTCCAGTAATGGTGATGATCTACCAAATTTTAAACGCAGTACACTATTTAACCTCTTGAAAGATATGGGTTTTGAGTTTCAAAAGATACGACGCAAGAGTATCCTTGCATGGGATGGAGATATAAATACTTAAGATGCATCAAAAAATTACGAGAAGAAGGTACATAGTCTTTTATTCGATATCTAATTACATCTTTATAAAATAATGTATTTCGTATAATTAATAATGTTCACTTTTTAGGTAAATATATTATATACACCGATGAATCGTGGATTAACGTGAGGCACACAGTTAGTAAGGCATAGGGTGACACCACTATTGAATGTGGTCGGCAGACATTCGTTCAAGGGCTCAGTATAGGTTTAAAATCACCAAGTGGTTTTGGACCCCGATTTGCCTTAGTTCATGCTGGTGGCGATAATTGTTTAAATCCTGGTGCCGAACGTACTTTCCTCTGTAAAAAGAACACATATGTGCATAATGAAAAGGATGCAGACACTTACGAAAAGTGGTTTACCAATCAACTCATTCCAAATATACCACCAAATTCAATAATCGTTATTAACAATGCTTCTGATCACAGCAGGAAGGTAGAGAAGATTTCAACAATGGCGTGGCGAAAAGAACAAATTGTAAATTGGCTTAGTAAGAAAGAAATGCCCATTGAATATAACATGTTGAAGCGAGACCTATTGGCTACTGTAGCACAAGTGAGGCATCTATATGAAAGAACAAACTTGATGTTATGACACAAGAAAGAGGTCATGAGGTTCTTCGTTTGCCTCATTACCACTGCGAATTAAACCCAATAGAAATGGTGTGGGCACAAGTCAAACATCATATTCAAATGAATAACGATACTTTTAAAGTTAAAGACATGGAGAAATTAATAATATTTGGTTACGATAAAGTGACGATTGAAAATTGGCATTATATAAGTCATGTAAATATCGTTGAAGGTAAGATGTGGGTAGCTGATAACCTTCAAGATGATATTGCAGAGTTTTACAGAATCATCATCCGAATACCTAGAAATCGATTCGAGCGATTAAACTGTACGGAAAAACAAAAACATTTACTAAAATACGAGGTGTGCCATGTAATGTACCCTCACATTACATACGACTACTGCGCTTTTCTAAAAAATACAGTTCAAAAATTCGATTTGTATAGATTAAGGGTTAGTCTTTTTCGATATAATCATAAGTACATTGCAGATTTATCCAAATTTGTATTGCACTGCAAATATTTTTATTAATTTTGAGGTTAGAAATTGTCTCCTCGTACCGTAGATATAGTATTATTATGACCGTAATACGATATTATAGATGCAGTAATCTATTGCCATAATAAGTTTGTGAATTCTGCAATAAATAGCCACATACTGAATTTGGAGGTTTGGACGCGCTATAGTTCAAAAGAAGAGCAAAAGTCCGTTAAGTTGGACCACCAATAACAACAAAAAATCCGGACTTATATTAATAATCAGTACTAATTAGAAACCTTATTTTTCGAATTATGTTGCTTAAGTCGATTAACAGAGATTTAGAAATGTAGAGGGCGGGGTTCGTTTAACGTAAGCTCCCCCTCTCGAAAAAATACGTAGAGCAACAAAACGTCTTATAGAAATTTGTCGGTGTGAAATAACAAATATTTCAACAAAAATGTAATTACTTTCATTACAAATTACGATTAAATGTATGGTATTAGAATAAACCAGGTGGACATTGACTGCATGTAAAACAACAACCTCAATATTATCATAGACAACACTTTAGTTGCATCTTGCCTTTAATTCACTTATAAAATATTTGCTTAAATGGTTGTTACGTTTTTTTCATCATAATTAACCATAATTAATAAGAAATTCAATTATTGCCAAGTATAGACAAAATTGTTATTTGGAAGAATACTAATTGATAGAGTAAAAGAAACTACACAAACTAAGATCTGGGATGTGCAGGGTGGCTTCATGCCAGGGAGAGGATGTGTCGATCAGATGGTTGCTCTCCAGCAGGTGATCGAAAAGTGTTTAAGTGTAAAAAGGAAGCTGTACTATGCGTTTGTAGATCTGGGGAAAGCATACGACAGAGTCAATAGGGAGAATCTGTGGGAAATATTAAATGAATAGGGCGTAAATAAAGGTCTAATAAACGGAATAAGGGCAGTATACAACGGTAGCCGGGCATGTTAGGGTGAGAGGAGGTGTGAGTGAATACATTAATATTGAGCAAGGAGTGCGACAAGGCTGTGTGATGTCACCGTGGTTGTTCAATGTATACATGGATAAATGTGTTAGACAAGCATGTACCGATACAAATGATGTAATGGTTGGTGACGTAAATGTACGACTTCTGGTGTATGCAGATGACACAGTCTTGTTAAGTGACAGTGCAGATGAACTGCAAACTGCTCTGAGGAAGGTAAACGTAAACAAAACTAAGATTGTGGTGTTCAATTGGGAAGGTGGAAAGGAGAGTACAGTATTTACTCTGCAAGATGAAATTGTGTAGCAAGTGGACGAGCTGGTATATCTGAGTAGAATGATTACTGCAGATGGTACAGTGGACGGCGAGATTGGACGAAGGGTCAATGCTGGGAGGAAAGTGATTGGAAGTATGTGGGCGATAAAGACAAACGAAAGCATGAGCTTAGCTGCGAAACAAGCAATCTAGAATCGCGTGTTTGTCCCGTCAGTACTGTATGGAAGTGAGACATAGGTATGTCAAAAAAACACGCAAGAACAATAAATGCCGTGGGTATGAGATTCCTGAGAGGAGCATGTGTTAAAACGAGAAAGGACAAGATAAAGAATGAGTGCATAATGACGGAGTGTGGCGAGGAAAAGACGATGATGGATAGATATAAAAGTAGTACATTACGTTGGTTTGGTCATATTGAGAGAATGAACAACGCAAGATTAACGAATCAAATAGATGTGGGTGAGGTTAGAGGTACGGTCGTGCCTGGTAGACCGAGTAAAACTCGGCTGAATGTAGTAGAATGTCTGATAAAGGAAAGAAAGATAAGGAGTTTTAAAAATATAAGGACATGTCAGAGACAATGTATGAAGCTTTCGGAAGCTAGGGAGGTATGCGGAGATAGGAAAGTATGGACAACGACTGTGGTTGAAAATAAATAAGATGCAGGGATTGTTTTGCCTACCCCACAATGGAATGGCGTGAAGGTTAAGTTAAGTATAGACAAGGAAAAAGCGAAAACAAAATAAGTGTAACGCGAGTGCAGTTGCAAAGCAACCGGCACCGATTATTTATTTAAAATTAGTAGTAAAGTGAGCTTCTCAACAAATGGTGTTGCTTGTGATGTACAGATCTGCGAAAAACCACTCAAGCAACTAATTTTTAATTGAAACAAAAGGAACGAAAGTGCATCGTAGTTCACTTTGTTCATAATAAGTAAAATTATTATTAATTTTATTGAATACATAAATAAAAAGTTTACCTCGAATAGGATTTGAACCAACGACATGTACTTTGCTACAGTGCCGCTCTAACCAACTGAACTATCGAGACAAGCCCCCAATCGATGTAAATTTTGTCTGTATGTATGTAGAACTTATTCGTTCATAACAAAACTAATAATAATTTAATATTAGTCAAGTTGCTTTGATATGCGTGAATGCGATATTGCAGGCTTACATTTCATTATTGTAAGTAATTTGACTGTAATCTGATTATATTTAGAATTTACATCAGTTCTACATACATAAAAACAAAATTTACATCGATTGGGGGGGTTGTATCTCGATAGCTCAGTTGGTTAGAGCGGTACTCTACCACAGTATATGCCGTAAGTTCAAATCCTATTCGAGGTAAACTTATTTATGTATTTAATAAAATTAATAATAATTTTTAATTACATATATACTTTTGAACTTATTCGTTCATAACAAAACATAAACATTTTCTCAATTGTTAATTACCGTGTAAAGAACGTTACACCTAAAGACCATTTAAGCACCTAATTTTTTAATGGAAACAACGCCGGCTATATCTCGAGAACTATCAATCTGACATTGGAAAAAAAAATAGTAACAGGTAAATTGTCCAACAGAAATCGCTGGAAATTATGTTCAAGTTCCTGCGATGGCCGCTAGAGGGCGTACATCAACACCAAATTAGAAAATCGGCTTTTTCTCTTAAATTGGCAATATCAAGATATGTCCAAAATAGTTTTATTATAAACTACGTAAGCTTAGAAGCATTTTATTTTTTTAACATTTGTCTCTATTTTGTTAAATGAGGGAAGAGGGTAGAGGTAAATATTCACTTGAAAAAATGTCATAATTTAACTCCACCGATTTTTATAAAATCTTGTTTGAGATAGGCTTCTCGGGTACTTCTAACAAAATGTTAACATTGTCGGTTTAGTTTTTTTCTAGTCGGTAGATGGCGTTTTGTGACATTTTTGCAATTTTCTCAAAAATTTTAAATGTAAGGGCATATCTTGTTTCGTTACACAGACAAGAAAAAAATAAGTGTAAAAATATATTTTACAAGAGACGGAATTAGACAGCAGGTCTAACTGTCTTTAATTATTAAAATTTATTAATTATTAAGCTATTAAAACAAAGGAGTAAAATTTAGTACTCTAAATGTCCCCTGGGGCGTATCTTTAATTTAGAGCGGATAAAAAAAGACCGATGTTATAGAAGAATGGTGTGCAACAGCCCTAATACTGAAGAACTAATGACGCCCCACATGTCCAGAATATCACCCGCACTGTTCAATACAGAGCTGCAATCTCTTACGCATAGACAGAATCGGTTGAGTTAAAAAGAAGTTATAGCATTTTTTTCAAGTGAACAATTACCTCTCTCCCCCTCCCCCATTTTACAAAATAGAGAAAAATGCTAAAAAAAATGTTTCTAAGCTTATTCAGTTTAAAATAAAATTATTTTGGACACATCTTGATAATGCCAATTTAAGAGAAAAAGCCGATTTTCTAATTTGGCGTTGGCGTACCTAGCGGCCATCGCAGAAACTTGAAAATAATTTCCAGCGATTCGCTTGGCCGATTTAAATGTTAGTATTTTTTATCCAATGTTGTCAGACTGACGACATGTACGTTCGTTCTCGATGTCCTTTTGCGGCCGGCATTGTGTTTCCTCTCTCATCTCATCAAACTTACGCACCAAACATCTGATTAAACGGGCACTTTGAACATTTTTCTTAGTGGTTAAATTAAAATTAAAAGTCGAACAATTGTGTAGGAATCGTTGTTTTTATAAAACACGCTTACCCAAAATGCGCACGCAATACGGTCCCATAAAACGATCCATCGCTACTAAACTAAACGAATCTGCCAAGCGATTGACAACACTCCCTTCCCCCCGCTTATTACGTTTCAGAGTAACGCTCAAAACAAAAACGAAAATCTTTTTAAGACACCTCATATTATTGTTCTGTGGAATAATTTATAGATCATTTGTCCTACTATACACATTTTTGTTGAAATAGTTGTCGCTATTTTACAGCAATAAAATAGCAAGAAATGTCTATTTGACATTTTGTCACATTTGGCTGCTTACGTTACACCGACCCCTTTCATATCTAATTTTCTGCTAAATGAACTTGAGGGATAAACGTAGAAATAAAGTAACTAATTAACACATAATGGCACTAATTATTAGCATAAGTTTGAACTTTGTTTCTGTTAGTGGGGCCCCTGCTTAAATGGACGTAAAATTAATGCGGTCTGATGAAAATGTAAACTTTTTTAAAATAAGTTAATTTTTGTACATAACGTATCTTCAGGGTTTTGAACAATATTTTAATATCAATTAAACAAACTTTATACGTTTCGATACATACTCCTGCCTATTGTCGTCACCAAATAATGAAAGGTTTGATTACTTAAGGTACCTAACAGATTTATAAAAAAGTGAAAACGCAGAAAATAAGTCTGCTATAATAGCAACTAGATATATGTACATATGTATTTAAAAGCCTACTATATTATTTTATTTTATCAATGATACATGCTAGATCTTTAATAAACTAAATATTATTAAATTGGCTGAAAATTGACATTCCAGAATACCTTGTACGGACCAACGCTCATATAACTAAAATCTTGATAATTATATGCCGTATCAAAATCGGTTGAGCAATTATAAATAAATTCTTGAGCTAAGCAGAATTTTGAATAATTTATTAATTATATTCATCGTATTCAACTATTAAGTTGGCTCGTTTAGTTTGTATTAATATACACTACTATCTCATTATCAAAATTAATTAGCAAAACCAGTCCTCCCTCCCAACTTTACGAATACAAAATTTTAAAGCATTAAATTGGTAGTATATTCATTTGTATTCCATTCATAGCTAAATGAATTTAACTGCAACTAACATATACAGTTCAACAAATTAAAGGTTCCACTTAATATATTTTATGCATTTTTCATAGGACGTCAACCTTATTATTTATTTCGCATTTTAGGAATACAGATGATTATTATTTATATATTAAAGTTACTGGCATTCATGTTTAGATATAATTTACCTACATAGTCAATACAAATAATAAAATGTATATCAAATCAAAAATAAGTACCAAATTCAATTCAAAATATTTGTGCAAACGAAGAATGAAAGTTATAATACGATTATATAATAAAAATTTCTATATAACCTAATATAATAGCTTACTATTAATGAAATGATTTAAGAATTTATTATTACATATGTAAATCTGTGGGTACATTAAATTCCTGTTTGAAACTGCGTGTTTAATTATAATACTCAACTTTAGAATAAAACATCTGAATTCATATTTATGAAAAAATATAAATAATTTTAATTAAATTTATACATTTTTTTATTCAGATGTGTGTAATCTAAACGTCCGTATACTTAAAATATTCATGTTAGAATTGTTTAAAAATGATGCACACATATTCACACAACAAAAAAATAAGGATAATAACAAAACAAGATTACATAGTTAATTAAATATTACAACAAAAGATTATTCACATAAAAAATTATTTGTACAACTTTATCCCCAGTAGATGGGAAACTTGCGAATCCCATGCTAACCGAGGAGGCACCACCACCCTTACCCTCAGCTCGTCAATATTGGTTCGCCAATTTTCTGACCATCGGTATACAAGGTTCGCATCTCGAAGTGAAAGGGCCACCTTTAACATCAAATACTAGTTCTATTCGCAAAAAAGCTACAATTGCCGACATCGTTTTCACGATGCCGCGCGGATTCGAGAGAGAGAGAGCGAGCTTGTGTTTCACGTCACTGCTCTCAACTCCGAAGAGGGCTGTACTTTCCCGCCGTTAGAAATTCCGCAGGCCAGCCAGCGCATACCGTTGCTGCTCAGCCTTCCATACCGCCCACGGAGCAGCGACGCACCACCGCCGTCGGTACAAAGAAGGGACGACGCCCTTAGAAGACGCGAGCAGGACCACCATAAGAAGTCTCCCCGCCAGACGAGGCACAGCCAGCAGTCCCGAAGACACCCACCGCCGAAGCCGTCACTGACACAGTAGATGGAAGAACAGAAGAAGATACACGCACCGGATCCTCCAGCCCCGACCACTTCGTGACACAGTAGAAGAGGCCACAGAAGACCACGAACGTCCACCTTACAACACCGCCCCCGACGGATAGCACGACAGACATCAGGGAGAAAGTGTCCCCGATAATCCTTCGCCAGAGGGAGAACCGGTTCGATTTCTCCCGCGAACTGGACAGACAAGGATCACCTTGGCGAGGATCAAGGTAATCGGCCAGGAGGTGGTTGCCCTCTGCAGGTAATCATACAAAGGTTCGACACGAAGATTGGTGCCCAAGGTTAAGTATATAGTATTGATTTCATACGTTCTGTTTAAGAATACCATTTCTCCAACTGCGTTTCACGCTTAGGAATACCAACCCGACAATCGTGATGTAGCAACCTAGTTACTACAGTGCGACTCATATTGCGTCTTACACTTGTTTCTTTCTTTTACAGATACACTTGCGCATCAACAGGCACATCAGCATAACACCCGATGACAGGACACATCCACCCAATGAACAAGAATCCGCCACATCATCACCCATAGCCAGTACAACAACATGAACAATAACGCTGTCAACTGGCACAACACAATATCTACTATCCACAACACTCACCATTCAAGTGCTGAAGGAGGCAAGACCCTCAAGCTCGGTATAGGTTACCGGTTATCCTTCCTTAGCCTTAATCCATTTTCATCCTATTCTTCATCTCGCCTATACCATAACCTTCTTATCGGATTGCCCCATTTAGATGTGTGGGTGGACAAGACCCAAGCGACCTTGATCATCGAAAGTATTCGCCTTCTACTCCATGATTGTAACTTCTGTGGTAAACAACATCGCTTCAAACAGATTTTCTTCTTTAGAGAATAACAAATTCGACATGATTTGGATCAAAAATTCTATTTTGTAACACTAGGCAAACTAAATTTGTCCTTACGGTTATCATTTACGACAATTATTGTTGGAAATTGTTATGTATACTCTAATGTTATTGGAAAACCAAACCTATTACTGTGATAGACAAGCATTCAATTCAAAGTCTTTTCGGTCTTAATCACCATTTGAAATTGTATTTTTTTTAAATCCTTTCACAACACATAGACAAAGGGTCGAGTTAATTTACTTGCTTTCAAAATTTCATTAAATCACCAAATGTAATACATCAGTAGACAAGAAATGAATTTAAGCTCTAGGAAAAGGGACAAACGTATTTTTGTGTTTAGACAAAACTACATTTAGGGGACTTCCGAGCTTGGTCACGATTGGAGATCATTGTTACCCAAATCCTTCATTTCTACAGAAATTTGGTTAAAAAACAACCTAAATGTATTGTCTCACTAAGAAAGTACTTTGGCTTCCCAAAGTATCTATTTCAGCACAAATATTATTGGGAAAACGGGCAAAGGTATTGATGCGCTGGGCAAGAACTAAATTTGGGGCCTTGGTCACCAATTGCAATCATTTTCGCTCAAAATGTTTATTTATACTCCATTTCCATTGGGATAACGGTTAATTGCCTCGATTGGAATGAATTAGATTTAAATTCCCTCCGGTTTTGGTCATCATTTGGGACCTTTGTTGCCCAAAATGTTTATTGATGTCAAATTTATTGGAAAAACAGCAAACCTTTGTGTCTCGCTGGGGATGAACTATGTTTGAGGTATTTCGATCTCAATGACAGTTTGGAACCATCCTTGCCCAAAATGTTTATTTTTATAGCGTTTTTATTGGAAAAACAGCTGAACATATTGCGGCGCTGGACAATAACTAAATTTGCTGTGCTTATGGGAAAAATGGCCACATGTGATACATCTTTAATCATGAACTAGATCATTTCAGTCTTGGTCTCTATTTAAAGTCAATGTTGCATCAAATGAATTCTTTAAAATCCACTTACAAGACTTACAAAATTAAATTACTTGTTTTCAATATTTCATTGGTAAAACGGCCAAATGTGTTGCATTGTTAGGCCAGAAGGGGATTTGAGGCAATTCCGGTCTTGGTCATTTCATTTCAAATCATTACTACCCGCAATCTTCATTTATACACCAAATTTGTTTCATTAGGAAGCAGTTAAACTTCAGGTCCTTACTGTGTTGGTCACCATTTGAGACCGTTGTTGTCCAAAATATTCATTCTCATAACAATTTTATTTACAAAGGAAGCAAGTATAAGTAAAGGCTAGAGCCGCGAGAATAAAATCGAAAGCGAAAGCAAAACCGAAGGATACGGCGATGGTGATGGCGAAGAAAAAGACGAAAATGGGAACGATTTCGCCTTTGTACCGTTTCCGTCTCGTCTAGTTTTCGTCTTGGTCTCGTTACCGTCTCATCTCCGTTTCGCTTGTCTCTTGATTTTGTCTGGTCTTCACCTTATTCAGATACTTGTCCATCTCTCATATTGGTTTCGTTTCAGAGTACCCCGTCTTGCTTCACCTTGTCTCGATCTTGGTCGCGTCTGGAATTGTTTTATGCTCGCCTCTGTCTCGTCCTTGTCCCGTCTCGTGTATTATCCCTGTCTCCTCAATATATCTACGAGTTGTTTCGCGCTCGCTTTGTCCAGTCTCATTGTTGTCGCCTCCGCTTTGTCTCCGCCTCCCCTTCGGCTTGATTCTCCCTCATCCCTCTCGTCTTCGTCTTGTTTCCGTATTGTAACTGGCTCGTCTCCGTCTCTTGCCTCAGATCCTCTACGCCTCGAGTGCTCCTTGTATCCTCGTATTAGTCCAATGCCCGTCTGCGTTTTGTCTAACGTCGATCCCATTTTTATTTCATGTCGGCCCCTCCCCGTATCTTCATCCTTATTTTTCTGTCTTATTCTACATTATCTTTGTCCCGTTTCGGTACTGTCTGATCTCCGTAATGTTCACGTTTGGTCCACATTGTATCTTTGCCTTGTTTCTGTTTTACTTCTGTCTCGTATACGTCTCGTTTCCGTATCGCCACAATTTTGATTAGTTGCTTCATGAATAAAACAAGTAAGAGCAAGACCAAGTCAAGTAAAGCAAATTTTTCTTTTGACAAACACGCACAGAGACAACCTATTTTGCGACAGCCCTAAGGAAATTGGTGTACAAACGAAGCACTTAGGCAACACCAAAGGTTGCGTAGAATCTGGCTCTGGGCCATGAAGGCTATTCATGTTAAACGGACTGGCGGACTAAACGCTAAAAATTAACGTGGCAATGTTTTTGCTTAGGATAAGCTCCACAAATAAAAATTTTAAACAATGTAGATGAAAGTAGGGTTCTAAAATGTATTTCAGCAAACAGTGTGTATTTCAAGTACAATTAAGATAATTCGATTTAGATAACAAAGTCTCCTAAATATTTTCTAGAATGAGAAATGTACGTAACATTGTTGAATCAACTAAAATCTAGATAATTTTTTTCCGATAAGATAGGTTTATAAATAAAATTCCTTGTCATGGTGGATAGTATAGACGTACCAAAATTGTTTAATTCAATATTGAATGAAACTCAGATCAATACACTTTTTGGATAAGAAATATCTGTTAATGTAAACTTGGTATTGTATTATGTGCTCAGTATCGTTATTAAAAAAACAGTAAATATTGACAAATGCCTTACTTCAATTAAATATTTTAGTTTTAATACGAATACAATGTATTTATTTGTGGCGGTTAAAAAAGATACGAAGGAAAATTATAAAAAGTCTAAACATTATAAAATAAAGAAGAGTTCTCAATATTTGAAAACATGAAGAGCATTTGGAGCGTACGTTGTTAGTTTCAATTATTATACTTGTTTGAGTGTCATTAAACCGGTTTACGTAGCTGTCAATTGTCAGGACGTTGAAAGCCTTTGGCATTGCTACTTACAGTATGCAGTGAACATACGCTGGTGGCATTTAGCGCCATTTCTATACAGTTTTGTGAACTGAAATAGTATATTACATGACGAGGGTTGTAAGTAACATATTACGTACGAGTGGAAGAAGTTGCGCACGAGCTGCAAAAACGGAAGTCCATTTGTGAATTAGATTGAAATCGAAATTCACATTGATTTGAAAATATGTACTTACCCTGTTTTCAATAATATTAAATCAGAAAAAAGACCTCTTTTAGTCTATATTTATTAAAATTAACAATTAAATAATCTAACACATTATTGTTCAATATAGTAATTATAATTGATAGTGAAATTTTTGCAGTGTTTCAATATTAATGGTCTAGATGAAGCGTTGTGTGACAGAACAGTTGTAGATGTTGTTGGATTGTTTTCTCAACGGATAGATTTTGCTACAAAGAAGCAGAAGTTGCAGCTGCGGTCTCCATTTTTTTATCTACAGTTACAGTCTGGTTGTTTTCCTCGACTGCAAAATCCAAATTTTGCTCCAAACAACTAGAAGTTGTAGCTATTGTCCCCATTATTTTATCTGCAGTTGTAGTCTGATTGAAAAGAGAATTACCTACATAGCCGTCCTCCATGGCGCTTAAGGGCAAGTAAATCCCCACCAGCGTTCACTAGAAGGGTGGCTGAGGTTCCGCGAAAACAATGACTTGTATACGACGAAGGATTTTCCAGGTCCAAATACTGCGCAATTTGTTTCGGGGCATTGCCAATTTTATTAATTCCCACAACTTGCTTTGTACATCTCCCTTTTTGGTAATTCGTGAAAAAATGGTTGAAGTTTGTCTCTTTAAGTTTAAGACGAATGTCTACGTATCTTTTGCAGACAGATATAACAAATGATCTCTCAATTTTTGTCTTACTTGTGGTAATATTTACATGAAATTTGTTACCTAAATCTTCAATATCCTTAATTTGCAAATTCTTTAATTCTTGCTTGCGACAGGCTCCGCTTATTCCAATAATTAGAACAGTCTGCAATAAACAATAATATTGATACACCGAGAGATTTTTTTAATTTGTCTCACTTACTTTTGTGAGTCAAATTGGAATCGGGAGCGTCTTCTATAAACTTATTAACTTAAGCTGCCGTTAATATCTTGGATTTTTTGCTTCTTAATACATCGCATTGTCTGTTCAAAAACGATTTTAATTTGTAATACTTCGGAATATTGAGATTAGGTTTCACTATTAAAACACTTCGCAGCATCGACTACATGGCCCAAAGAGATGAAAAAGACTGAACACCATTTTTTAAACGCCAATCTATGAATTTACCGTAAACAACTTCATAACGCGCTTTGGATTTTTCCGGGAGAAGATCCGCTATGGTATGTTCTGCTAGTTCCCACAATTTCTTCGGTGGAGTCACTTTCACTCATTTTAACAATGAATAAATGAATTGTTAATAATAATTAAACCAAAATACCGCCAATGTAACGCCTTATGTATTCAACAATGATAAATGTCAAATTAATTTGTCTAGGCTACTTGATTGAAGCTTTGTCGTAATAATTGACACGTAATATATTACGTGCTAGTTTTTTTTTCATTACGTGCATGTTTCATAATGCCACGGTTACTAATCAACAAACGATCGCGTTCTTGCCTACTTACTACTATGGGAGTAGAAAAATGTATATTATTACATCTTGATTTAATTACTAAATGTAATAGTACATATTTTGGAATTTGTTTCCAACTCTTAGTATAGTCTCGAACTATATGTACACACACACACGCACACGCGCGCACGCCCGCACGCGCGCACGCGAGCACGCGCGCACGCGGGCACGCGAGCACGCGCGCACGCGCACACGCGCACACCCGCCCGCCCGCCCACACCCGCCCACACACACACACACACACACACACACACACACACACATATATATATATATATAAATTAAAATTTAAAAATACATACAAAAAAATAATTCCTCGAGTGGGATTCGAACCCACGATCTATTTTTGGCTAGAGAACTGCGTTACCAACTCGAGGGAGCGAATCTCACTCGATTTAAACTTAATTTGTATGTATTTTTTTATATTAGTACTGATGTACACTAACTTTCTTTAATAATGATCACAGTCAACTTTTTAGTACTTATGTCATGAGAGCCCGCAATGCGCTAGGTTTCACACATAATATGTACATGACCGATTTTAAATTTATTTGCGAAAGCAACATTCATAGAAAATTATGGAGGGAATTATTTTTTGAACAAAGTTCATTGAATATACAAATTGTATGTAAATTAAAATTTAAAAATACATACAGAAAAAGAATTCCTCAAGTGGGAGTTGAACCCACGATCTGTTCTTTGCTAGAGAACTGCGTTACCAACTACGATTGAGATACGCTCCCTCGGTAACGTAGTTGGTAACGCAGTTCTCTAGCAAAGAACAGATCGTGGGTTCGAATCCCAGTCAAGGAATTCTTTTTCTGTATGTGTAGTGTACATCAGTACTAATATAAAAAAATGCATGTAAACGCATACAAATTGTATGTAAATTAAAATTTAAAAATACACCCAGAAAAAGAATTCCTCGAGTGGGATTCGTACCCACGATCTGTTCCTTGCTAGAGAACTGCGTTACCAACTACGCTATCGAGGGAGCGAATTTCACTCGAAACTTAATTTGTATGCATTTTATTATATATATATATATATATATATATATATATATATATATATATATATATATATATATATATATATATATATTCTATTCTACGGATTACCAAAAGTGCATAAAGAAATTTATCCACTAAAATATTACATTAATAATGTTTTGCTTTCACTAGATGTTGTCTCTTTGTTCACCAATATACCATTAAATTTAATTTTACAAATTATTAATAAAAGATGGACAGTTAGCCAGATTCGCTGTAACATTGCCAACAACACTTTCATTAACATAATTAAATTTATTTTTGATAACACTTATTTCACCTTTCAAAAAAAGTTTTTGGTACACCTATGGGATCTCCGTTAAGTCCTATTCTAGCCCAAATTGTTCTAGACGATCTCATAGACACTAGTCTACCGAAACTTAATTTTGAAGGTACTTTAATAAAAAAATATGTAGATGACTTAATTTTAATTGGTCCTATAAATCAAATAGACAATATTCTAAATATTTTTAACAATTATGGTCGTAACATACAATTCACTGTAGAATATGAAATTAATAACAGTGTTACATTTTTAGATAGGAAATTGATTAACAAAAATAATCCTTTAATTATTTATTGGCACATCAACCCGACCAGTTCGGGAAGATATATAAATTATTACTCCAATCATTCTTTCTTTATGAAAAAAAAATATCATTCTAAGTTTAAAAACTAGAATTATTAACATTGTACATCCATCATTGATACAAAAAAATTTTAAAAAAAGTTAGTGATATTCTTGTTAGTAATGTCCAAAAAACTTAGTTAATAGATTACTTTTTCAGCATAATTTAGATAACACTAGAAACGAGACAGTTGATCGCATAGATCCTAATTCAATTTTATATAAAAAATTTCGCTTTGTACCACAAATTAGTAACCAAATAATCAAAATTTTTGCAGATTTCAAAAACATAAATAGTTTTTTTGAGTATTAGTACAATTAATGATTTATTTTCAAAACTTAAAAGTAAGACAGCGACAGAATTTAAATCTAACTTAATTTATTCTATATCATGTAATAACTGTAATTTGTGTTACATAGAACATAGAAGCAATTGGCTTAAAACTAGACTCACGCCACATAAAAGTGATTGTAAATTACAAAGACCAAGATGTGCTCTGGCAGTTCACAGTAACAATTTAGACCATATGATTAAATTTAATGAAATAAAAATTATTGACACAGCTGACAACTACAACGAAATGTTCTTTCTTGAAATGTTTCATACTAATAATAATGAAATCATGAATTTTTGATCATATATATATATATATATATATATATATATATATATACATACATACATACATATGTTTTTAAAAGTGATAACATTATTTCCTAATGGAATTTCTGAAATGAGAATATTTCGATTTGGACAGGCACGTTTCGTACTGTCAAATAGACTTTGATTTCCTACATCGTTTTAAAGAAACACTGGCTCCTCGTAAATCAATGAAGAAACCTTTAACTTTCTAGTTTTATAAAATGCATCACTCATCGTGAGATTTGTCGAAGCTTGATTTATTACTGGAATTTACTGTTTGTGCTGCTTTTTATCTAAGTATCAGTAAGAATACAATACAGAATACCTGGAGATTAATTATAATTTGTAAAGTGGTTTTGAAAACCAATATCTTTAGATTTGTTTTATACATTACGATAACTGTGGAAAATTGTGTTTTATTTTTGTTTTGGGTATTTTGGTAATCGGAACTATTTCCAGATTTCACAGTCCCTCATTTGTCTACGAATAAACAATTCATACTATTTCTTTTTATAACTTGATTCGTTTAGGGTAAATTTTGAGCCAACTGGAGTTATTTTGGTTATTTCTTTTAGATCATTGAGGATGTCTATATACCTACACATTGATAATCCGGTCCCTGACAATTTGATAATGCAATGAAATAGATGTTCATCTGCCCACGCTTCTCTTATCTACGATTCAATTTAAGCTCAATGTTTCAAAATTTCTTTATTTAAGTTAAAAGCCCCAATTTAAAGAGCTTAAGCTGTACGATCATAACCACGTTTACTTTTGTTTAATTATAAATGTTTTGCGCTATAGTCATTAATATTAACTCTCGGTTGAATAATAGAAGCAAAATGTTTTTTTTTATAACGGACTTGATGTCTTACAAAGATGAATTTTTATGTTTGTCTAACAAATATGACCTCTTTTTGAATGATGAATTAACGCAGCGTTATGTAAACAATAATCGTGTCTGTTCATATCGGTAAGATGTGTCGCTTTGTTAAGTTAAAATTGGGTACTGCACGAATAGAACTTTTTATTTTTCCTTTCCGGAAAGTTTTGCTTTTTCATTTTTAAATAAATAATAAATTGTTAGCTTGGGTGCTATGAATTCGCTACAAAAATTCAGATTAATAGTGTGCCTCTTCTCGCCCCTTTTACAACTTCTCCAAGTTTGAAGTACTAAGATAGAAATTTAGAAATAAACGAATGCAAACGGGAAGCTATCGTAAACAAGTTTTATACATCTAAAAGAGCGGGTGGGGGTGCTATCGCCTTGAATGAGAATCTCTTATTAGGGTGAGTCAACGATAAAGTTAAGTAAGTTGGTGCTTTATGGGCAAACTTTACCAATAAAATGTATTTATCATATTATATGGCTAATAAGTGTGCGCATTTAAAAATTATTGTTGACTATACAGTGTTACAAGAAAGCAGGATAAGACAAAGTTAGTATTTTTTAATGAAACATCCTGTATATCATTCGAGTTTTGGATTCACCCATAAAATTTCATTTGTGTAGGTTTCATGCATGTCAAATTTACGGTTTTTGAAACAATTCGAATTATTTTAATATTAATTAATATTATGTAACATCTTGCGTTTTGTAAAACGTTTATATTTGGGCCAAGGAAAGACCATGCATAAGCCTATGTTCTGAAGAATAGATAAATGCTACATGGTGTTTAAAATATTATATTCCAACCTGCGTAACTTGAAATTCATAAATATGACTTTTCTCAAATGTATATTTTTAATTTTTAAAAGAGAATAAAAAAACCACACAATTCTTTATAGGTATGTCCTGTACATATCTCTCACCGTTTTTGAGTTATTTTGATTTCTCTCTATTATTGAATATTTCAATTGTTTTTCTTATAATTATTCACAGTAGCCATGAAATTTGAAAACAAGAGAGACAAACATGTATATGCATTATCTCTAAACAGGAAATATATTACGTTACAATAAGAACTTAATATAAAATAGACGAACTTTCTTAAATCATTGAGTAATTCACCAATTACTAATAAGTTCTTCTTAAAACATGTTTGAAAAGGTGTCCCTCCTGCTGAATTCATACTTTTAGTCGTTTTATTATGTTTTCCCTCATGTTTCCCAGCATATCCAATGTTATCCTTCCACAAGCGTCTCGTATCATATCTTCCATATCTTCTTTTGTAGTGGGAGATGCGACATATGCACGTTCTCTAACATATCCCCATAAGAAGGAATCTAAAGAGATAAGATCGCACGATCTTAGTCGTCATTATTACTGAACAGATGAAGGGGGTTAGGAAAAATTTCTTGGACGAATTGAAGGGGACTGTTAAAATAATACGGTCCAGTAATTTTATTGTGGACAATGCCACACCAAACGTTTATGAACCAGTGGTTTTAGTTTTGCATTTGACGGATCCAAAATGGTTTGTCTAATGCATGATAGTGCATTTGATGACGACTTACAGCACCATTGCCTCTAAACGTAGCCTCGTCAAAAAAGATAATGTAAGATAAAAGTTTGGATTAATCTGAAGATGAGCACTGGCGAGTTTACTCGTCTTTCAAAGTCATCATTGTACAATTCCTGGTGTAATTCAATACGGTAAGGATGATACTTATATTTTCTATCCGATTGACAGTTGATTGTGAGGTTTCACATAATGTTGCTATCTCACGAGTATTGGCATGTGGGTTTTCTTCAATGTGAAGTTCTTTTCCTAGTTACTGGTATTTCTATTCTCACCTAAGACGTAGACCATATTACTTAATTCACTTTTAAAGTAATCCATTATTTTACTATTGAACATACAAAACTTTTACAATCTTAAATGGAACAGTGATATTTTTGAATTTCTAGTTTCGCGGGTTTCAACATATATTTTGAACACCTTATAGCATTATCTCTGATATTTCTTCTTCAGAACATAGGTTTAAGGTTAGTTTTGCTTGGTTCAGATATAAAAGTTTTCTTAACAAAACACAAGATGGTACATAACAATAAAGTTAAATCTTTACATGCGATTTTCTGGATAAAATTCGAATTATTTCAAAAACCGTAAATTTTACATGCATGAAACCCATACAATCAAAGTTTTATAATTGCGCGCAGAAAAATTGAATGATATACAGGGTGTTTCATTAAAAATACTTTGTCCTGTCCTGCTTTTTTGGAACATTCTGTATAGTCAAAAATAATTTTAAAATGCACACACTTACTAGCTATATAATATGATAAATACAATTTATTGGCAAAGTTTTCCCTTAAAGACTAGTTTACTTTACTCTGCTTCATCTACTCGCAGTAGGGGGGAGGGAAGGTGCTATATTATAACATGTCGCATCCTCCACCTTAAACTTGTGATGGGAATGTTTTACATGCATAGAACCTATATAATTAAAGTGTTATAATTACACATAGAAAAATCGAATGATATACAGGGTGTTCCATTAAAAATGTACTAACTTCGTCTTGCCTTGATTTTTTGGAACACTCGGTATAGTCCAGAATAATATTAAAATTCGCACACTTACTAGTCATATAATATGATAAATACATTTTATTGGCAAAGTTTGTCCATAAAGTACTAGTTTACTTTACTCTATCTTTGATTCACCCGGTACAGGTACAAAAAGCAATATTTTATTAACAGCTGAGTTAAAACAAGGAACAATCGAATGGACTTGGTCATCTTTCATCTACTCGTAGTAGGAGGATGGGGAGTGCTACATTATAACATGTCGCATCCTTCACCTTAACCGAGCCAGTAGAGTAGTGATGATACGAATTGCTTAGCATTCGGGAGGTAATGGGTTCGACTCCCGTTACCGTTTACGCTGTATGAGGTTTTTTTAAGTGGTTTTAATCATACACATGTAGCGGCATGGACACTGCGTATACGCATACCATGTGAGGTTACTTAGGCGAATTCTGGGGTAGTATTTTCTCCCTTAGAACCCGAACTCCTTTCCTTCCGATCCTATCCTGACCACACCCAGTCTTAATCCCACTATGCATATATACGTAATGTATGTATGTACGCTGGGAATCCATGATTGTGGCCGAAGGAGCTTGAATAGCCACCCTCCCGCTTGGGGAGGGAATGAAATACATGGCCTTTTCCTTTTTTTCCTCCAACTTAATTAGTGATGGGAATAATTGAGATATTTTAATTATCAACTAATATTAGGAGTTACTAATTAGTAGTTTGAAAACTTATAAGCTAAAGGATCATAAAAAACTACTAAAGAAATGTAAATTATTGAAATATATAATTTTAATAATTTGCATTTGTTTGAGTAGGTTGAAACAAAAACATCTCAAAACTCAACACTTTTCATAGAAGTATTACGCATATTGCAATTGCTTATTTACGTTAAAGTATCCCGTCTATTTAGAGATTCATAGAAACAATCTCATCAAATAGCTATTTGGTATTTGGATAACAAATTTAATTAGCCAAATAATAGTAATTTATTGCCAATGGCACTCAGAACAAGAACCTATTGTAACTGAAAGATTTATTGCATTCTACCCTTAATGAGTTTCCTGTAGATAAGTATTAAACGTGCAAAAGTTGAAGATAAATAATTTAATATAATCCCATTGAATCTCCAAATGCAGGTAGGGTAATTTGGCGATTCCAATCCGGGGGCTGCTATACGTCTTAATTACATTCATTATCGTTTCTGAACTCGCTCGGTTATCATCGATACTTTGGTCGAAATTGTGCAGTTTAGTTTTTGTTTATTAATTTTTGGTCCATTTTTTTATTTGATTTAACTTTGAGTTAGATTACTTACCGACGCGTGTCGGTCTGTAGTGTGAGAGTTTTAAAAAAAATCATGATTTTGTGTTTGCTCTGTAAAAAACACTTGTTTCTTGTGGAAATACCACGAACTTAAAGGTCCCGCTGTCTGATGGAACTGAAAATCATCATTTAATAGCACCCATTCCATGCCCACGCTATCGAGGTCGTCGTAAGTAGGACTAGAGGTCACCTACACCCTTACAGCCTACTTCAACGTCCAATGGGAAATCCAAACAATCCACGAAACAACTGCGTTTGTTTTCAGGAAGGTCAAACTAACGGACGAAGAAAAGGAAGCAATAGATAAATGGTTACTGAAGATGATAGTAGTCGGCTTTCAACCCCTTTCTATAGCTGAAAATGTAGGGTTTGTGGAATACGCGAGCAAACTGCAACCGTTTGGCCAGCAGGAAACTTATATAAATCAGTGCCGAACCATTTAAAAAATGCGCTACGTGAAACGTCGTTCCTGTCGATCACTACAGATATGTGGACTTCGGATAGTAACCGTACCGCCCATTTTATTCATGATGGAAACATTCAAAATCCCATGTTACCAACATCAAAGTTCCTGAAGCGCAGACTGCTACGAACATAACTCATCATTTAACGGACATTTTGAATCATTGGAATATTAAAGAAAAAACTGTGACGGTGATTTCCGATAATGGAACCAAGGTTAAAAAAGGTATTATAGACCATTTGGGTAAGCGCCACCACCCATGTGTTGCCCATATCTTAAACTTAGGTGTCGTGTAAGCTATAAACAGCAATGAAACTTTAAACCGTGTTTTGACCGAGTGCAGGGCCTTGGTGGGCTACTTTAAACATAGCATAAATTCAGCGAAAAACATTAAAAAACAAATGGGTTTACCAGAGCTCAAAGTGAAACAGGAAGTGAGAACGCGGTGGAATTCAACGCTAGTTATGTTGGAGCGCCTGTTGGAGATAAAGGTTCCGCTATCTGCCGTGATTACGTCTCTACCAAATGCTCCTAAGTTTTTTTAATGTTGGAGAATGGGGCATCATTAGCGATTATGTTCCAGCTCTAAAACGGATGGAATGTATGTCGACAGAAACATCAGGCGAGTTTTATACTACAATGTCGATGATAATTCTATTAATTCGTGGGCTGCAATTGAGCTTGAAACATATTTTACCCCAAACCGAATGTGGGAATAAACTGAAACTCATTCCACAGGAGTCATTTTCAAGCAGACTGGGGTCTTTAGAAACAGAGTCGTCGGAATTGTATAAATTGCAGTTGAAATATTTACCGATTCCCGCAACCCCAGTTCCATCTGAACGAGTGTTTTCGAAAGCTGGGCAGGACAATTAACATGTTTAAGGTGTAATAGATTGTCCCCGAAAACCCTGAATCAACTTTTGTTCCTTAACAGTACTATTAAAAAATTTCATAATTAAATAATAGATGAAGTTTTTTAAATTGTATTATCATCCCTCTGCAATTATACTGTTGAGATGGTTAAATATTAAAAAAAAGGAACCTGCAATATTTTTATATAAAGCGTTTTATTCCTTTATTTATTAAGTAGGTACATCGAATTAACGCCATTAACAGGTAGGTATTAAATAAAAGTAATAAAATAAAGTTTCCCAAAGTCGACTTAAATAATAATAAACGATGTAAACGTAAGTACTAAATTAAATATTAAATATTTCACATGACTAAATCTACCTTCCTTGTCTACCACTAATCAGTAATCAGTGAAGTAAATGGAGAAAGTGAGACCTACTTATTAAAATAAAAATTAAAAACTTTAAAAATATAAAATAGTAGCAACATTGAGTAAAAAATCACTCGCCATCTTGATTCTTGGCGTGCGTCGTACATTGACAGAACAAGTCAACGAATAGATCGAGCGAGATCGACTATTAATACTAGTACCTAGGCCTACTAATTTTTTTAGTAGTTCTTTTCTCGCTCTCGCTTCCTTGTGCATTGTCTACGCATATCCGAATGCATTCAACGAGATCGACTACTAATATTAGTACCTACTAATTTTTGGACCATAATCGATTATCTCAGAGAGCTAATTAGAAACACTCACAAACTGGATTAATACTTTTTCTACTCGGAAATGGGTATCAAAATTACTGAGTGGAGCTATGATGGCGATTTTAGGTTAAAGAGCGTATTTATATACTTGTATTACTTAGCACAGAGATTTTTAGGTATATACGTTTTGTTTGGTAACAAGTAAAAATTGGTAAGAAAGACAACATAAGAATTTAGCAAACTGAATAAAAAATTTTCAATTACCATTTTTCATAAACCATTATAAAGATAAGTAATTTTGGGGAAAAAACGAAATTTACAAACTCCCTACGGACTTTAAAAATGATTATATCTACAAACAACCAGCTTATGGATAATTACCAAACACTAAAACACAGGATGTCATTCATGGATCACCATGTACCTATCATACAAGGGTCAATAAAAAACTTTTAAATTAGAGACCTATATTTAACACTTTAAATTCAGTGACCTGACATTACTCAGTATTGTGGTATATTGCACTTGGCAATCTTTCAACAGCGCACGCACGATGCCAACAATTTATGAATAAGTTAATATTATACTTTAACTAGCTTTTGCAATCACTTTTATTTAATTTCATTTTCTCAAAACAAATCGATACGCGTACAAGAATTTGAATAATGACATCTATTTTTTAATTAGTAATTTTAAATTCAAATTACATATATGTTACCTTGGAAGTTATTTATTCTACATAATTTGAAAATTATGGATTTCCTCCACTTGGTTTCTAAAAATGATTAACAAAGTTTCTGTTATGATATACATGTGTATGATGTGTTGCATAATCTAATGCATTTTATTAATTAATAAACAATTATTGTGTAATTACTTTAAATCATACATTTATTTAGAAAATCAATAAAGTGCACTTCATCTTGAACATAATCATCAAAATGAAAAATACTATAGATAAGGAAGTAAACATAATAATACACTAATGTAAGAGAATGTTCATTTACACATAAACCAAACCTAAGGTAATTTACCCACCCAATTGTATAGAAATTAATATTCATATGCAAAACTTTTAAATTTTGTTAATTTATTAATTAACTTTAACTTGTATATAGTTTTAAGTATATATCACTGGTTTCATATACAAACATTAAGTACACCTACATTTTAAAAAAATTAATCGAGATTGTCAGATTATTTGTATGTACTTTTACTGATAAGCAGTTAAAGAAGGTTATCAAACTTCCCACTTAATAGCGATATTAAATAGTGTAAATTCATAAAATACATACACTTAAAAAAGGACTCTGCTGTTGCAAAACACCTTGAAAATTTTGCTATTCAAATGTGTGAGTGATACGTTAAATATATCTGTGCGTTTTTTGCATGTTTACTTCAAATGCTACATTTAATTAAAATTGTATAGCATTTAAACCTAGTTACTCTAGTTAAAGTAAAGTTTCGAACTATACAATTTTAATTAAATATAGGATACTGTTAAGTAACTTATTATTGTAAACTGGATTCACAATGTATATCCAACATATTTATTTATATATCCGGTGAATTTGACACTTTTAAGAATTAAACTCCATTAGTATAAAGTTATCATATGTATATATATACAGTTGATTACTATTTTTCCCAAAAAATATATTGAATACCAAATATATCGGACCAAGAAGTTTTTGTTGCTAAAATATTTAAACAAGTTAATATGTTTGATGCACATTGATTTTGAAGAATAGGAAAGGTGACCTAGGAACTATTAACATAAATTGTTGGAACATTATTGAACAAGACTGTGCCTTTTCTTCGATTCATACTCATTTGTTACTATTACTGTATTACTGTTTCTCCAAGCTTTGAAGTAATTGTGTAAATTTTTAAACTCATTCAATTTGGATTGTCATATTTCTAAGAAGAAAAATGCATTTAAAAAGTTTATACAAAATAAAATATTATTGGTATAATTTACTGCAAAAACCTTAAAATTTTAATAACCTTAATTTAATAAAATTTCCACTATTAGATCTCTAAATTAAAGGTAACAATTTTCTATTTCTCCAAAACGTACAAAATAGAAGTGACTTACTTTTCCGGTATTTTTCTAGTCTTTTTTTTTATACATTTTTTATATATATATATATATATATATATATATATATATATATATATATATATGTGTGTGTGTGTGTGTGTGTGTGTGTGTGTGTGTGCGTGTGTGTGTGTTAGTTAATACTTCATAGTCATATTTATTACGTCCAAAATAGTTCCAATAAACATGTTCCACGGAAATACTAGGTATCCAAAAAGTTCATTAAATTATTTTTTTTATAACAGATAAGTAATTACCGGTCTGCCGGGAATTATAACGCAAATTTGTCAATTCACAATAAGGTCAAGATCCAGTTAAGTGTTTTTTCTCCTTTTGGTTATTCAAACATAATTATTTCAGCAAATTTATCTATTCTCAAATGTCTTATACATAAAAACAATCTGGCTTGGAACATCTCACGGCCTTCCAACCTACAAAATAGAAATAAAAAAAATGAAATAATTTTAATAACATTTTTTTAAGGATAATTATGCAACCTCTTTTATAGTAAGTTCATTACGAAAATAAGCAACATTATGAAAACAAAAACAATAATTTAAGAGATATTTAGGACTTCATATCAGACAGAGGTTAATAGACATGACCAACTTAAAAAAATAAAAGAAATGAAATAATTTTTTAGGTTAATACGTTTATAACGAAAACAGGCAACATTGTAAAAACAAAACTAAAAAATAATATATATATATATATATATATATATATATATATATATATATATATATGCACACACAGCGCTACCACGTGTAGTAGAAGTCAAAATAAATCGATTACTTTCTAAAGCAAAATTAATTTATGACATGAGAGCAGTTTGACGTTCACGCAATTGTTATTTTGTTTATTTTCCATAGCCATATTTCACAATTGTAAATGAATTCATTAGTTAATTTTATAAAAATATGATTAACACGTGAAAAGTTCAAATCGATTTATTTCGAAAACGGTGCGTCGTAGCGACTTCAGACAAGAGTATGATTCTTTTATGAAAATGCTCCTCCCAAATGAGCCACTTATCAGCATAACTAAAAAATCACATTCACGCCATCCGATTGGGAATATTCCACTAAATAAATGTACAGAGCGCTATCAATTAAAGGGAAACCATTTTGAAGATATTTGAATTAAACCGATGTTAGGTCGCCATCTTCCAAGAGCTCCAGCTCTCTTAGGAAGTATTTTTGTATTAAGGTAATTTACGTTAAATCGACATAAAATCAGCTATAGAATCTGCGGTTTTCTTTTGTGAAAAGAGTTTGTGGACACCCTATATATATATATATATATATATATATATATATATATATATATATATATATATATATATTAGTACGATCAAATGAATTTGCGGCTAAACTGTGCACATTAGAAAAAAATGTGTTATACAAAAGCTGCTTGAATTCAAGCACGCTATAACTAACCTAAAAATATTTTCGCATATACAGAATTTTCCGTAACAGCGGTACATAACCTATATTTCTTATTTTAAATGGAATGGTATAGTTTTTATTGTGGATTTCGTTTCTACTCTGAAAAACAACCACTTTCTCTATATATTATCGTACCGCTAAACAACAGTTTTTAAAATAGTAGTACATTTAGATAAAAAATTCACATTTTTCGTCGTAGATCAAAAATTCGTTTTGATGTTACTATTAAATCCATTATTTTGTAACTTCGCTTGTAATTAGTGCTCACATTGACGTTTTAAGAAATATCATGATTAATTTAATTTTTATACAGGGTATACCACAAATATGAAGTTATTATTTTTTTGTTTCAAATGTAAATAACTGTCTTATCTTAAATACAACACCCTGTATATTATTACACTATTTGACAAAAAATTAAACGGCTTACAGTTTTTTTAATAAGAAAATTTTATCTGCATCCAACGATTTTTGAAATATTTACATATTAATTCATAACTGTATTATCAATACGACACTCTGTATAATGATGAAAGAGACCTGACCTTAATCAACAATTTTTCATTAATTGCAAATTTATACTTATGTACACCTACACTCATCAAATAAATTTGACCAGTTTGAAAACAGTAACATAACAACAATTATCTGTTAAGCCAATACGTTTCGATAACACTTACAGTTATCTTCGTCAGTAGTAATATCTGTTAAAACTTGTTAAAGATGTAAATAATTTTGTCAAAGTTGAAAAATTAAAACATAAACATCAGGCTACTATTAATATAACAGTTTGAGAAACGTATAAAGCCAAATATAAAATTAAATTTTAGTAAAGAATAATTTGATTAAATTTTGTTAAATGTGTTTTTTGGCTGACATTTTTCACTGTTAGCTTTTGCCGTAGAGTGTTCTGATTTGTCATCTTTAAAGCAGTTTAACAATATTTAATTTTTAATGACCTAGTTATTCTTTACTAAAATTTAATTTTATATTTGGCTTTATACGTTTCTCGAACTGTTGTATTAATAGCAGGTTGATGTTTATGTTTTAATTTGTCAACTTTGACAAAATTGTTTACAACATCTTTAACAATTTTTAACAGATACCTATTACTACTGACGAAGATAACTGTAAGTGCTATCGAAACGTTTAGATTGTATAATTTAAAATACACCATTAAAAAAACCCAAAAAAGATAAGTATTTTATTATGTGTGATTTTCAAATTATCTGTTAAAATTAACACAATTATAATACATTGTGGTATAATGTATTATTTCATTAAATGTAAATTAAAATGTGATTTCAAACAATTCTAAAAGATGTTCAAAAACATCACCATTAGCTCGACTACATTTCAAAATCATTTGCTTATATGATATATCAACATTGTTTTGCATTGTTGGTGTAATAGATGCGAATGCTTCACGGATTCGCTCCTTCATAACTCCATAGGAAAAATTCAAGTTCTGTTTGATCTGGAGATCTTGTTGGAAACGCAATTGGTCCAAATCGACCGATCCACTTATTCTCAAATCTTTCATCTAAATAATTCCGGACAATACGGCTAGTGTAGATGAGATGAAATCTCTGGTAATATAGTCTGCAATAAATTTAAGTAGTCGTTACTTTTTATAATGTCTTCAAACAGGCCCTGTAACATAATGTCCTAATATTCCCACCCATACTACGATGACCTCTGTTGGCGATCTACAGGTCGGAAAAAAAAGGGGGATTTAATTGACAGGTGCGTGTTGTTTTGATTACCCACAGAAGTATTGTGAAATGTGACTCGTCCGTGAAAAAATCTTTCGTTTTCCTGCAACTTTAACAATGCCCAGTTACAAAATTCTAATCGGCGTTGCTTATGATCCTCACTAATAGTGCGTTGTTATGTGGTATGGGTGGTACCAGGTTTCCCTTAATACGCACAGTTGAGAGTGAGCGTACTACGCCTAATTTTCTTTGACATGTACTCGGCTGCTCAATTACTCCTAAAATAGTGTTAAGAGTCGTTTCTTCATTTCTAGCAAATTTCTGTCTTGCATTTTTCGTATGCTGCGCTACCAGTACGATTAAACCGTTCGATTGCAGTTGTAAGAGTTCTTACTGATAGGCGTCTTGTTTGAGGGCACCGCTCACGTTAAGGTCTTTGTGCCAATAAAACATTTCGATTGACTTCGCCGAAAATAAATACCATATTTATCATATTTTGGTACACAGAAAGAATTATTTTTCTCTTTTTTAGTGCACTTTCTGCACGTAAATAAAATCGTATTTATTTTTTCATAGTATTATTTTTATATTTATTAAGTTCTTTTATGCAATTACATTCTCACTCACATACGTAATACGCTTCACCATTTAGTTAAGTATAGCAACTGTTATGATCCTTTTCTGGTCAATACACCTAATATTAAACAGGGTGCACATTGATAATACCACGAAGAATTAAAATCAAAACCTTAAAATAGTGAATATTTCAAAAGCCGTTGCAGATATACAAAATTTGCTTATATAAGAAAATGTACGTCTTTCAATTTTCTTTCGAATAATGTAATAATATACAGGGTATTGTATTTAAGATAATGTAGTTATTTACATTTAAAGCAAAAAAAAAAAATAATCAATTTATATCTTTAGTACATCTTATATAAAAATTAAATAAGTCATTACATTTCTTAAAAGACCAATGTCTGCACTAACTACAGGCGGAGTTACAAATTGATAGAATTGTTAGTAACCTCAAAATAAATTTGTTTGAACTACGACGAAAAATGATCATTTTTTATCTAAAAGTGGTATACCCTGTATAAAAATTAAATTTGTCACGGTATTTCTTAAAAGGTCAATGTGAACACCAATTACATGCGAGGTTACAAAATAATACATTTGATAGTAACGTCAAAATGAATTTATGATCTACGACGAAAAATGTGAATTTTTTATCTAAATATCCAATATATCAAAAACGGTTAAGTTTAGCTATGATATGTTTAATAGAAAGTGGTTGTGTTTCAGAGTAGAAACAAAATCCACAATAAAAACTATACCATTCCATTTAAAATAAGAAATATAGGTTATGTACCGCTGTTATTGAACATTCTGTATAAGCGAAAATATTTTTAGGTTATAGCCTGCTTGCATTCAAGCAACTTTTGTATAAAACATTTTTTTCTACTGTGCACAGTTTAGCCGCAAATTCGCTTTGTCGTACTAATGCCACGCCTTCTCTCTCTCTCTCTCTCTCTCTCTCTCTCTATATATATATATATATATATATATATATATATATATATATAGGGTGCGGCATTAGTAGGTCGAAGTACGACATATCCCTTATTAAAGGAGATATCAAAAAAAGTTATTTATAAAAATTATAGGCAACTTCAAAGTTAACATTATAAAATTATTTTCGTATTTACAGGGTGTTACATATTATCAGGGTGAACCAAACATACTTTTTTTTTAATGGGACACCCTATATATTATTTCAAATTTAGATTAAGCTCATCTCCCCCATACTTCCAACATAGTGTTTTATTACGTTATACAGGATATTTCAAAAGTTATGTCAATTGTACATGAAAATCATTCTCATTTCAACGTCCTGTATACCCTAGACAGAACAACCTAACAATAATTTTTTCAGGCATAACTTTTTGACATTGGCACAGTGTTACGAGAAACTGCTATTTCTTTATGATTGCACCAAATGAATATAGAGCCAAAACCTGACCACATGATTTTGTAAATTTTTTCAAATGCATCACCCCATATTTTATTTTAAGAAGTGAAAATACACTTTATGTTCTTTCATTTTTACACTCCCTGTAGCTAAAATCGGTAATTTCTGAGATATTTTCGGGGATAATGCAAACTAGTGTTATGATTATCATCGGTGATAGCTCGAGTTAGAACCGATGAAAATTAAACCAGTGCGAAACACACGTTCAATTTTCTACAGGTTTTAACGAGTGGTATCATTGATACATTGATACACGTGTTATATTTGGTAAGAGAATATAACGAACGTTAATAGAAAAAATATTTTTGAAAGTTTACAATTTTAAACGATATGTCACTTTGATAGTAAATATTACAGTTGCAAGATAATCAATACAATTATTTATTTCTTTGAAACTTTTTGTCACTTTGACAGTAAACCATTTTATTCATTAAAATCATGTGACAGTTAACATACGGTGATAAAATTATCACCGATTTGATAGCCTATTCTGCGATTTTGTTTTTGTATTTTAACCAATGAAAGTAATCAAAAAGTACCATGTGACATGTTAATTATATTTACAGTTGAATAACAGAAAGAGATTTTTTAACAATTTCTATTATAACAAGTTAGCCATGAACAAATCACAGATAGATATTATTCAGTAATAATTAGTAGCTTGTCATTTAACAAACTTCTTTGAGATTGTGTAGTGTTTATTAATTTGAAAACACTTAAATACTGTTTGAAATGAACGTTCCTGTTGAGGAGTTAATAGACATGATATGGGTACTGGGAGAATGTATGAAAAATTGTTTATTAGTACAAAGAATTTACAAAGAGAAATATCCGCACGAAGACAACCCGAGAAAATAACGTTGGAAAGGTTAGTAGATAGTATTAATCGTACGGGTTCAGTAGTTTGAAGTAGCTTGAAGTTACGCATAATCCACATGTTAGTACACGTGAAATCTCGGGCCAGCATGATATTAGTGACACGTCCGTCTGTATAATACTGCGTAAAAATAAGATGCATCTATACCATATCCAGTTGCATCAAGAGTTACTCGAAGATGACTATACCAGAAGGGTTGCTTTTTGTGAATGCGCTCAACAACAAATCCTCAAGCAGGCGGGTTTCTTTGGTTTTGTCCTCTTTGGAGACGAAGCCACGTTTCATAAAAATGGAACAGTGAATAGACACAATTACCATTATTATTCGACAAATAATTCCCATCTTATAGCAACTCACAGTCAAACTGGGTGGTCTTTGAATGTTTGGGGTGGTATAGTTGGAGATCACGTAATTGTACCACATTTTTGCGATGGAACAGTGAATGGACAGGTTTACGACTTTTTACAATTCATTTACCATTACTGTTGGCAAACGTTCCTCTTAACATTCGTCAAAGAATGTGGTTGTTACACGATGGAGCTCCGGTACATCACACTAGATTAATTCATAATCATCTTAATAGCTATTTTCCTGGAAGATGGGTGGGAAGAGGAGGGCCTATTGTATGGCCAGCTCGTTCAACAGAGTTAAGTAAAACTGACTTCTTCAAGTGGGGTTATGTGAAAAACCGTGTGTATCAAACACCTTCAATCGCACAAGATGATATGAAGAATAGAATACGAGAAGCAATGCAGAGTATTAATGTAGAAATGTTAAGAAATGTCAGTCGAGAATTTGAAGATCGATTGCAATGCTGTATTGATGTTTTCGGTGGACCTTTTGAATATTTATTATGAAATTAATTAATTTTATAAGAATTTTGTCTTAATAACCGATGAAAGAACATAAAGTGTATTTTCACTTTTTAAAATAAAATACAGGGTGATTCATTTAAAAAATTGTCAAAATCATGTGTTCGAGTTTTGGTTCGCTCTATATTCAATCGGTGCAATAATAAAGAAATAGCACTTTCTCGTAGCACTGTACCAATCTCAAAAAGTTATGCCTGTAAAAACTTATTGTTAGGTTGTTCTGTCTAGGGTATACAGGACCTTGAAATGAGAATGATTTTCGTGTACAATTGACCATAACTTTTGAAATACCCTGTATAACGTAATGAAACCCTATATTGGAAGTATGGGGGAGATGAGCTTAATCTAAATTTGAAATAATATATAGGATGTCCCATTTAAAAAAAAGTATGTTTGGTTCACCCTGGTAATATGTAACACCTTGTAAATACGAAAATAATTTTATAATGTGAAGTTTGAAATTGCTTCTAATTTTTGTAAATAACTTTTATCTCCTTTAATAACGAATATATCGTACTTCGACGCACTAATGCCGCACCATGTATATATATATATATATATATATATATATATATATATATATATATATATATATATATACACAGTATGTCTCCGGATCGACTTTAAACGAGGGAAAATTTTCTTATTTTTGATTTCTCAGAAAATTTCATTCTTGCTGATTTGCCCTACTTGTTTTCAAACCCCCGAAACACAAATTACTTGCTATTTAACTCAAACGGTTCTCGAGATATCATTTTTCTTGAAAAATTCGAGCTTTTCGTAATTTTTTGAAGTAAATTGATTTGTTTCAAAGGAAAAATCAAATTGGTCTCACAAGTTTTAATTCATACATTTAACAATTGATGGTAAAATGAAATGAAATTCTCAAAAAACTGAACTATAAATTTTCTATTCGAATAATGCTCCTCCTTTTTCCGCACAGATTTCAATGCGAGCTCTGAATTCATTGAAACTGCGCCTTATTTCTTCGATTGACAGCATTCCGTACCCTATTTTTCAATTGCTCTTCATCGTTGTCTAATGGCTCACTGTACACAATTTGTTTTAAACGACCCCACAGATAAAAGTCCATTATTGTGAGATCAGGACTTCTCGGCGGCTTAAAATGGGACCATCTCTTCCTATCCAGTTATCATGGAACTCTGTATTGAGCCACTGGCGAACAGTACCGGCATAATGAGCAGGGCACCCATCGTGCTGGAAGTACATTTCAATTTGGAAGTTCAATGGCAATTCATCCAGTTTATCAGTTAAAAAATTTTGCAACATTTCCAAATATGAATAACGGTTTAAATTTTGATCAAAAAAATATGGGCCACTTTTTTCAAACATTGCCTGCGACTAGCAATTCGGAAGTTTGGATTCGTCCTTCTCCAGTAACGGCAATGTTGGGAGGAAACCACTCCGTTAGTTGAAAAGGTCGATTCATCGGAGAACATTATTCGTTTATGAAAATTTGAATCTTCCAAAACTCTATTGCCCATTTCCAAACAAAAATTCAGACGTTTGGCTTCATCACCGTTCTCTAAAGTTTGCCTAAATTGCGGCTTAAATGGTAAAATTTTGTTCTCCTTGAAGATTCTTTGTAAATGAGATTTACCTATCCCAATTCGTAATGCCCTCCTTCTTAAAGACAACCTTGGAACTTCTGTTGCGGAATGAACGGCGAGAACAGTAGCAGCATCTTCTTCATCGAACAACTTCTTTGGCTTCTTTAGGTTTAAAATCGAGCCTGTTGGAAGGAATTTAGTTACCAAGTTTTTTGCTCCGGCATTCGAAATGGCAACCTCCGGGTATTTTTGGTTGAATTTTCTGATAACAACTCGGAGCACTCTTCCCCAGTTCCGTAACATTGAATTAGATAAATTCTTTGTTGTAAAGTCAACATTATAGCATACAATTCAAATTAGCTTGAATTAATTTGCAGTTCAACAGAATTATCATATTTCACAATTTCTGTCAGTGGTGTTTTTCAATGAAATCCGCCTACTAAAGTTACTTCTAAAAATTAGGAAAAAAATTTTTTAGTCTAATTTTTCAAGAAAAATGATATTATCTCGAGAACCGTACGAGTAAAATAGAAAGTAATCTGTGTTTCGGGGGTTTGAAAACAAGCAGGGCAAATCATCAAGAATTAAATTTTCTGAGAAATCAAAAATAAGAGAATTTTCCCTCTTTTAAAGTCGATCCGGGGACATACTACATATATATATATATATATATATATATATATATATTTTATATATATATATATAATTTATAATTATTGGTCTATTCGACATTGATGGATTAATTTAACTTTTTCTCGATAATTCGTTTGTTATCTATAAACTTCGCCAAGACAAAAAATTAGTTATAAAATTAAGAGCAAACAAAAATTTTATATTTTATGAAAAGTTTTAATTATGAATTTTGTATTCATGGTAATTAAATTTTTGATATGTTACTACTAATATTAGAATAAAAAAATTACATCAGTTACGTGCTTGTTAGGTGTGAAACCTTGGCGACATTGCGGGCTCACTTAACAAATGCATAAATAGTAACTAAATAGAAAAGTATATATGTTATTTGAATTTTTTATAATTGATATTAAATTATTTGGTTCTGGTGCATGGTTTTAAACAGATACGGCACTAACAAATTTGAACCACTTATAGTAACTATCTCATCATGTGAAATATATTATACTTTAAAATTCAACAGTATGATTGTTTGGCTGTGTAGAACACTTCAAATGTTGGTAAATATTTCACATCAGGCAAAAATAACTGCTACACTTTTTTTTCAAAACCATAAAATATAAAATAGGAATACAGAATACTACTTATCATTTTAATACGGAGAACAATCTGAATGATGCGCTAAAATATGTAAATTGATATTTTAGAAGTTTTACAGTGAAGCTTGTACGTTTGTGTTTTGTGGTTACTCTTACTACATCTACACTGTATACAATCAAGTATTTCACTGTCGATAATTCAGAGATTATTTGTTTTCCCGTATATAGCTCAGACTTTCATATCCCTTCTCTTTTGATATCCAAGTACGAGAAATCATGCCGGCGCACAGTGGCCGAATTATGATACATTAACTGGAAAAAATAAAACTGGTTCTTTACTGAAACAAATTTATTGCAAATTGCTGTCTTCTAATAATACTAATGCCTCTAAAGGTAATGAATCTCTTTTTCTCCAGGGAAGTTTATGTAAGGATCTGATGATATTAATAATATCGAGAATGACCACCACTACCATCGCATCCCCATTTCCATCTGCATTCTAAATTAGTATCCTCATTACAGTGTACTGCAAAAACATCTTTCTGCACTAGCACAACGCGTTGCATGTTAAGGTCGATTAAAGGTTGCAATTTAAGTTCGCAATGAAGTTTCTGTAATTGCTTGAGAATCAGTAGGTGGATAACATTGTTTTTTTTATTTCAAGAACGGAATCATATGTAGGGTAAATAGCATTTTTACATTTTGCACTTGCTTGTAATAACTTATATTGATGTTTTGTAAGTTTTAAATCGGTAATCAACACCAATGCTTCTTCAGGCGTGTGTGGTATTATTGCATTTGGTAAATTAGGAGTTTTTATTTCTTTAATACTGTTTGGAGAGCTTGCTACAGCCTTTTTAATAACTTCTGCTAAAGACCGTTTGCCATGCTTCTGATAGGACCGTATAGCCGCGAACGAAAGCTCTTCGGGAGTGTGGCTTAGCAAGTTAGTTACTTTCTCTTTTTTACTTCTATTACCACATTCACTAAATTCCTTCATTGGCGTTCCCCTATTTTTGTTTTCGTTTTTACCCTATATTACATATTCTTCTGTTAACCATATCGATTCTAATTTTAAAAAATATTCAGTTGTTCGATTGCATTTTTTCCATTTGTAAACAAGTTTCGAAATATAATTTTTCGTTCACCTGTATATTTCGCTCTGTTTATTTAGGGGTTCTTTTATACTTTTCTTATTTCCCTATATATATATATATATATATATATATATATATAAACTGTTTGTTCTGTACAATAAGTAATTGAACGTTTGAGTAACCCATTTTGTGGGATAAAATGAAAAAGTTCTATACGCAAAATTTTTTCTGCTTTATTACAGTGCATTGACGCATTTCCTAAAATAAAAAAACTAAGATAGAGGCAAATCGTGGCGTCTAAATTTTGTATAACTAATTAACATTTAGGATGTCCTAAGTATGAAAGCGGAACATAATGGAACTTTTCTTAATAAAGCTCAATAAACTTTGAAAATCTAAAATTATGATTTAATTAAATAACTATAAACTATGTATGTTAAAATGACGTGCAAATGATTTTTTATTTATTGGTGAATAAGTCTGCGGACAGGTAAACGCAACGTCGCCCACCAACCAGACCGCCGCACGGTGGTTACAATAACTAAATTTCAGTAAACCGATAAGTTATTTTGACACCATAATGTCGCTCATAATAAAAATTATCTATCGTATTAGCTATGACAAAACAAGTAAACACATACCAACGAATCATATGTTGTGTTGGTACAGTGAGTGACATCACGATAAGTTTGAATTATTAAAAATTGTAGAAACCTCTGTATTAAGGAACATTTGAAATGGATTCAGGTATTAAATGGTATGTAGCATATAAACACTAAATACTTGTCTAACTAATACAGGGTGTCCCACCGGGAAGGGCCTCGGTCGATATATGGAAAAGTACGTGTAGGGTGATTTTGAAAATTTGGTTATTTACAAAGGTCAGTCGGGTCTACCTTTTTAAAATATTTTCACGTTTCTGGCACTTCTGGTACAACCGGCAGTAGACACCAACTTGCTTATTTTAAATGGAATACCTGTATATTTTTACAGTTTTTGATTCTACACTGAATTTTAAGTCAATTTTGTGTAAAGTTGTCCATATCTAAATTCTGTTATTTTCGAGATATCTCCATTTTTAAGAAAAAATGTGAAGTTACTCAACCATATTAAAAATGTCGAATCTTGGACAGTGGATGACTTGTAATTACTATACTGGCAACAGTATGGTTTAGACATCTCTATATCTGAAAATGATTGCATAATGTCTGAGGAACATATACGGCCAAGAAATTTATAAGCCAATCTAAAAAGTTAAGAAGTTACAAAACTTGATTTTTTCAAATGGAACAGCCTGTATATTTTTGCAATTTTGGATTCTACGTTCAATTTTAAGTCAACTTTGTGTAAAGTTGCCTATGCCTAAATTCAATTATTTTCGAGATATCTCCATTTTGAAGAAAAAACAGTGACAGTTACAGCACCATATTAAAAATGTTGAATCTTGAACAATGGATGCCTTACAATATTTGCAACAGTAATGGTTTAGACATCGCTACATCTGTAACTGGTTGCTTAATGCTGAGAAACATACAAGGTCCTCAAAAATTTATAAGCCAATTTGAACAGGTAAGAACTTACAAAACTTGATTTTTTCAATCGGGGCACCCAATATATTATTGTATTATTAATATTTTTTTAAGAAGAATTAAATTCTGAATCGAATGATGTAAATTTGTATGAACCTATCTTTTAGGATCTCCCAGTTACAGCGAATTTTGTTATAAAAACGTGTAAGTATTTCATTTTGCGAAGTAGGCTGAAAAATTAAACAAATTTAGTTTTGTCAAATTTGTTGTTAGAAGCTGCGTCAGTATTGTTTGTCCACAAACGTGTTAATGAAGATTCCATCACGATTAAATTATACTCACGAAGGTTATTTAAATTTATTTGTAATTTATGGGAAAAGTTATAACAAGAACTTGCGGTGCATTTGCTGATCGATATCCTCATAAACAGAAACCATCATGCATGCTTAAGACGCATCATTGATAATTTTAAAAATTTTGGTACTACCAAAAGCGGTATCCAAAGAAGAAAACGTATTGTTGATGACAAAAATATAGAAATGGTGATTCAGCCTTTCAGACAAGCTGCTCTGGAGTTTGGTTTGTCTTAAAGCTCAATACATAGAATTTTAAGGAAAGACAATTTCCACCCATTTTCGAGATGTATAGTACAACAGCTAAAAGAAATCGATTTCATTAACAGACGAAGATTTTGCGAATTTGTTTTTGACGAGGTATCAGGAGAATAATTCGTTTTAATACAACATTATATGGACAGATGAATCGAAGTTCACTAAAAATGGTCTTCTAAACCGTCATAACTAGAATTTCTGGAGTGACTCCAATCCACACAACACTCGGGAACGCAACTTCCAAGACAGTTGGCAGTTCAATGTGTAGTGCGCCGTTAGAAATGATGTAGTGGTCGCCTTAGAATTTTATCAAGACAATTTAAATAGTAAGTAAATATCTTTGGTGTGATTTATATACTTACAGTTATAGTGTGTATTAGGCCAGAGATATCTAAATATTCTGCAAAATTTCAATAACACTTATCTGGATAATTTACCCCTGGCGGAACATAGAAATAGTTTTTACCAGCCCGATGGTGCACTTCCACATAGGGGCCAGTTAATTAATAACCTTCTCCAAACCACTTTCTATGACCAATGGATTGCTAATGACGGGTCTTTTCTATGGTCTCCACGATCTACCGATCTAACCGTTCCAGATTTTTTCATTTGGGGAGGTATAAAATATAAGGTCTACGAAACGCCATTAACAACAATGGATGACTACATGCAGAGAGTACTTATAATGAGTTTATTCGTAAGTAGATGCGAAAAATGTTTACAGGTCGCAGGTCAAAATTTTGAACATTTATTGAGTTAATATTTTTGTTAGTTTTGTTTATCAAATTATTTTCCTGTTATAACTGCTTGTGTTTCTTGTATTTAGCTATTGAAATCTTAGATATTTTAAATTACTATCTCATTTCATACAATTATTGGTATAACTCGCTAATATCACAGAATTAGTATCTTTATGTATTATTTTCATCATCAGTAAGCTGTTTTCTCCTTTGAATGCCTACTTTCACATTGTCAATAAATTAAAAATAAATTTAAATAGCGTTTACATGTGTTACTTATTTTAATTATTTCAGTGGTGACGATATGCTGCATTGTTTTATTTTTTCAGTCTACTTGGCAAAATCAAATACTTCAATGTTTACACGTTTTGATAAACAAAACTTCGCTGTAAATGGTAACCCTTAAAAAATAAGTACATACAAATGTATATCATTCGATTCAAAATTTAATTCTTCTTTCGACCGTAAAATAATATACTAGGTGTTCCATCTGAAAAAATCAAGTTTTGTAACTTCTTAACTTTTTTAATTGGCTTATCAATTTTGAGGGCCCTATATGTTTCTTTAACATTATGAAATCATTTGCAGATGTAGCGATATCTAAACCATTACTGTTGCAAATATTGTAATTAAAAGTCATCCATTGTTCAAGTTTCAACAGTTTTTATATGGTGTTGTAACTGTCACTTTTTTCTTAAAAATGGATATATTTCGAAAATAACTGAATTTAGATATAGACAACTTTATACAAAGTTGACTTAAAATTGAACGAAGAATGCAAATCTACAAAAATATACAGGATGTTCCATTTGAAAAAATCAAATTTTGCAAGTTAAATTGGTTTATAACTTTCGAGGGCCCTGTGTGTTGCTCAGAAATTATGCAATCATTTTCAGATGTATCGATGTTTAAACCATTACTGTTGCAAATATTATAATTAAGTCATCCACTGTCCAAGATTCAACCTTTTTAATATGGTTCTGTAACTGTCACTTTTTTCTTAAAAATGGAGATAACTCGATAATAACTGAATTTAGGTACAGACTTTAAATAAAGTTGACTTAAAATTCAACGTAGAATCCAAAACTGCAAAAATATACAGGGTGTTCCATTTAAAATAAGCAAGATGGTGTCGACTTCCGGTTATGCCGGAAGTGCCAGAAACGTGAAAATATTTTGAAAAGGTAGGTCCCACTGACCTTCGTAAACAACCAACCCTATACGTACTTTCCCATATATCGATTGCGGCCCTTCACGGTGGGACACCCTGTATTAGTTAGACAAAAATGTTTATATGCTACATACCAGTTAATACTGATCCATTTCAAATGTTTCTTAATACAGAGGTTTACTTGTTTTATCATAGCTAATACGATAGATAATTTGTTATTATGAGCGACATTATGATGTCAAAATAACTTATCGGTTTAATGAAATTTAGTTACTGTAAATAATTTTGAATATTATGGATAGCAAATGTGGATTTTTTTCAGGCTACGGGTGCATATATCGGCCACCGTGCGGCGGACTGGTTGGAGGGCGACGTTGCGTTTACCTGTCCGCAGACTTATTTACCAATAAATAAAAAATCATTTGTACGTCATTTTAGCATAAATAGCTAAAATTTTAATACGTTATTTATTGACTGACTCTCTAATAAACTATAAATAATGTGCAGTACAAAAATTTCGTAGTTAGACTAATGCCACACCGAATTAAGTTGAGCAGAAAACGAGTCACATAATATTATAGCAGTTATTTCAGCGTAAGCAAGTGTTGCCAACTCGAGGGAAACAACGTTAGAGTTTGAGCTATGCTAGAATGGCATAGAAAAGATTTTTTATTTATTGATGAATTAGACCCTAGAACAGTAAAACCGTTTGGCAATCATGAATTTTTCTTACTATTGAATGACAAAGAACAATGATATCATAGTTATTTATGTATTAATGAGGACATATAGTATGTATAATGAGTTTTCTAACCATAAAAACCAATTACGCCTGCAATGCATACATACACGCATAAACATTTTTAAATAAACTCCTAGTTTTGTCTACTGTTTTGAATGTTTGACGTTTCATTATAGTCCGATGGGTCATAATGACGTTCGCGGGCTATATAAAGACTGCCACATCAAAGAAATTTGGTTATAATTATCATATTATAATGTAATTGTGCATAAATAGAATTTACGCTATTATCATTTTGTTGCGATACGTACACATCGCAAACGACTTACGCCAGTCAGACTGGTCCATATTTCCTTGATCATCACAAGTGAGGGTATGTGAACGAATGAGGCTTGCGCTCACGTGATAGACTAAATGATAACACACAAAGCTCATCCCTTAACCTTCTGTCGGGCGCAATGCAAATCCTAACACGATCGGGCGCAATTCATCTGACAGATTAATGTATACAATTAATGCAATTTTTTAGTGTAGGTAAAGAAAAACGTTTCAAACTTAACTTTTCACTTATATTTGCGTTTATTTATGCTTTCAGATAACGTTTTAATATTTCTTTGCAGTTTTCATTTACAAATTTGAACAAAACATCAAATTGTTCCAAAAAAAAAAAAACTTTTCTCAAAAACATAACTCAAAATTCACTTTAACTTTATAAAACAAGTCCACATAATCATAAAAATCAAAAAATAAAAATAATGAAAAGTTATTCATGAGCTAGGTTGAGACACTATAAAAGCTGAATCATAACATTTTTCATACATCATCTTGGCATGCTCCAAACAGAATACTTCAACATTACATCTCAGATATTTATATTTTTTCATTTGACATTTGGAACACCTCTTTCTCTGTCCGTCGTGGCATGCAGGTGCAGGCATATCCTGATGTTATGAGGTAGGCTGGAACTCACGTGGTTCGTTTTGCAATTGAATAGGCATTCCCCTTGTTTGGAGTTGTGACAAACACAGCTCGTTGCATAGATCTTTTAAACAACCTCGCCTTATGCTGGTGTTTGAATCGGGATTGTTATTGAAGACATATTATCACTTCTGAATTAATACCCGCTATACCTAGTGGTGCAACGAAAGCCACCATTGGCCATCTTCGTACATTTCTAGCGCACAATTTGTCAACTACATCGACTCCAGATTTGGTGGTGTTATAATCCAAAATCATTTGTGGTTTTCGTTTGACTGCATCAACTTGGTCGTCATCGTGCATGCTTGAAATTAGAAGCACATTTCTCCCTTTTTTCGGCACAAATGACACAAGTGAGCAGATCTTTGTAAAACCGAAATGACTACTATTTGCAGCCCTAGATTTTATGTTCACAAATTTAGGAGGGACCTAGCGTTTGTTTTTTCGCAAGGTTCCCAACAAGGACAACGTTTTTGCTTTGAGAGCCTGCACTAATTCGTAACTTTTCAAGTTCATTACCAAATGAAAAAATTGTACACCAAAACCATCTTCTCCCCATAACTCTTCTAACTACTGCCTATTGCTCCTTAGAACGCTTACAAGATAGACCAAGCCAATAAAACTGCGAAATTCAATCAAATCAGTACGTTTTGCATCCCTTTCCGTTGAATAGTTTTCTTTTATCTTCTCAATGTATATATTTGTATACTTTACGATCAAATCAATTACGTCATTCGAAAAAAGATTATTCCAGCATTCATTTGGGGACCTTGAATTCGCAACAAAGGATTATGTGCTCTCCTTCTGATTCTAGCTGAAGGCTTTACTTTTGACCATTTAGTTCCATCCTTACCTACATAAAATTCTTGACCAGCCGTTTCGTCTTCATCAGAGGTCTCACCGTCTTGGACAGTTTTAGAATCCTCTTCTCTTTCTTCTACATTTTCTTCAGTATCAGTGTCGGACTCGTCATCTCCATTGTTCACATTAGCCAATATTTCGTCTTGACTCCACAAAATAAGATGAATTTCCACCAAGTCTGCAGGGTTCCGCAGGCCAAACTTTTGAGGAGAAGGTTCTTTTGATGTTGAAGCCATTGGGGTAGTAGACTGCTTTGATAAAGAAGTCATTCCTTTCAGAAAAATAAAAATAAAATAATCCTATTACACGAACGGGCGCAATAATCTGACAGATTATTATTTGTATCTCACCGTAAATAAAGGTCAATATCACGAAATTAGGGACTAGAACTTGTTTCACATGCTATTTTAGGTTTAAAAAAAGAAATATAAACAAAAAAAAAGTGAAAATTCGAAAATCAAAAATACTTACACCATCGGGCGCAATTCATCTGAGAGATTAATGCACCCCTCACGACACTAGCGAAGTACTGGAGAAAAACCGAAAACGATCTTTTGTAAGCGGGAGGGAGACAGGAAGCTACTAGGAGACTCACTCCATTCCCTTCCGATCTCTCTGTTGGTGCAAAAAAAACTCGTGACTTTATCTCACAGATTAGTTGCGCCCGACGGAAGGTTAAACTAACAAATAATACGTATCAACGTCTATTATACCATGTGGAGGGAAATGAAATTTAAGAATGTGATAAATTTCACTTTTTAGAACAAGAAATAAAAAATTATTTCAATAATTGCGTAATTAAGGTAATTACATAGATCACCACATCATAGGTAACACATAAAGTTTAAGTCAATACAGTAACCTTAATATCTTTCAATATATTTTTATATCACCACAACGTACAAAATCGATGTAATTACAATTTAAAAATTTAAATTACAATTATAAAGAAACAATTAATTAAAGCTTCTTATAATACACGTTCAAAATGTCCACTATACATAACTGAACTCATCTCTAGTGATTATTTTTTCATCATAAAATTCTAATAAAAAATTAAATGTTTCGTTAGCTGTATCTTTCTGGAAATAGCCGTTGTCAAATTCGAAAGCTTTAAAATCTTTAACAAATTAAATTCTGTGTCTTTCACTTGGACAATCGCCTATATAGGCTGTTTTTCCATGGAGGAGTATAAAGCTGTGTTCAATAATGGAAAAATATACTAAAACGATGGAATAATAGAGTTCGTTAAGACCTTATCCTAACCGCGGGTGGTGAACCAAGAAGCACGCTCTACGTTATAAGCGTTTTGTATTGTGCTGCGTGCACCAAAAAGAGACACCAATAGTTAAGTCAAGTTTAACACGGCACGGAAAACACCCACCTAAAAGAGTAATGTAAATGTTTTAATTACAATATTTTTACGTACATACAAAAATGAAGTACGCACAGTATTGTAAGGAAAACGCTACTTATAAAATACATTTATAAATATAATTATTAGAGAAAGACATTTTCCTAAGGTATTTTTTACATTTATATTCTCGACAAAAGGAGGGGGTAGCGGGATAAGAATGGTGTGGCGCCCCTCGGGCAATTTCGCATGGAGAGTGTAAAAACCTTGTAGAAGTGATAACAAAATACGATTTGCATCCTAATGAATCCATTAATATCCGATCGTGCGTCAACGCAACATTATAAAGTTAATTTTTTAAGGTAATTCTGAAACTGATTTTTTAAAAATGTTTGTGGGAAACGATTCAAAGTCTTACTTATTGTTATTTTAAATTATAAAACACTGTGAATTTTGTTTATAGCACGTATTGAAAATTAATTAATTATTATGAATTTTGGAAATACCATTTGAAACATTGTTTTTAGTTTTAGCAGTTATCCTCTTTTTAGTAAAATCGATTATAGCTGCTGTCAAAGACTTACCACATTAGCGAAATTACTCATCGTTGCGTTTATAAAGTGAGCCGTTTTAACCATAAACAAGTTTAAACACATCCGTGCATTGACGCATGCTTGGGCAGATGCAGTATGCTCGACCTAGGACAGTTAATTGCCTGTTCGCTTTATGCAATCGAGGGCGTGTTCTTTTCTGCCGTAGTGTACACAAATTTTGGTTATTGGTTGTACTAATGCTATATACTGTGTGAGTAAAAAATATGGAATAATGGCTGTACAATTTAAACTACTAACGTATAAGAAAATTCCAAAAACAGGTCAACTTTTATTTTTAATTGTACATTTACTGGTTCTCCATCCAAGAATAATGATTTCACTATCAATTTTCTTGAATGACATCTCTCAATTTTTATTTGTTATTTTAATAGCCAGCGCGATTGTCTAAATGACGGTATAAAATTTTTGTCTACTTTCATAATGAAATTTTTGAAATAATTGGATTTAAAAAGTAAAAAAATGCAGTTTTAACTTTAGCGTTTGTTAGGTGCAAATTTGAACTTCATACACTAACTTACTTCCACAGAGAAGATAGTTTTAGGGCTGCTGGAAAGCTCAGTCCAAGTAGAGAAGTGGGGTTGGTTCTACAGTAACACAGGTGGTACCTAAAAGCTTAAGAGAAGAAAAGAGGGCGCCAGCTAGAACAATACTCAGCCAGTCCTAGATAACGAAGATAATTAGTCACTTTTCTAGCCAAACAGCAATTGTAAGGAAGGATCTGGGCATAGAAATAAATTGCTACTAGATAGGGTCCCAAAAGCGAAAGCAATGTATTGATTTTAATTATAAAAAAATAATAAACGTTTTCAATATATGTACCTATATACACCAACTAAACTGTATCCCCAAAAAGGGTGAGACAATTCCCTGAATAAACATATAAGTTATGTGACCCACAAACAGTAACCCCCAAAGTCTTCACATTAATTAATGTCGTGCCTTTACTTACAAAAACAGCAAGCCACCCAAAAGTGTACTCTCAAATTTCAAATAAATGTAGATTAACAAAAATGAAAAGCGTATGCATCTTTAAAACTAAGTTTATGCCAAAGCATCAGTATTAGCATTTAAATGGATGACATAGATGTAATTTAAGCATTGCAGAGGCACATTTAACCGAATATTATAATGAATTTACAAGCTTATTAATAACACAGTCAATAGCACATTGCTTTGAGAAATATGCAATAACACAGTTAAAACAGAAATGATCATATGGTTTATATCTAAAATCTGCCGAGCCGAATGCATTCGGTTTCATAGTTTTTACAAAACATAGTTTAAATACATAAATTACCAATTGGCACTGTAACCATTGACTTAAAAGAATTTACCCAGAGCAACTTTATGTAGAAGTGAAAGAAAATCTATGCAATATACACTTAAAGGTTCATTAATGCCATTTAAATATGTCTATACAATCTTCTAGGATTAGTCAAAGATTAAGCAAAGCATCAAGCTTAAGTAAATACACAAAACATGTATGATCAGTAACTTAGCTTTAGATCCTGGAATCCTGTCATAAGATCCAATTCAAGATGTAGTGTTTGGCAATTATTTCATATGTCTTCCCATCATCATCTCATAATCTACACCAAGTGTCTTGCTAGTATGTAAGAAGTAAAACACACTTAACACGTCAAAATGTAGGTATGCAAAACATATAGCTATAGACAAAATATGTACACCATCTAAGACAGCATATACCCCAATATGTACAAGGTAAAGAAACGTACCGCAGCGTACTTATGTACACATTTGTGCACCGTACAAAACGTACCGCAGCGTACTTATATTCATATTTGTACATCGTACGAAACGTACCTCTACAAGTAAATATATTAAACCCAAAACGAAAGCATGAATATAAGGCTTACCTTCAAAGAGGTGGTTAGTCAAAAAGTATTAACAGTAACGTTAAGAAATGAATTCAATCAAGTATGAGTTCGAGAACACCTGATAACTCTTTCAAAAGCCAATTAGTAAGGACTAAAAGAATACAAAACAGAGCTAACAACAGTTAAGATATGGCGTTACATCCATACCATGCGGATTAAAATATAGACCCCATGCGTCCTTATAATGTGAGGTTACGTATGACCCCTTTAGTTAATAGATTTATTTATCGATTTAATTGATTTTAATCGTTAGTTATCGAATCACAGACATGTTGATTGCTAATATCAAAACGTGGTGTAAAAGAGCAGAGTGTATCGCAAAGCTCACCTGTATTTGTATTTTCTTATAAACCCGATCAAGATCGAATGTACTAAATATTTATAGCTATTCGTACATATGTAGAAAAATGAAATTACAACTGATTTACCATCGATGAGCTAAATAAAGTCCATTTTTCATCAGGAAAATAACAAAACGGCTATTCTTCGTCGACAGCCAGACCGGAATAGGAAGTGCAAAGTCAAGATGTCAAATATATACCAGGGACTCCAAAACAATAAAGTTGAATGTAACGTATGAGTGACCGTAAATAATTAGTACCAAAATAGTACAGAAATGTATTTACTTTCAGAAAACGTAAATATATTCAAGAAAATACAGAGACGAAATTATATAAATGCAGTACTTTTAGAAAAATAGTATATTTAAGCAAATACTAGTAAAAGTTAATTTTTACAAGTCGAAAAATTGATTAAATCGTGCAGCGTAGGTAACGAATGTAACACGTTTGCTACAATAATAATATTATTATTGAACTAAAAAATTAATAAGTGAAAATGAAAACAAACAAAACCGTCTCAAAGCAAATGTTCAAAATGTCCTCCCCCAACTTCTTGACAATATCCCAGTCGACTTTGTAACTCTTGTAGCACGTTTTGAAGAGTATTCGGTTGTATACCTCTAATTGTCGTACTTATCCGTTCTTTTAATTATTCTAAACTGTCTAGCTTCTCTCGGTAAACTTGACTTTTTACATACCCCCACAAACAAGAATCGAGATGTGTGAGATCAGATGACTTCAGCGGGATATTCCACTGAACCTTTTCGTCCAATCTATCTATTGGGAAAAACATCATTCAAATATTGCTGAATTGGTCTTGCATAATGCGGTGGTGCTCAATCTTGTTGATACCACAACGCATTATTCGGAATGTCAGGATCCTCCGGATTTAGAAAAATAACGGCTAACGCAGGAATTAATTCGTTTTCCAAAAATTCTTGCTACATAGGCCCAGTTAAGTGACCGTTAAGAAAACATGAACCTATTATCCTGTTACCAACAGTTCCCGCCCACACATTTAATTTCTGGGATATTGTATTTTTTACTCGCATAAAAGTGAGGATTTGCGGGCGCCCAATATCTACGTTTTTGTCTGTTGACTGTGTTGTTCAAATAGAATGATGCCTCATCTGAAAATAATATCCTTCTTAACATTTCAGGATTTTCGTGTAACATAATCATCATAGTTTCATAGAACTCCATTCGACGGTCGGGATCGTCTTCATTCAATTCTTGCAGTAAAATGATTTTATGTGGGTACCACTTTTGTTTCTTCAAATTATTTACCACCGTTTTTGACTAATTTCACGATCTGCAGCAACAGCACGAGTTGTTTTATGTGGATTTGCGTGGAAATTAAGCTGCGTTTTTTTATATATTGCAGGTGGCCCAGTTCTTGGTTAATCTCTAACATGACCAAGTTCTTGAATTTTTTTTCAATTAATTCCCAACAATCGATTGAGTTATCTATAATCTTTCCGGATGAATATTGTTAAATAACTGGCATACCTGGTCTTGCGTTCACTTTTGCTATCGCCACATCCCGTCATTATTAATATTTCAATTCATTTTCTTTCGCTTAATTTGACCATATTAAAAACCTTTTGACAATTCAATCAATTCACTGACATTGTTGCGATGGTATCCAGATAATAAAACGAAATTTCTAAGGATACCACGTATAAAAAAGTCAGACCTTCTATAGTCATGAGAATAAAAAAATGAAATTCTGAAAATTAATTTCCTCAAGAAGTAGGCAAAAATATTATACCGTAATCGCGATGGCTATTAAAATAACAAATAAAAATTGGGAGATGTCATTCAAGAAAATTGACAGTGAAATCATTATTCTTAGATGGATCATCCTGGTATGTCATTATAGAACCAGTAAATGTGCAATTAAAAATAAAAGTTGACCTGTTTTTGGAATTTTCTTAAACGTTAGTAGTTTAAATTGTACAGCCATTATTACATACTTCTTACTCACACAGTATATAACATTAGCACAACCAATAACCAACATTTGTATGTACACTACGGTAGAAAAGAACACGCCCTCGATTGCATAAAGCGAACAGAAAAGTCACTATCCAAGGTCGAGCACAGTTTTGTGATACCTCATGATTTTACATCAATTTCAATGATTTTGCTCTTCATTCCATGATCTAATGATTTAACTATAAAATCTCATGATTTTGTGTTTTAACATCATTATAAATTAAATAAATACAATTTTACGTGCCCGAATAATAAATTAGCAAGTATATCTTATTAAAAATATTTTCATATGCTACGCTACTGGACACCTCCGCCGCGGATGACGTTATTGTGAAAAGTTCTTTTCTTTTTTTCGGTTTTTTATGTAATTGGTTTCTACTACCATAGTTTAATTAAATTGAGTTGAGTTTTGGTCTCTTTTATGTTATTGTTACAAGTTGATATTAAACGGTTACGTAATAGTCAAGTGTTTGGTTGGTTGATTTTTTAAATAAAGTTTCTCAAATGCAGTTTTATAAATTATTGTAAATTGAAATAACCCTGACTTCCGTCGTTTTTGCAGTGTTGCCAACAGAATATTTATTTGTATTTCTTAAAATAATTGTTTTATTAATCGAATTTGGTTAGATTAGATTAGGATAGATTCCTTCAGGACCATTTATTAATGTTAATGTTAATTCACAAAATTTACATGACAGTACCAATACCAATTGGCAACGCAGCATGCAGAAGTCAGGGCTAATTTAATGCACCACGCCCTAAATTATGGTATGGATGGCAATATAAAATGTTTAAAAGCGGCAAAATAATAAACAATTAAAAACCAAATATTTATCAATAGTAATCTCATGATTTGTATTATCAATTTCATGAATTTCATCCTGCTCATGAAAAACCAGAATTTTGCCCAAGCAAACAAGTTTAAACTTGGTTATGGTTCAAACGGCACACTTTATAAACGCAACGATAAGTAATTTCGCAGATGTGGTAAGTCTTTGACAGCAGCTATAATCAATTTTACTAAAAAGAGGATAACTTCTAAAATTAAAAACAATTTTTTAATGGTATTTCCAAAATTCATAATAATTAATTAATTTTCATTACGTGCTATAAACAAAAGTTCATAGTGTTTTATAATTTAAAATAACAATAAGTAAGACATTGAATCGTTTCCCACAAACATTTGTAAAAAATCAGTTTCAGAATTACCTTAAAAAATTAACTTTATAATGTTGCGTTGACGCACGCTCGGGTATTAATGGATTAATTACAATGCAAATAGTATTTTTTTAACACTTCTACAAGGTTTATACATTCTCAATGCGAAATTGTGCGAGGGCCGCAACACCATTCTTATCCCGCTACCCCCTTCTTTCATAGTGAATATAAATGTAAAAATACATTAGGTAAAGGCCTTTCTCTAATAATTATATTTATAAATGTGTTTTATAAGTAGCGTTTTCCTTTCAATACTGTGCGCACTTCATTTTTGTATGTACCTAAAAATATTGTAAGTAGAACATTTAGAGAATCACTGCATTACTCTTTTAGGTAGATGTTTTCCGTGCCGCGTTAACTTGACTTAACTATTGGTATCTCTTTTTGGTGCACGGAGCACAATACAAAACGCTTATAACTTAGGGCGTGCTTCTACTTCACTGCCAGCGGTTAGTATATATTCACAATTGATAAGGTCTTAACGAACTCTATTACCCCATCGTTTTGGTATATATTTCCATTATTGAACACAGCTTTATACTCCTTCATGGAAAAACAGCCTATATAGGCGATTGTCCTAGTGAAAGACAGAATTTGATTCGTTATAGATTTTAAAGCTTTCGAATTTCACAACGGCTATTTCCAGAAGGATACAACTAACAAAACATGATAATGAAAAAGTCATCACTAGAGATGAGTTCAGTTATGTGTAATGGACATTTTAAACGTGTACTATAAGAAGCTTTAATTAATTGTTTCTTTATAAGTGTATAATTTAAAATTTTAGATCGTAATTACCTCAATTTTGTATTTGTACGTTGTGGTGATATAAATAACTATTATAACATTGTTCTTTGTCCTTCACTAGTAAGATAAATTCATGTGTGCCAAACTGTTTTACTGTTCTAGGGTCTAATTCACCAATAAATAAAAAATCGTTTCTACGTCATTCTAGCATAGCTCAAACTCTAACGTTGTTTCCCTCGAGTTGGCAACACTTGTTTAGGCTGAAATAACTGCTATAATATTATGTGACTCGTTTTCTGCTCAACTTAATTCGGTCTGGTATTAGTCTAACTAAGAAATGTTTGTACTGCAGATTCTATTTTCAAGTTGTGCCTACATACTTCCCATGACAAATAATCCAAACCTTTATTATTTATTACGTACCAAACTATTGATGTACCATTAATACATTAAGTCTAGGCTAAGTGCGTATTTTAATAAAAAAGATTGTAAAAGATCATTAAAAATATCTAAGCCAGTTGATGATTCATTACACAGACACAACATACAGTTAACGGATGAATACACTGAAACATTAGTGCGTGCGAAAGCAACATCATCATTAATATGACCACGAACAACTTTGTAAGGAAATTTTATCTGCAGAATTTTTCTTCGCGTAGTTAAACTGCATATCAAACAAAGCCAGTAACAGAGGTGGGAGTTAAATTCGAATAAAATCCATTTGTTCTATAAAATAAATATCTTAGAAATCTCTTTTGTACTTTTTGGAAATTATTTATATGTACTTCGTAAAATACCACTCCACACGACGGAAGTAATTTCCAAATTAGACATAACCCGAGAAGTGTATAGTAATTTCCAAGTGGATATAGATTTAAATGGCTTTCCTTGCCTAATCAAAATTCCTAAATTACGATAAGCTTTACTTACTACATTTGAATAATCTGATGTAAATGTCAATTTAGAGTCAAACAAAACACCTAGATCGCAAATTTCGCCTACGCGATTTAGGATTTCGCCATTTATACAGTGATCAAATTGCATTATATAATTTATTAGAGGACATCCATTTATTAACTTGCATTAAATCTCGTTGGAGATCTACCCTATCTTGAACATTTATAATTACTTTAAAAAGTTTTAAGTCAGCTCCATAAAGTAGAATCTCAGCGGACTTAACACAATCAACAACCTCGTCAATAACCAGATTAAAAATTACAGGCCCTAACACAGAACCCTGGGGTACCCCAGAATTAGCGAGATATTCCTTCGATATATATATATATATATATATATATATATATATATATATATATATATAAGGGCGCGGCATTAGTACGACAATGCGAATTTGCTACTAAACTGTACACAGTAAAAAAATGTTTTATACAAAAGTTGCTTGAATTCAAGCAGGCTGTAACCTAAAAATATTTTCGCATATACAGAATGTTCCGTAACAGCGGTACATAACCTATCTTTCTATTAAACATGTCGTATAACTAAACTTAACCGTTTTAGATATATTTGGTACATTCAGATAAAAAATTCACATTTTTCGTCGTAGATCATAAATTCATTGTGGCGTTACTATCAAATGTATTATTTTGTAATTTAGCATGTAATTAGTGTTCACATTGACCTTCACTTTCACTGCTAACTATTCTAGAAAAAAACCTCCCTGGTGCGCAGGCACTTTTTACATACTTTTGTAGAGTTTTGTGTGCAAAGGGAATCTCCTCTACTATAAATACATTTTTCACCAATAATTTTTGCATGTCACAGATCCGTGACATGCGCATGTCACACTGAATTTTGTTGCTAGGTGCTAATTGTCACGGATCCGTGTCATGGATTGTCTCCTGCGTTTTCAGATTTTTTTAAGGTATATTGCAGCAGTGAAGGTAAATCAAGACACTCAAGTAAATATAACTTTATTTGCACAAAATACTAAGTAAAAACATACACAAATTCACGAGATATCTATATATTTTCACATCCTTGTTTGTGGTATTGCACGAAGCATACTCCGGGACACAAACCAGGTGTTTCCGAGCACATTTCGCAATGGTAAGTACTCATTTTCCGAACTTTTGTTTTATGGCATTGTCTACATCTTTTCCGGATAGTCTCGCCCTTGTCGTTAAAATTTTTGAGGTATAATGCTCTTGAATTTTGGACATGCTGGTAGGTATTACGTTTTCTTTTACATCCAAGAGAGCTTGAGAAATTCATATTTTGTCAAATACTTCCATCTCGTAATTCTAGAAGTGTCCGTTACGCCTTCAGACAGCAATACCTCTTCTGCATATTTATTTGTTTCTTCAACAACCATATCCAAAAAATTGTCATCCATAATCATACGGAAATAATTTATAGACTTCGAATCTGGTTTTAAAACTAAAAGGTCATTCCTTTTTGAAAATGGTATGGTTTGCAGTAGTCCGTCATCTTTCCTATCAGGATTTAAATTTGCCGCAACTGCAGTTGCTGGTGGTGCCGCCGGCGTTGTAGGTTATGCCACCGGCGTTGTCGGTGCTGCACGAATTGGGGTCTCGTCATCTACAATAACAAATCATACTCAACACATCTCGAAGAATGTAAAATCATGCAAAAATCGCGAGTTAATAGAAATGTTATTCGTGTAGGTACGTAGCTGTCTCATCCTCAGAATGCGTTTCGCTCTGCTGTATATAATTATCATCTGATGATGCATCTTCGGATTCACTAAACGACATATATAATGTCATTTCTAACTCTTCGTTAGTTTATTGCGATCTTTAAATGTTACTTTCCTCTTTTTACTAGTGGATGGTGTCTCAGCGTTATGCGCTATTATAATTCCACAAATTGTGATAATCTGAAAACCGCGTGCTCAGTATGAATTTGTAACGTTATTGGTACGCGCTGAGCACACACACAAACGTTAACCCTGCCAGCTAACGTTGTACTAAAGCCATTGAGTTGAATATACTGAATGTCACGGATCCGTGTCATGCGCACAATACTACAAAGTGCTCATGTCATGGATCTGTGACATGCGCATCGAATGTGTTAAGAAATACCATGACTAATTTAATTTTTATACAGGGTATACCACTTTTAGACAAAAAAGTTATCATTTTTCGTCGTAGTTCAAAAATTTATATCCTGAATGTTTTGAAACACTCTATACTAATATATATATATATATATATATATATATATATATATATATATATATATATATATATATATATATATATATATATATATATATATATATATATACAGGCCTTTTCACGACGACCGGCTATTAGACGTTTCTAAAAATGTACCTACAGAAGATAGATTTATGAAATTTTATATAAAGGGGGTTTTCGACATTACGAGTCCATCTAAAATATTATTTTGACTGCACTTCCGGTTATACCGGAAGTAGATATCACCTTTGTTATTTTAAATGGAAAGTACTATTTTTCATTTAGTTTTTGGATTCTCCTAAAAATTCTGCATAAAAAAGTAATAACATACTTTGGGTCTAAATTTAACAGTTTTCGAAATATTGAGGATTTTTGATTTTTTTTTGAAAAACATGCATTTACATTAATAACTGTATTTTGCTTTATTATTAATCTGCATGTTTAAATTTTTGTACATAAATTACAAGAATATTGTTCTTTCATTAGATGCAACGTTAAATCCGATACTTTATACAGGGTGTAAGAATCAAGCCCCAAATGTTCATATTTTCAATTCTCAAAAAGTCGATAATTTTAAATGAAACACCCTGTATTTTACTAACGCATCTGATCGAGCTATTTATTCTCTTTCGATCAGTATTAGCATTCCCTATACCTAAAGTTGCACCTTTCAGAGTTATTTCGAGATTTATTATTAGATACTTGTATATGTTTTGTTACATTAATAATAATTAAGCAAGCCATGGAAATTAAAAATAATAATTAAAAAATCAAGCAAAGGATAAAAAAGTAAATTAGTTAAAAATCTATAATTTAGAAAACAAGTTCAACATTTTTATTGCGTATTAGAAATTATCCTTACAATAAATTCACAGAAGCAAATACAAAAAATAGGTATAATTTACCGAATTTATTGTACATATTTAACTTTTTAGCAATCAGAGATTACTTAACAAACGAAACGTTGCAAATCATTCATGTTTATTTAACAAATGTTCGAACACGTCGCCATTCCTTTGTAGACAAGCATTTATTCTTTTAAGAATATTATCATGTGTTGCTCTTCTAATTATATCGGACGTTAATGCATCCATATCGGACGTTAATGCATTTATAGCGGCTCTAATTCTATCTTTCATATCGTTTTTGGTTGTGATGGGATCTGAATAAACTATGTTTTTTAAGTAGCCCCAAAAAAATAATCTAATGGATTACCATCTGGGGTTCTGGGGGGCCATTGAAAAGGACCAGTATTTGCAATCCATCGATCGTCAAACAATTCAGTTAATAAATCACCAACCAAATGGTAATTATGACATGGAGCACCGTCCATTTGATACCAAAAATCGTCTCTTTGTGGGTGGTTTTGTAATATTGGTCCCAGGCCATTTCTTATCATATTAACATATGTTTCTCCTCTCAAATTATCATCATAAAATTCGAGATAAAGTATTGAATCATTCCTAATTGCACAGAATACATTAAATTGCCATTTCTCTTGAAAATTTCTTTCTCGCGTTACGTGGGGATTTGTTGGAGCCCAATAATTACTGTTATGTCTATTGAAGACTCCGTTCCTCGTAAATTTTGCCTCGTCTGTCCAAATAATATTACTTAAAAAATTTGTATCTTCTTGGCATTTAATAAGCAGCCACTCAAAAAACTCGACCCTTCTAGATAAATCTGTTTCTTTCAAATGTTGGACGCAGTAAAATTTATACGGACGCCATTTATGTTTGTGAAGGATACGATAAATTGTTACATACGAAATGCCCAGTTTTCGTTCAGCTTCATGTAATGAAGCAGTTGGAAAAGCAGAGAAAAATCCTAAAACGGTTATTTCGTTGTCTTCATTATTAACTTTAGGCTTTATGCGTTGAATTAATGGACGAAATGCTCCGTTTGTTCTACAGTTTTCAAGTAAACGGTGAATGGTGTTCTTATTAGGTGTTGGGAGATTTGGATACCGTTCAGCAAATAATCTACATGTTCGGCTAATTATTTTGTTACACTCACCATAAATAATTAACAAATTTAAAAAGTCTTCATTACTATAACCTAATCTAGACATGACTATTATTTAAAAATACAGAACAATCTAACAAACATACACAGTATACGAACATTCAGATTTTGACGTTTATTAGTAGACAGACGATAATTTCCACAGCCCTCTAGAACATTACGCCAATTAGGTATGTCAGGTGACTGCTGTCATTTTTAATTTCCATGGCTTGCTTAATTATTATTAATGTAACAAAACATTTACAAGTACCTAATAATAAATCTCGAAATAACTCTGAAAGGTGCAACTTTAGGTATAGGGAATGCTAATACTGATCGAAAGAGAATAAATAGCACGATCAGATGCGTTAATAAAATACAGGGTGTTTCATTTAAAATTATCGACTTTTTGAGAATTGAAAATATGAACATTTGGGGCTTGATTCTTAACACCCTGTATAAAGTATCGGATTTAACGTTGCATCTAATACAAGAACAATATTCTTGTAATTTATGTACAAAAATTTAAACATGCAGATTAATAATAAAGCAAAATACAGTTATTAATGTAAATGCATGTTTAAAAAAAAAAAATCAAAAATCCTCAATATTTCGAAAACTGTTAAATTTAGACCCAAAGTATGTTATTACTTTTTTATGCAGAATTTTTAGGAGAATCCAAAAACTAAATGAAAAATAGTACTTTCCACTTAAAATAACAAAGTTGATATCTACTTCCGGTATAACCGGAAGTGCTGTAAAAATAATAATATTTTAGATGGACTCGTAATGTCGAAAACCCCCTTCATACAAGATTTCATAAATCTATCTTTTGTACATTTTGAGAAACGTGTAATAGCCGGTCGTCGTGAAAAGCACTGTGTATATATATATATATATATATATATATATATATATATATATATATATATATAATTGCATTGTAGATTTATTTCATACCTATTACACCTAACCTCCCAAGCACGCCCTAACGCATTATTAATTTTCTACCTTGAGGATTTTTTTTACAAAGCTTCTTGTGGGCCGTTACATGAACACCTTATGTAAAAAAAAGTTTGTTTTTTTTAATTATCGAATGCTTGAGTTAACGTTGATTTCCGACATGTGTCAAAACTAAGCTAAAAATCCCTTTTTATTAAATGATTTGATATTATTAGACTCAAAACTACAGCGAAGCATTTTTTCGGATTTTTTCCGTACCCTAAGACCCCAGAAACTCTTCAAAAATGGGCCAGATAGCATAATTAGCCGATTATTTAGCTACATTATGCGCTTAAGAGCATGAAAATATCTTTATTTATTAGCGCGAAAATTCAAATTAAGTAAATCTGCTTTGTTATAATTTAGTGAAAAAACTGTAAATATACGGGTGATTGGTAAAGTTGGACATTTAAACATTACCTTTAGGTAGAAACAAATATTATACAATATAGTCTATTCTACAAATATTTGAATATAATACGAACTTTGTTTTCGTTAATCACTTGAAATCATTTTTGCATTAATACTTACACGGGACGAACAATTTTTTAAGATTATCTCGCATGTGATAAATAAATGCATAGTAGTAATAACAATGGACTACAACAAGGCAATATCTAAGTGAATAAATCAATCATGTTTGCGCAAGCTTCAGTAGTCGAATGGTCTCGTTCGATCACTGAACTTAAGAAACGTGGGGTGCCGTCAGTACTTGGACGGGTGGCCGCTTGGGAACAGCGCGACCCGTTGACACTAATACACAAATAGAACCGGAAGACTTAAAAACATACATTTCGCGAGTGACCTGTGTGCTTTGCTACACTGTAATAAGATTACGGACTGGGTGTAACAAACAACTAGGGAAGCACACAATGAGCCTTATAGGCTGCAGGATCTGCGGAAGCAGTTAGGTATACGGGCCGGAAGGAAAAACAAGCTTGGATCGTATTGAAGATTCGTTTTCATTTTTATACAACCAAACGTAATTGTTTTAAGTAGATAACATATACATTTGTATTGGTGGAAAGACAAAAATAGATATTGTGCCATTATAATAATTGCACATTTTATATTTTCCGACAAAGACAATGTGCCTGAACCACAACTAGATTTGGAACATTCATTACAATTGTCACAATTATCGCTGACGAACACTACAAACAGATTCACAAACATCGGAGTCATTTCAATCGATAGTGGACCCATTGTTAACCCTTTAACGGTCTCTGGTAGCTATATATACCAGAAGCTATTAAGGCACATAATTCAAAGACCGGTTACGCGATTCTCGAACTTATGAAATTAGGCGGTAAGCAGAATGGTGCCTGGTAGGTATATACACCAGACACGTGTAGATCAGCTGTGGTAGCGTTATATACCAGTGTCCATTGCCGATACCCTCGTGTCGAGTTTTAGTGCAATTTCTTTGTTTTAATTGTTAAAATATTGTTATTTACGTCTGTGTGTGGTCAGTTTGAATTAGGTAAGTTATTTATAAACTGTTTTGCTACTATTGTATTAGTTATCATGTAATTATTTGATTTGTAACACATAAAAATTTTAGATTTATTTTGTTACTGAAACATAACCACAAAAATCAAGATTTTTATTTTAATTCACCAAAATGCTAAATTTCGTTTTATAAAACTTATGTTGGCTGCAAAGTGATAAAAAAATATGTATATTTAGATTGCCAACAAAATTTTTGCAAACTGTTTCAGCGCTAGGAAAATACCGGGTGTCCGATCAGAAAATGACCATTACGTGTCGTATAAGACTACCTACATATACGATTGTAGGTTTGGGTCACTACAATCTAATTAGCTGATACAGTGTGGCGGTCTATATAGTATATCTTATGAAATCGTTTTGATTTATTTTCAGTATGGCCGGCCAAAAACCGCTAACTGAAGCAGAGTAAGAAGAAATAGCCTCAGATGCTGGCGATATAGATTATTGCGACTCCGAATTCGGAGGAGATGATGACGCTGACGATGATCTACCTTTGGAGTCCTTACCTTCATCGTCAAGAAATACATCCATTTCGTCTTCACCTTTATCGGTTGTTGACGCTGAACCCAGCACCTCTTCAAATTTTACGTTGAGAAAAAAGTCCCAAATACTACTTTACCGCACGAGAGTGAGGACGAAGAATGTTTTCATGACTCAGATGCTGACCCTGACTATGACCCAAATGATGCGTTTGATGATCCACCTAACAAGCTTAGAAAGTTTCTTTCTGCATATAGTGAGCCGTCATCCGATGAAGAAATGCAAGAAATAACAGCTGCTTCACAAAAAAAGGTTCCTCCACTGGCAAGCAATTCTAAATCTGAATAGATTTATTCTTGGTCAAAGAAAAAGGAACAGAATTTGAAATTCAATTCATACAATTATACTGAGTCTTCATCAGTGAACATAACGGTCGATTCCTGGAAATCGATAGATTTTTTTCAAGCTCTATTTCAACAACGTAATATGTCAAACAATAGTTGATGAATCAAATCGATATGAAAATCAACGAAATACTGCATTAGAGTTGAGTGTAGAAGAACTCCATGCATTCTTAGGTATATTGATAGTGATGGGATTTCACAGTCTTCCCACAATAAGATTGTATTGGTCCACAAATATGAACTTTTATGTTGAACGTGTTGCAAAAGTGTTACTCTAAAAAGATTTTTAAAAATCCTAACGACAATGAAAGCATGCCTCAACCAAAAACCCCTAATTTCGATAGGTTGTACAAACTAAGAGCATTAGTAGATCATCTTAAAATTGCATTTCAAGCAGTCTTTACGCCATACAGGCATTTATCAGTAGCCGAAATCATGTGCGCTTTTACAGGGCGTACGTCGCTCAAACAATACATGCCTATGAAACCCATGAAAAGGGGTTTCAAAATATGGGCATTGGCTTGTTCTAGAACAGGATATCTACTTAATTTTCAAATTTATCAGGGAAAAACGGAATCAATAGAAGAAAATATGTTGGGTGAATGTGTGGTACTAGAGCTTTCTAAAAATTTCCAAAACCGTGGATACTGCTTATATTTCGATAATTTTTTTACTACAATTCCACTTATACAAAAACTTTTAAACACATAGGCATCCTTGCTTGTGGTACAATGAGGTAAATTAGAAAGCATTTTCCAAAACACTTGTTGCGTATTGATAAGGATTATTGTCAGAATGAATCAGAATCAGTTGCTGCTGGTGATTTGTCAGTGTACAAATGGAAAGATCGTGGGAAAAAATGCGTATCTCATGTAAGCAATAGACACGATTTCAAAGCAAAAACCCAAGTCTTACGAACAAATAAAACAAGACAAAGAGACACTGTTTCGTGCCCCGAAGCTATTGCTGATTATAATAGGCATATGGGAGGGGTAGATCTTTTTGATCAGAATCATGCATACTACTCGATCGCTTAGAAATCTCGACGCTGGTGGCTTAAAATTTTCTCGTAGATGCTGCAATAGTTAATAGCTACGTACTCTATAAAGAGACAGTAAAAAAGGAAAACCCCAGTGCTAAACCTATGACGGCTCTGCAGTTTCGAAGTAAGTTAGCAGATCAGTTAATTGGAACTTTTGCTCAAAGAAAAAAAAGGGGACCTCAATTGTCGGCGCTCATTTACCAATCAAGGGAACCTACCGACGCTGTGCGCTTTGTAGTTCGTCAAAAAAGAAGCAAACCCGGTGTAATATTATATGCCAGACTTGTAATGTTGCTTTATGCAAGGATTGTTTTGCACCGTACCACTGAAAATAACTCTTTTTTTCATGTACCTTTTTTGCAATAAAGATTTGATTTTTCAAGAAGTATATTATATATAAGTATTTATTTTCCGTTCTCCTATAAATGCTATAGGAACAACTGGGTCGCTTTTTTTGTTTGGTAGTTATATCTACCACTGCTCAATATGTATTAGTGTATGGCCTAAATGGTCAGTGGTAGCTATATCTACCTACAGCTACAGCCCAATTGGCTGTAGGAGATTTTTTTCAACATTTTTGCTTGACTTCTAACAGCCCTTTTAAGGATATGCACTACCAAAAATCTTATATTTCCATCAAAAATAGTTTTACCCGTTAAAGGGTTAATCTCCGTATAAGAAACATACCTGAGCTGGAAAGGGTTGAAATGCCCTTCAAGCGGTTGATTTCGAGCCATAGTCCTTGTTTCGTTGAAAGCGTGTATTCAAGTTTTATGTAAAAAGTCGTATATTCATACCGAAACAAAATCGTCGTTGTACACATCATTTAATTAATCAGCGTTTTATATTGACGATCTAAAGCAAATGAAAGTTCATCCATTTTCAAGTAGTATCGAGAAAATTGAATTAGTCCTATTCTTAAACGTGTTGTCGGAGAAATTCGGGGATAGTATTCTAGATAGAGTACACGATTACGATTTATCAAGCGAACAAATACAACCCGAAACTGGATTCTGATATTTTACCGACACACTGGTGTGCAAGCTTATTCTCGTGAAGATTTTATATTAAATCATACGTCGCCCTACGTGAAACAGTTACATAGCTATGAAGGATGTTTAGTTTTGATAGCTAATGGTATATATCTGCGATACCGATAAAATAGTAACAACTACTATCAAGGAAAATCATATTCCGGTCAAAAAAATCACCGTTATGTAAACCGTTTATAGTATGTACCACTGGTGGTTATGTAATTAATACATTCGGGCCATACGTGGGTACTATAAACGACGCGGAAATCTTGCGAGTTACGTTAAATAACGAAAATAGTTTGTCGAAACTTTTAAGAGAAGGCGACGTTTTCATTCTTGATAGAGATGTGAAGAATTACTTAAGAGTCAAAAGGATACATTGTGCTGATGCCAACTTTAAAAGGCAAAAGAAAACAATTATCCACAAAAGAAGCTAACGATAGTCGCTTTGTGACAAAACTGAGATGAGTTGTAGAAGCAGTGCATGGGGTTATTGCATCATAATTCAAACTTCTGCATAACTAACTGGACAATAAACAATTAACGACTGCTCAAGTCTACTGCAGAATTGTCACTTTTCTGGTTAAAAGATTCGGCAAACTTTTGAACCGTGACATAGGAATGCAAGATGAAATTGCCCCCTTCATTCTTACAAAAACGATGACAATTCATTAGTGAAAAAACTGGAAGAGTGTAACTCGAACAAGAAGAAAAATTCCCTCAAACCTTCAACTTCGTCAAACGTACAATATTTTCCAGAGATAACAGAGAAAGACTTAAAATCCTGTTCGTTGGTACCTATTAGTTAGCCCAAAGCATATCTTAATTACCGGAACGTTAAGTGAAGACCGTGACACGAAAATGCACTATTTAGCTGAAGACAACACTGTGGTTAAATGCAAGGTACAGTCGAGGCATATAAACTGTAAAATATACAAATACTACGTTTAATACCAACCCAATACGACTGGGTACGGCGGTATCAAGCGTTATTTATGCGGCTGCCCTAATGGGCGTCGAACGGTTGGCTGCTGTTCGTACGTTGATACCATTATACATATTTTTATCATATTCGAGATATTTGTTAAGAATGCTGCGTACCGCTAAAATACTATCAAAATTATCTGAAGCGCTGAAAATTGAGACAGGGATTAACGAAGACGGCGAAGAAGAAGATTGACTTAAGATTCTTATTCAGAGTTCGTATATTCATTCAAGATATTTGTATTCTCTTAAGCATAAAATGTACCTGAATAATAGGGACACTTATGCTATCTGGCCCATTTTTGTAAGTACAGAAGAACTCAGATGACTCTAAAAAACACATTTTTTCACCTTTTTTTTTTATCATTTCGGCCACTTTCTGGATCCTAGGGCACGGAAAACATCCTAAAAAAAGGTGCACCGTAATTTTGAGTCTCATATCATCAAATGACTTGATATAGATCATAAAACTCACCGGAAATAAACGAAAAAAAAAATATGTTGAAATAATTTAAGAAAAACGCACTTTTAGCTTAGTCTTAGCACATATAAATCAACGTTAAGTATTTTACAATTTTGCATTGATTTAAAATTGTTATATTTACCTCAGTCATATGTACGTTTTATGACAAATTATCCACGATCAATTATAGCCATGACTCTAGCAAAAAAATATTGAAACTTCTTGCTAGTCCATGCCCGTCCTGCGATATCTAGCGGTCATAGAACAAAGTTGTTGCACAGGTGGCGATGCTTGATTTGTTATCAAAATCATGTCAATCTTTTATGACTGACGCGGCTCTGTAGAAACATTACTCATTATCAAGCCGCGTCTGTCATACTTTTGAGGTTATTGCAGAAATTTTAAATTCATAATTTAATTAGCTTTTAATATTTTTATATTTTACTTATTGATAGTCTTGAGTGGGTAATTCCTAGGGATAGAAAAATTAATTGTTATCAGTCTTATTTGACTTGCGCAGGCTCACAGAAGAAGGTAATAAAAACACTCTGGCAGCAGAGGTCTTAATTTCCTACCCCTTGATATAAAATGTTTGTTGAATTAATTCAAACGGAAAGTTTCTAGGCAATATTTTCATAGAGTTGATTTGTAGACTGGTTTAGATGATTTTTCAATTCAAAACATAAATATTCATTCGTAATGCCAATTTTGGGTTTAATATCGACACTTTTATGTGAATTGAGTAGAATTTGATAAGCTAATCAGAATCCCCACGGAAAGTCATGATTTTGTTGATAGTTTTTTTATTTGCTACCTTAGTCTTTTTATTGCATGTGAATAGTATTAGTACAAATAAACATTGTTACTTCACCGTTTGTTGTATTACCAAAGAAATCTGATGTGGCCAGAACACAATTTTATTATGCGTATGTTAATCAGCCGCGACACGGACATTTTTAACGTATTCACATTTAGTGTTACATTAATTGTACAAAATACATATATAATATATATATATATATATATATATATATATATATATATATATATATATATATATATACATATAAATAATTGTTTTTTAATGAACGCACAGAAGTTAGTTTAATAATCATTAATTGTATTTTTATTATAAAATTAACTTTTAAAGTACATACATTAAAAGATTAACTCGAGTGGGACTTGAACCCACCATCTCCACTTTGCTACTTTGCTAGAGTGGGGCTCTTCCATCTGAGCTATCGAGGAGGCAAGTCACAATCGATTCAAACTTAAACTGTATGTACTTCCCTAGTTACGTCACGTGTTATGTTCGAAACCTTAACGAATTGCGGGCTCACATGACATTCACAAAAAGTTGACTGTGATCCTTCATTGTGTGTATAAAAATTATAATACATCGTAATTAAAGAAGTACATACAGTTTAAGTTTGAATCGATTGCCTTTTTGATAGCTCATATGGAAGAGCCCCATTCTAGCTAAGTGGAGGTCGTGGGTTCAAGTCCCATTCGAGTTAATTTTTTACTGTATGTACTTTAAAAGTTAATTTTAAAATAAAAATACAATTATATATATATATATATATATATATATATATATATATATCCTACTTATCTAAATGTATTTATTTACTAAACACGTTTCTTTTTATATAATACAATATACATTCACTTCAATACAAAACTGTGAAAAACTTTTTCATTATGAAACAACACTTGCATTTATTAACATGCTACTTCTTTGTTAGATTTGACTGGATTATTTTAATGTATGTCGAATTTCTATTTGTGAACCATTTTATCAATTGCAAATTAAAGTTATCGAAACGTTTAGATTGTATAACCTGATATGCAATACACCATATAAAAACCCCAAAAAAGGTAAATATTTTAATACTTATATAAAATATTTAAATTAATTTTCAACGGTTTTTTTTTTAATTTCATATTAAAAACTTTCTAAAAGAAACCTATCAAAATACTTTACCAAAATAAGCGATAGCAAATCGATACCATGCGATATAGAAAATCTAATAACAGAAACGCGTACAGTTGTGGTTCCAGAAAAGTCGAAATACAAATGTACTTCCGACTTTAAAATGTGGTGCACCACGAAAAAAATTACGCAAGCTAACGAGAACATTGCACTGGAATATTTAAATTTCAAGCCGCGCTCTTCGAAAAGTCCTACTCTCTGGAACATATTGGATGTTAAAGGCCACGTAGAAACTGAATGAGGGTATGGACATAAACCAATATAAATCACTAGCGTCGTGCCTGAAGGGAAAATCGGTGAGATATATTATGTTTGTCTTAGTTGTTTATAGGCAATATATGCTATTCTAGGTTGTATTAGTAATTGTAATACAAGGCGCTACGCGTAGAAATGAGCTGGGAAACTTAAAACTCAGTCATATTACTCTGCAGAAAAATTTATTAAAAACAACTATAACAAGTTGTTGGTGTTCATACTATAACAGCTGTCTCAAGTAAAATTGAAGTATTTTTAAGCCTATCTAATCCAGATGAATATAGCGGACACTGCTTTAGAAGAACATCAGCAACCTTGCTGTCCGAGAGTGACAAACCTCGAACGCCATGTGGGATAGAAGTCCTATTCTCTTGCAAAATCATATATTCAGGAGTCGATCGCCAACAAAAATAGAGTTTTTACTCTAATTTCAGGGTCAACTTCATCTAGTGTTACAGAAACTTCTAATTGATTTTTGGTTTCTTAAATTTGCATGTTTATATATTTTTTTTATTTCAATCTTAAACATGAGTGGAAGAAAAGTATATAATTTGGAGAATCCAGAGTATAACAAAGAATTAATCGATATTATACAAGATGGTGATTTATCTGATATGGGGGAGATCGAGAAACCTGGCAATGAAAGTTCCGATGACGATGATGGAGTTTTAGATTATTATGATAGCACACTTGCGAAACGAACAAGAGATGATGTCTTAAACAGAAGAGAAACCCAAATGGAAGAAGGCCAAGGTTTTAAAAATGGAGTTGCAGAACAAGATGTATCCCAAAGCGAACAGTCATCAGATGATGAAGACATAATGGATGAATATGTGCCAGATGAAGATACTATTGATTGTGAAAATGTAGTTGCTGAGAAAGATGCAATGCAAAGCGAACAGTTATCAGATGATGGAGATATATTGGATGAATATGTCCCAGACGAAGATACTGTTGATTCACATTCAAAAAATGAAGAAAATAGTGTAGATAACGAACTTTTGAAAAAATCTAAAACTCTAAGAAAACAAAAATAAAAGACTAAATAATGCAAAAAATCAAGAGATGTAAAATGGAACAAAAAATTGCTAAAATCTCCATCATTTAATTGGGGCCCAATACTAGAAAATACAAGTATTACAGAGCCAATGCATCCGATTCAGTATTTTTCAAAACATATATCAGATGACTTGTTCGAAACAATGGCAAAATACACAAATATTTATGCGTTGCAACAAGGAAGGACATTCAGGTCCACAAGTTCAAGAGAAATCAAAATATCGTTTGTACTGCATATAACCATTGGAACGTTAAATAAATTTCCTAAAATGAGGATGTATTCGAAAAGAAGTGTGGGTATTCAAATATTCGTAAATAATATGTCTAGAGCCAGATTTTTCCAGCTCAGGTCACCTTTGCATTTAGTAAACAATTTATAACGACCAGGAGATTGCACTGTATAAGATTCGTCCTATTATAGAAGCAGTGAGAAATAGATGTTTACAGTTTCAACTTGAAGAGCAACTTTCCGTGGATGAACAGATGATCCCATTTACAGGTAAATTAGCTATCAAACAATATATGAAGGGAAAGCCATGCGCTTGAGGTCTAAAAGTATATGTGCTCTGTGGAAAAAGTGGCCAAGCATACGGCTTCATGTTTTATCAAGGTCAGACCACTGAAATAAATCCAGACAAAAAAAGCGAATACGGACAAGGGGCCAGTGTAGTTCTTCGACTAGCTGAAAGAATTGGTACAAATGAACATCATAAGCTTTATTTTGACAATTATTTCTCGCCTTATGATTTATTCAAGAAATTAACAAGCAAAAAAATATATGCTGCTGGTACTATTAGGATAAATAGATTTTTTAAATCTCGCAGATAAAGAAATGAAGAAATTAGATAGAGGCTCAGTAGACGTAGTTGTTAATTACGAACAAGATATAGTATTGGTAAAATGGTTAGACAATAAAACTGTCGCACTGGCCTCTAATTATGTTGGCCAGGGAAATGTCGACTCCGCTAGCAGATGTGTTAAAAAAGGATGCGAATATGTAGATATCAGTAAACCAGAAATTGTTAAACTATAATTATGGAGTAGGAGGCGTCGATTTTGTGGATCAAATGATCAGCTACTACCGAATATTCATTAAATCCAGAAAATGGACACTTCGTGTTATAATGCATATGGTCGACTTTGCCCTGACAAATAGTTCGATGGAATACCGCAAAAACAACGACAAGTGTAATGTACCTAAAAAAATGTAAATGAAATATCTGGATTTTAAAACTAGAGTTCCTGAAATTTTTATACATATGGGTAACTCAGTGAATATGTTAAAACGAGGAAGGCGGACTTCTTCGTCTCCTTCTGTTTCTCCTACATTATTTAGAAGACGTAAAGAAACCAGACCATTGCAAGAAATCGAGATGGATCATGTCGGTAATTTCCCCCTGTTTGACTCGAAGAAAGAAGCTACAAGATGCAAACATGTGGATTGTAAGGGACATAGTCACGTGTTTTGTTCAAAGTGTAATGCTCACTTATGTCTACTAAAAGCTAGAAACTGTTTTACGGCTTTTCATAATAAATAGAAATATTGACTACTTTTTAAGTTGAATTTGTGTTTGGACCATGTGTACTTACTTACACATGTACAAGAATTTATTTTTTTGTTAGAGTAGGTAATACATTTTTTTTTTTATTTTAACTTATTTATTTGAGTACCTTCACCATCAAAAACGCAAAAAAAATTGTTTTTTGAAAAATTTAAAAATTGGGTCTTAAAGGGTTAAAGTAAAATCTGATTAAAAATAAAAATGTTAACGAGAAAAGCTACAAAAACCGTGTTTTTCTTTAACTTAAACCTTGGGTAAAAATACATTAACGTTGCATTTGAAAAATATCACTATAGTCGGGCCGGCGACAGGTGTCTTATGACTCATCTGTTAGTAAAGCATGGTTTAAGATTTTAAAAACGTATGTCGGTATTCGTTCATATAGTTAGTAATTTTCAATACCAACAAAAAATCGTCAATGTTTCTAGGTTATTTTCAAATTTAAGCCGCGCTGTCAAATTTAAATAAAATTATTGTTCAAATATCTCGGGATTTAGCATCTTAAAGGTCTTAAAAATCCCCATCAACTTGTATAAATAAAGTCGAATTTCGTTTAAGGTCTGTTCGCACTTATTCTGGCATGTAAAGTCCGCCGAGTGTGGGTAGTCATATGATAAAAATGTATTGTGCAACTGTAAACGATTATCAGAACCGAGACCGGGTCAACAAAATTTCGTTTTGGATCTGTTTTACAAATTAATTATATCAATAATTTTCAATAAGAAACGAATTATAATTACGGAGGATCGTTTTTAGCCGACAGATCTCACTGCGTCAAAACAGTCAAGACTGTAATTTGTTTATCGAAGCCACTTATAAATAACTGATTTTGTCATAAATAAATGCACTGTATTGAATGTTAAAAATGAGATTTATTATTAGTTAATATTATAACCGATTTTAAAAATCTCAGTTTACAGTTTGTCAATATATATACAGGGTGAGCCACCACCAACGCGTCGGTCTCTAGCACCCAAACGATTGAATTTTTTCAAAATCTGTTGGGTTAATGGCGTAATTTCTAAAAATGTAACAAATACACTAATTTCTCGAAAAGTATTGAAGTTAGGTATAGGGAACCCTAATACAGTTCGAACTATTGTCAAAAGACTATTCCATTCCGATAAAAATTTCTTGGGCGTTGTATTTAAAATAACAAAGATATTTAACTTTGAGGTTTGTTAACTTTACGCGTTATTCTTTGTATTTTATAAATTATGATTTGAAACAATAAACAACAGAATACGTACTTCCAAATATCCTTATTACGATGACCTAGATTAGATTGTCTCATCTTTTCTGAATCGAAAAATACTTGAATTTTTTGACAACCCATCATTTTCCAAAAATGTTAAATATTTCGGAAACTGTAAGGTTTAGGTATAGGGAACTCTAATGAAAGTCTACCTTATTTTTACACCTTATTTCAAAAAAAAAAAAAAAAAAATTAAAAAGGAGGGTATTCCATTCAAAATAATATAACTTTGATAAGTAACCAGTTTGTAGATCACCCTATATAAATCAAACTAATTTTAGATTGTAGTCCTAGAAGGCTTACATATTCTCGTCCAAACAGATTTTGAAAAAATTCAGTCGTTTGGGTGCTAGAGACCGACGCGTTGGTGGTGGTCCACCCTGTATATATATATATATATATATATATATATATATATATATATATATATATATATATAACGAATGTAAACCTAAGTACTACCTCTGTAGCTGTACTGTTAAATATAATAATTCTTTACAATGTTAAGATTCTAATTTTTGCTTTAAATTCAAATGTTGGACATCTTATAATTAAAAGTCATCACCTTCACCTTCACTATCATCTTCACTCGACTCTCCGACATTGATTAATAGAGGTTTTACCATTTCCTCAGCTCTTTTTTGAATGTCCCACCACTGGCTCATTTCCTTTTCAGTATGTAAAATACACTTTTGCCACAGTTTTCCCGTTACTTGGTTTAATGAATCCTTCCATAGCGATAAAACATTCCCGTCCCTGACGCCCTGTCTTCCAACGTTTTTTTTTTGTTGTAATACTGTTTACAATTTGCCCATATTAACTCGATAGGGTTAATCCTTGGTAATTTGTAATAATTCCACTTTCAGCATATCATTCGAATGAGGAATGTTGTGTTTTATTAAACATTGAAGAAGATCTTCTTTCTTCCAACCACGTGAAGGTAATTTTTCTACTAATGTAGAATGATAACTGGCATTGTCAAGAATGATCAAATTTGGTTTTTCTAAATTTGGTAAAAGCTGTTCTTGAAACCATTTTTGAAATAAATCAGCGTTCATATTATCGTGGTAGTCTGCTATCTTACTTTTACTGGAAAATACCAATGATGAATTAGGTATAAAACCATCCTTGTTGCCAGCACTAAATTTTATTCGGTTAAATTTTAACAAATCAGACTATTTTAATTACCGTTTCCCTTCTCCTAGCGGTTTATTTTTGTGCTTTTCAAATCATTATCATGCCATGATTTTCGAACGCTTCCTCGACTAAAAATCCACGTCTCATCCATAAAGACAGGATCGCAATTAATTTCACAACTTTTATTACCAAAATATTTTCGCAAAAATGTTGCTCCAGCACCAGCAATATGAACCTGCTCCATTAAAGTCCTTCTTCCATCGTCAACTTCAAATTCAAAACCAATTTTGTGTAACAAATGTTTCAAACTCGTTTTACTGAAGGTAAATATTTTATCTTCTTTAAGTTCAGTTTGGAGTTTTTCGATAGTAATATGTGAGCCTAAAATTAAACAGTGATTAACTCCATTTCAACAATAATTTCTGAATTATTTACCAGTTGCATGCATGGTGTAAATTTTTCGTTTCAAAACGTCTTTCACGTATTCGTCATCATCTGACTTCGACTTCAAACGCAGCTTATGTTTTTTCGGTGAATCCGACGCCGATTTCCCAGATTCTAAAGCGAGAGCCATTCTTGCCTTTGTCCGAGTTACGCTTTTCCCGGAAATGCCGCATGCGAGAGCAGTTCGCTGCACCATAATATTACATAAACATAAATTTAAATAGTGAAAATTATTAGCGTACCTGGATAATGGAAGTTAAAGGTAAACTTGCCCCCGTTATCACGTTCCATCTCGAAATAATGCAGTATATTCATTAACATTACTTGAGTTTGGCTTTTCAAAGATTTACCTTTTAAGGACATCATTATTTGCTGCAAAATAAATAAATGCATTCAATCAATTGGAAATACATTTTGCATTATAAACTTACCTCGTAATAGTGAATAATAATAATAATAGTTTTGAAAAAAACTGTTGTTTACAAATGCGATCGAAAACTAATAAATTACGAAGCGAAAGGTAAATTATTATAACTACAAAACACGATGCGATTATACGAAACGAAATACGAAGAATAATTCTAGCTTAAATAGCCAAGAAGACATCTGACAGCGTCATGCGCTTTGACTTTAGAATCGACATACGTTTTTAAGTCCTGCATTTAAAATATATAGCAGACGTATTATTATAACCCGTCTTTCTTTAAGTGGGAACTTCGCACTAAGATAAAAGGAAACAGATGCATTTCACAGTAATAATTATATCCCCATTCTCGAGTCCGCCATGAGACACCTCTCCCCGGCGCTACTATAAGGAAACGGTTTTAATGTTTAATAATTTACCTACAGAGACATTATTCCGTTGTAACCTTTTATTATTCCAAAAAACGGTGTAAGCTAAATATTTACTATATATTAATGCTATAACTGATGCAAATCATATAAAATATAAGAATACTTTCAAGGGGCCGGAACACTACTCTGAATGCCCACAACGCCGACACTATTTTTTGAAGATCCATATCACCAACTAGGGACACTATACCGACAGACATTACGCCGACAGTGCTCACATCAGCAAAAAGTGTACAAGAGACACTAAGTCGTGGTGTTTTCTATTGCACATTAATTAATTGGTGACCTAAAATAGCATACAGTATGTTATGTATAAGACGAACACATCTTGCTTACAGATCCAGTACATAGGGAAAAGAATAGGAAAAAACAATATCTGTCGGTTGTTTACATTTTCTGAAGAAAAATAATATTTGGAGAATTGTGAGAATAAAAGTTCATTAAATCCAGCTATATTTTTAGGCAAGGACATAACACAGAATACCTACTATTATTTTTTGATGAGGCCCAAAAAACTAATATTTCAATAAGCGGGAAGGGGCTCACATTAGGTAATAGGTACCATTTTTGTGTTTTTATTTCGGGTGTTCAAATGCATTGGATTAGTCGCTTCACTGTAAACACAGCAATTCTGGATTCTAAACCCGGTTAATGTTAATAAGTGTAGAAGTTCAGTATTACGCTTAAAGATAACAAAATAATATTTTTTTATAATGAATATGAATACCAAAATTACACTCCTTTCATTTTAATTGCTTATCAGTTTTAATTAAAACACATTTTATCTGTTATCTTGTTATTTTTTTACAATAAAAATTTTAAATGTTTTTTAAGAACACAATATAAAATGCACAAGATTTAGTAAGTAGATACATTAGAATTAGTGTTGTAATCATCGAAACAAAGGTCATTGCGCTAGTGCAATCTCAATCGAGTGATTGATTTAACCCTAGGTTAATAAATATGCAAAATTAAATTATATGTATTACAAATAAAATTTAAAAATATTGCCAATTTCATAAGGTTATCTGTTAACTAATATCAAAATCATGGAGTATTAAAACCAAAATAAAACGGATGTGCAAGATTAATGTTGCATCACAAACAATATTTCAAAATTTTGTAATATTCAGCAATAAAAATAATAACACTAATTCCTTTCTATAATATATAAGTGTATTTGGGACTGAATTAATGTTAACATTGGTTTACATATTGATATAAACCAGTTTCAATTGATACTTTAAAGTGAAATTTGGGTAATTTCCTGCTAAAATAGGTAATAATACTAGATCAAACGTAATTATGTAATTAGCACTATGCACGAAAAGACTTTTCTTAATAATAAAGCAAATCATAAATATATGGTGTGGAACACCACACAACCTTCCAACCTACAAAATGGAAATACTTATCTTTTTTGGTTTTTTTTAATGGTGTATTTTAAATTATACAATCTAAACGTTTCAATAACACTTACAGTTATCTTTGTCAGTAATAATATCTATTAAAATTGGTAAAGATGTTGAAAACAATTTTGTCAAAGTTGAAAAATTAAAACATAAACATCAGCCTGCTATTAATATAACAGTTTGAGAAACGTATAACGCCAACTATAGAATTAAAATTTAGTAAAGAATAACTAGGTCATTACAAATTAAATATTGTTAAACTGTCTTAAAGATGACAAATCAGAACACCCTCTAACGGTCGAAGGCTAACAATGAAAAATGTGAGCCTAATAATTTTAATAGAGAAGAATAAAATTTCCGTTCAAATAGGTTTTGTCATCTTATAATTAAAAAAAGGCGTAATGATACGTCTTGATTTTGATTTTAATTTTGACTTTTGGTATGTCTAGGTTTTTTGATGTGTTTTTCCTAGACCTTGAAGCAAATGCTTTACCAATTATATGTTAAATTACCACAGCACTATAATTTAACATAAGTGGTTGAAATCAAAATTAAAAAATTACATAAAACGTTCTACATTATGCTGTTCATTGTTAATAACAAATTATTGACAAAGCTACTTCCTTGTTAGATTTAACTGGATTATTTTATTTGATGTCATGTTTATATTTGTGAATGATTCTATTATTTTCAAATTGAAGTTTTTCACAACTTTACACTTACATTATTGATTAAATTTTGTTAAATGTGTTTTTTGGCTGACATTTTTCATTGTTACCCTTCGGCCGTTAGAGGGTGTTCTGATTTGTCATCTTTAAGACAGTTTAACAATATTTAATTTTTAATGACCTAGTTATTCTTTACTAAAATTTAATTCCCGAGTTAGCTTTATACGTTTCTCAAACCGTTATATTAGTAGCAGGCTGATGTTTATGTTTTAATTTTTGAACCTTGCCAAAATTGTTTTCAACATCTTTAACAGTTTTAATAGATATTACTATTGACAAAGATAATTGTAAGTGTTATCGAAACGTTTAGATTGTATAATTTAAATACATAATTAGAAAACCCAAAAAAGATAAGTATTTTGTTAAGTGTGATTATGGTGAAAGTTTACATTTTCATACCACAAAATGGAAATTTAAAAAAAAATGAAATAATTTTAATAACTTTTTTAGGATAATTATACAACCTCTTTTTTATATGTTCATAACGAAAACAGGTAACATTGCAAAAAACAAAAACAATAATGTCAAACAGAAGTTAATAGACATCTAGATGCTAACTTAAAAAATTAAAGGAAATGAAATAATTTTAATTATAATTTTTTTAGGGTAAGTATGCAACCTCTTTTTGATATGTTCATAACGGAAACAGGTATCATTGTAAAAACAAAAACAATAATCTGTCAAAATGGCGTTTAAAACTTCATGTCAGATAGATATTAATATATACATGTTAACTCAAAAAAAATTTCAAAGCCGCCCGCTTCTATAAGATATCAATAACACAGTTTAACCATTTTCTTCACACTTAATTAATTTTTAGACCTGCCTTGGGTTGTACTAAGAAACTTGATAAAGAAAAGTTATGTAAAATTAAATTTTCTGTAAAAAATATGTCCACACTTTTTCTTATAAAATGAATCGTTATTCAGATATTTAAAAAATTCGAACACTTAAATTCTACGACTATTTGCTGCTAAATAACGCCTCGTATCAAACAATTGCATAGAACATAATTAATCGATATGTTTAAGGTTTATATCTAGGTATTTTCACACATCTTTGAAATATTTGATAAAAACCTGGTGAAAGACACAAAAGTAATGCGCAGATCGGAGTGTGGATCGGACCACTTTTTGGTTGTATCGAGTGTGTTTAGGGCAAAAGTGGGTCTGGAGAAGGAAAGCAAACGTAGTGCGAATGTCCAGAATTAGGGTTGACAAACTAGTGGATAATGGTGCGAAAAGGAAATACGCAGATGCTGTGAGTAAAGAGTTGGATGTGAATGAAACAGTGTGGAACGGACAAACAAAAGACACTGACGTTGAAAGTGCATGGATAAGCTTGAAAAACTCTGTTGTCAATTGTACCGTGCGAATATGTGGAAGAGTGACTGTAGGTAGACAGAAAAAATGTGCTTGGTGGAATGAGTCGGTAAAAAAGGCAGTATCTAAGAAAAAAGATGCGTACATGGCAATGATTGCTGCAAAAAATGAGACTGAGAAAAAGCGATTGTATGAGGTGTACAGATTAAGAAACAAAGAAGCGAAGGAGGCAGTCAGTGAGAATAAGTAAAGAGGAAGTGATGGCTGTGGAAGGAGAGAAAATGCAGAATGATTTTGAGGGAAACAAAAAACTCTACTGGAAATGGGTCAAAAATACAAAACGTGGCCCAAAACAGAGCGCTGCAGGAGTGATGAATACTAGAAACGAAATAGTATGGGACGATTGTGAAGTGAGAAAATGCTGGCAAGAATATTTCGGAAAGCTGTACAGTAGTGAGGAAAGTAAGACTGAAGGGTTAAATAAGGAGAATATAGAAGAAATGATGAATGAAACTGAGAAGGATATTGGAATAAATGAGGTAGAGAAAACGGTAGGAAGGTTGAAAAATAGCAAGGGAGCAGGCGTAGATTAAATCACTGGTGAAATGCTCAAGTATGGTGGTGCAAAGCTTATACGAAGATTGTGTAAATTATTCAATGTATGCCTTGTGTGTGGAAAAGTGCCGAGGGATTGGAAGAGCGCGATCATTGTACCATTGTATAAGGGTAAGGGGAACAAGAGTGATTGTAAGAACTACATAGGAATAAGCTTGATAAGCGTGCCTGGTAAAGTATTGGGAAGAATACTGATCGATAGAGTACGAGAAACTACACAAACTAAGACGTGGGATGTGCAAGGTGGCTTCATGCCAGGGAGAGGATGTGTCGATCAGATGGTTGCTCTCCAGCAGGTGATCGAAAAGTGTTTAAAGGTAAAAATGAAGTTGTACTGTGCGTTTGTAGATCTGGAGAAAGCATATGACAGAGTGAATAGGGAGAAGCTGTGGGAAACATTAAATGAATACGGCGTAAATAAAGGTCTAATAAATGGAATAAATGCAGTATACAACGGTAGTCGGGCATGTGTTAGGGTGAGGGGAGGTGTGAGTGAATACTTTAATATTGAGCAAGGAGTGCGACAAGGCTGTGTGATGTCACCGTGGTTGTTCAATGTATACATGGATAAATGCCTTAGACAAGCATGTACCGATACATGGTTGGTGACGTAAATGTACGACTGATGGTGTATGCAGATGACACAGTTTTATTAAGTGACAGTGCGGATGAGCTGCAAACCGCTGTGAGGCAGTTTGACACAGTCTGTGAGAGCATGGACCTAAAGGTAAACGTGAACTAACTAAGATTGTGTTGTTCAATCGGGAAGGTGGAAAGGAGAGTAGAGTATTTACTCTGCAAGATGAAATTGTGGAGCAAGTGGACGACCTGGTATATCTCAGTAGAATGTTTACTGCAGATGGTACAATGGAAGGCGAGTTTGGAAGCTGGAAGGAAAGTGATTGGAAGTATGTGGACGATAATGAGAAATGAAAACATGAGTCTAGCTGCGAAACGAGCAATCTATAATGGCGTATTCGTCCCGTCAGTACTGTATGGAAGTGAGACATGGGTACGTCAAAAAAAGAAAAATAAATGCCGTGGGTATGAGATTCCTGAGAAGCGCGTGTGGTAAAACGAGAAGGCGCACGCGCGCACGCACACGCGCACGCACACGCACAAACACACGCACACAAACGCACGCACGCACGCACGCATGCACGCACGCACACACGCAACCAACCAACCAACCAACCAACCCACCCACCCTGTTTTTTATATATTTCCGTTAGAATTTAACCTTCATCATAAAAACATCTACAAATAGAATTCAAAACATATTGGTGTAAATGATTATAACACATATATGAACTTACAATTAAACGGAAAATTACTGATGAACACATTAATTGATTGCCGTGAGTGACATATTGTGAATAGCATGATTAGGTGATCTATTTAAATTATTCTTAAACGCGATATAATACTGAAGAAGGCCAGAGTATATAAAGTATACGATATAGAAGAAATCTAATAACATGATTACAAAGTAAACAAAGTAGGAGACTACAAAATATATTTTAATTTACATATAATGGAATATTGAATTAAAAATATTAATTTCCAGACGACTAATTTATAAAAAATCGAATAAGACTATATTACATAATTACTTTTTTTCTTTTTTTTTTTTTGGTGAAAGGTTGTGTTAACAAGTATGTGTAAATCCATTCGGATCAGTTTTGTTTAGTAGTCAGTTAAACGTTATCATCGTATTAACGATATGTTACTCACCTCAATCTATTAATTTGTTCACCAGTAATTTTTCATTTAATTGTAAGTTCATATATAATCAGTTACCGCAATATGTTTTTAATTCCATTATAGACGTTTTTCTGATGAAGGTTAAATTTTAACCGAAATATATAAAAAACAGTAATACATTTTATCACATTTTGGATTTTTACCTGTATATAAAAAAAATAAGAAAATTAATTTCTCAAAAAGAAAGCATATAAAAGTTGATTTTTAACAAAATTGTAAAATAAGCCCACCAGTATGACTTAGCTTTCTTAATGTTGAGAGGCGAGAATGCCATGACAGGGCTGTCATGGCGTTCTCGCCTCTGAACATTAAGAAAGCTGTTATATTGGTGAACTTATTTTAACAATTTTGTTAAAAATTAATTTTTACCTGTATGCCTATTCTCTCTCTCTCTCTCTCTCTCTCTCTCTCTATATATATATATATATATATATATATATATATATATATATATATATATAGAACATAGGGTATAAGGGATGCTGATCGCCAAATTTCAGGGGGTTATCATACAATTAACTGGCAACAAAATATTCTTATAAGATTTTTTTGGAAAGTTGATAGTTATTCTTTTATTAAATATTTCTTGATGTCAAAAAATCGTTTGCTTTTTTTCCATAAAAATAAAAGTATATCTGTTATTCTTACAGCCACATCAAATTTAGACATACCATCGGAAAGAGCGTTAAATTTGCTACAAGAAAAGTATTTATTGGTGTTAAAAAATCTTCTATTCCAGGTGCTGTAAAAAGTTAAATATAATAATTGTGAAATGAGCAAAATTAGTGATATCTTCTTATTCGTGGTAACGCCAAAAATGTGTTAATGAGGACGTGTTTTTTCTTCAGCAAAAACTACTGCATTTAGTAAGCTTTTCAACAATGTATCAACTTTTGAGTTTACTATTTTTTGCGGCAATATCATGGGCAAAAATAATAAAACCGTAAAAATCGAAAATACACAAACCTTATATTACTAGATTTTAAAACTGTTTTTTTTTAAATTAAAGCAACAAAATTGTTGAAAATATGATTTCTGACTTAGTAACATATTTACAATAACCTAATAACCTGTAACCTCCCCCTTGACAGATACATAAAGCGCACCTTCTCCGCACGGAAATAGCTGCGCGACGCACTTCTCCATTTTGCTGTTGAAGCTGCTCCCAACAATCAACATTCCTTTGTTCGAGCTATTCTCGAGTTTCAATTGATACTTCATATACCAAAGATTTCAATCTACCCCACCAATAGAAATATAACGGAATTAAATCAGGACTTCCAGGAGGCCACCTAATTGTACTAAGGCATCATATCCATCTATCTTCATAATGTTCGTTTAGCTATGCCCAAATCTCCCTGCTGTTGTGAGCAGGCAACCATCCATTTGCAGCCAGGAAATAATCCTAAAATTTATAGGAACCTCTTCTAATATATTGTGCAGTTCGTTCTGAAGAAGAGCAAGAATGTATTTTCTAGTATAATTGGTCTAAAAACGTAATTTCCAATTATACCCACCCATACGTTAACTTTGAATCTGTATTGATTATTGGAGGGCCTAACAGCATGAGGATTCACAGGTGCCCACTTATGGTCATTATGACAATTAAATATGCCATCTCTGGTAAATGTTGACTCGTCAGTCCAAATTACATGCTTGTAAAATGGCGGATCTCTATTAGTTTGTTGGATATACCACCGACAAAACAGAACACGTTCTGCCTTATCGCGATCCAGGAAACTTTGAACAGGTGTCAAATGATACAGATGTAAGCTGTGAACTGACGTATCCGAAATTCTCCCAGTTTGTATTGCTGCCCTGCGTGTACTTAATGTGGGAGTTTCTTCAAAAAGCTCTGTCATAATTTGATCTTGATGACGATTTACTCGATCGGCGTTTAGACGACGATGTCTTGGAACACTCCCTGTCTCTCCCAAAATCCGAAATGTAGTTACAAATGTTTTTCTGTTAGGAACGCGCCTTTCAGGATAGCGGCGAGAATACTCTGCAACTGCTGCACTAGAATTTTCATTGCACACACCATACACAAATAAAATATCTCGATATCGTTATTTGTGAAAAAAACGTGACATCTTCAATTTAGAGACTTAATTAATCGACAGGAACACTAAAGGAATTTTATGACTTTGACAGTTGTGTCAATGTGGTTTTTCAGAGCCGCCTTGGCATTTATCTATATTGAAAAACGCATTCTAAACAAAAACAAGTTTGTATTTCGAATTATAGGAGAAACAGGAAGAGTTCAAAAAATAAATTTTTTTAAGAAACTCCCACAAAAAGTACGCACATTGAGCAATATGACTTTGAAGAATTTCACATACGTCAAATCACAGAAGTCTTAGAAGGAACGACTTTCGCCCTTATCATTTCATCCTTGTTCAAAGTGAATCTTTACCGGAGATAGCACATTTAATTGTCTTAATGACCATACATGTGAATTTCATCCTGACTTCAAATGGATACTTGCCCTGCCTATAACAGCAGAGCGATTTAAGCATGGATAAATGAACATTATCGAGATATATACATAGGACTTTTGGCACAGCTTTTTGGCCTCCCACAAGCCAAATATTATAATATTCAACTAAAAAAGCCTTAAAATCCAGTAATATAAGGTTTGTGAATTTTCGATTTTTACGGTTTTATTATTTTTGCCCATGATACTGCCGCAAAAAATAAAACGTTGAAAATCGTAGTAAATGCAGTAGTTTTTGCCGAAGAAAAAACACATCTTCATTAACATATTTTTGGCGTTACCACGAATAAGAAGATACCACTAATTTTGCTCACTACACAATTATTATATTTCACTTTTTACGGCTCCTAGTATAGAAAATTTTTTAACACCAATAAACACTAGTCTTGTAGCAAATTTAACGCTCTTTCCGATGATATGTCTAAATTTGATGTGGCTGTAAGAATAACACATATACTTTTATTTTATGGAAAAAAGCAAACAATTTTTTGAAATCAAGAAATGTTAAATAAAAGAATAACTATCAACTTTCCAACAAAATCTTATAAGAATTGTGTTGCAAATGAATTGTATGATATATATATATATATATATATATATATATATATATATATATATATATATATATATATATATATTATATATAAGGCTGTTTGGCAAAAAACACTAGAGCTCCGTTATTTATTGTCCGATTTTAATAATCCAAACAGCTGTTTTAATACTACACACAAACCTAATTTTTTTTTCAATATTAGCCTTAGATTTAATAAATATCAACTTTTCATTTTCTGATACAGATTTTTTTTTGAATTTAACGAATCAAGTAAATTTTTTCTTAAGAAATATCAATATCGACATTAAGTCAATAATTATCAATTTATTTTTAAATGGCTACCTATTTATGTATTTTAATTTTTTCTGTTATCTGTTAAGAGATTTTCTTAATTTAAGGATATGTATTAACTTAATTTTTTCTTAACATTTAGTTCCAAATATAAGAAAAATAGTTGTTATTGACTTCGATTTTTTATAAAATGATCGAGCGTACCATTAAAAACAATCGTAATATTTACACAACGCGTGAACTGTCATTTAATGGTTAGATAATAGCATAGTGTATTGTAAACATTTATTGAATAAATTTATTTACAAGTATTGTTCAGAATGCGTGTTCAATACGCAACTGGCCCCTTCTTAATGCTCGAGGTTGCATTCAGTATAAATTTTGAAGGTATTTCACGACAACCGTTTCTAATTCGCTCAAAATTTCTTCATTGTCTGAAGGTGTTAGTTATCCCCAAAACCAAAAATCAAGGAGTGTTAGATCTGGTGAACTTACCAAGAAACTAGTCCATTTGTTCTTATCCATTTTCCATCAAATTTGGTATTTAATAAATCAATCTTTATTCTCGCATTATGTGGGGGGACATCTTGTTGAAAATAAATATTATTAAGTTCTGCGAAAGCCAAATCATCAATGTCTTCAGTCAGCAGTTGATAGTATAGATTTAATGTTCCATCAATGAAAAGTGGTCTAACCAAACGATCACCCAAAATACCGCACCACACATTCACATTGAATTTTCGTTGGAAGTTATTTTCAAGTATAATTCTAGGATTTTCCTGGCTCCAATACGGGTGAACGTTTCTATTTAAAATGCCGTTGTTACTAAAAGTGAACTCGTCTGACCAAATTATTTTCCTATGAAAATGCCGGTTTTGTTGAATCTTATTTAAATAAAAATTACAAAATCGAACTTTATCGAGTATTTCTAATGCTTGCACTTTCTGATGTACCTATGGTTTAAATTTATGTCTCTTTAATATCTTACACACAACTTCTTTTGATGCGTCAATGTTAGCAGCAATTTCTCTTGTAGAAGTTTGTAAATTTTCTTAACAGATCTTCTAATTCAACATTTCCACGAAAGCGCCGTTGTTCGGGCTTAGGTTTTTTAAACCCTTCATACTTTCTTAAATTACGTTGTTATTCATAATTTGAGTTAGTTCACAAAATATAAAAAAAATAGAAAAACAAATTGAAACAGTAATTAAGTAGGTAGATATAATTTGTGCAACTGATATTTAAATGACATTTAACACGTTAAGTAGGTTTAGCGATTATTTTCATAGCAGTCTCGTAAATTTCATAAAAAACTCAACTTAATGACGATATAGATTTTTCTTATTTTAAAGAATGAATATTAAGAAAAATTTAACTTGATACACATCGTTGCATTCAGAAAAGAATTCTCCATCAGAAAAAATTTTAAAAATTACAGTAAAGTAAAGAAAAGTATTTATGAACTGAAAACTATTAAGCAATAAATTTAGATTTAAAAACTGTTACTAATTACAACGAAATTTCAACTATGTATTACTATTTACACAACTATTAATTAAACCGAAAAAAAAACACACACACACGCACGCCCTCACTCAGGCACGTGCCGCGCGTTGCCGGTACCTACCCCGGCCCCGGCACCCGCACTCACACCAACCCCCACACTCACACTCACACTCACACTCACACTTCTCACACACACTATTCACACTCACACTATTCACACTCACACTACTCACACTCACACTACTTACACTCACACTACTCACACTCACACTCACACTACTCACACTCACACTCACACCTACCACTCACACCACACTCACACTCACACTCACACTCACACCACCACTACTCACACACTCACACCACACCACTCACACTCACACTCACGCTCACACACTCACACTCACACACTCACACCACCACACCACACCACTCACACTCACACTCACACCACACTCACACACTCACACTCCACACTCACACTCCACTCACCACTCACACTCACACACACTCACACTACTCACACTCACACTCACACTCACACTCACACTCACACTACTCACACTCACACTACTCACACTCACACTACTCACACTCACGCTACTCACACTCACACACACTCACGCTACTCACACTCACGCTACTCACACTCACGCTACTCACACTCACACTACTCACACTCACACTACTCACACTCACCTGCTCACAATCACGCTCACCTCACACTCAGCTACCACACAACGCCACTCACACTCACACCACCACACTCACCCACACACTCACACTCACACCCACTCACACTCACGCCACCACACTCACGCCACTCACACTCACGCTCACACACTCACACCACATCACACCTCACACTCAAGGCTGCCATCCACTCACACCTCACACCACTCACCACTCACACACCACCACACCACACTCACCACTCACACTCACATCCTACTCACACCCACACCACTCACACTCACACCACTCACACTCCACACACAACTCACACCACCACACTCACACACTCACACCACTCACACTCACACCACCACACCACCACTCACACACACCACTCCACTCACACTCACACCACACACTCACACTCACACCACCACACTCACACTCACCACACTCACACCACCACACTCACACTCACCACCACACCTCACACACTCACACCACACCACTCACACCACACCACTCACTCACACCACACCACACACCACACACTACACACACCCACCACTCACACCCACCACACCACACACTCACACCACCACCTCACCCCCACACTCACCACACTCACACCACACCACCTCAACTCACACCACCAACCACACTACTCACACTCACACTACTCACACTCACACTACTCACACTCACACTACTCAACTCACACTACTCACACTCACGCTACTCACACTCAGGCTACACACTCACGCTACTCATACTCACGCTACTCACACTCACGCTACGCACACTCACGCTACTCACACTCACTCACTACTCAGACTCACGCTACGCACACTCACGCTACTCACACTAACGCTACACACACTCATGCTACTCACACTAATGCTACTCGCACTCACTACAAAGTATTTATGAACTGAAAACTATTAAGCAATAAATTTAGATTTAAACACTCAATAATTACACGAAATTTCAACTACTACTTACTACTTCACAACTATTAATTAAACCGAAATAAAAACACACACACAGGCCCTCACTCAGGCACGTGCCGCGCCGTCGCCGGCACCTGCCCCGGCCCCGGCACACGCACTCACACCCACGCCCACGCCCACACTCACTAACACTCACACTTCTCACACTCACACTACTCACACTCACACACACTACTCATACACACTACTCACACTTACACTACTCACTCACACTCACGCTACTTACACTAATGCTACTCGCATTCACTACAAAGTATTTATGAACTGAAAACTATTAAGCAATAAATTTAGATTTAAAAACTGTTAATAATTACAACGAAATTTCAACTATGTATTACTATTTACACAACTATTAATTAAACCGAAATAAAAACACACACTCAGGCACGTGACGCGCCGTCGCCGGCACCTGCCCCGGCCCCGGCACACGCACTCACACCCACGCCCACGCCCACACTCACTAACACTCACACTACTCACACTCACACTACTCACACTCACACTACTCACACTCACACTACTCATACTCACACTACTCACACTCACACTACTCACACTCACACACACTCACACTACTCACACTCACACTACTCACACTCACACTACTCACACTCACACTACTCACACTCACACTACTCACACTCACACTACTCACACTCACACTACACCACACCACTCACACTCTCACACTCACTCACACTCACCACACCTCACACCACTCACCACACCACACACTCAAACCACTCACACTCACACACACACTCACCTCACCCACTCACCTACCACACTCACCACCACTCACACTCACACCACCACTCACCACCACCACACACTCACCACCACACTCACACTACACACTCACACTACCCACCCAACTCACACCACCACACCACACCACTCACACCACACACACACCAAACTCACCCACACACTAACACACTCACAACCACATCACACTCACACCACCACTCACACTCACGCCACTCCCCACCACCCCCACCACACACCACCCACCACCCACCACCACACTCACACTCACACTCACCCACCTCACACTCACCACCACACTCACACCACTCACACTCCACTCACCACCACGCTCTACACTCACACCACACTCACACCACTACACACCACACACACTCACACACAAACTCACACAACTACTCACACCACACCACTCACTCAACACTCACACCACACACTCACACTCACCCACACTCACACCACTCACACTCACACCCCCACCTCCACTCACACCACTCACACCACCACACTCACCACACACCACCACACTCACCACCACACTCACACACACACACCCACACCCACTCACACTCACCTCACACCACCCACCCACTCACACACTCACCACTCACACTCACACTCACACTCACCACACTCACACTCACTCACACCACCCTCCCCACCTCCCCCCCCACTCACCACCCCACCCCACACTCACAACACCCACACTCACCCACACCACACACCACCCACACACTCACACCACACACTCCACTCACCCTCACCCCACTACACCCAACCACCACACCAAAAACTAAACTTTACATAAATAAAACCAATAAACAACCCACCAACCCAAACAACCCCCACCAAATAAACCCAAAAACCACCACTCACACTACCCCCACCCCCCACCCACTCACACCACCCACTCACACACTCACACTCACCCACCACACCACACCACACCACCCCACACCACACCACACACACTCACACTCACACCACCTCACACACCACACCACACTCACACCACCCACCACACCACCACACTCACATCACACTCCACCACACCACACACTCACACTCACCACACTCACACCACCTCACACACTCACGACTCACACTCACCACACCTCACCACACCACACCACCACCACACTACCACACCTCACACTCACACCACACCACACTCACCACCACACCCACACTCACACTCACACACTCACACCACCATCACCACACACTCACACACATCACACCACACTCACACTCACACTCACACCACACTCACACCACACACTCACTCACACTCACACTCACTCACACTCACACCACCACTCACACCTCACACCACACTCACCCCACACACACTCACACTCACACCCCACACCACACCACCACCACTCACACTACACACACTCACCACTCACACCACTCACACTCACACCACTCACACCACACACCACCACACCACACACCACACCTCACACCACCACACTCACCACCACTCACACACACCACTCACACCACACCCACACTCACCACACCTCACACCACTACACACCACCCACTCACACTCACACCACCACACTCACCCACTCACACTCACACCCACCACACTCACACACTCACACTCCACACCACCACACTCACACCACACTCACACTCACACACCACCACACTCTCACCACACTCACCACTCACACTACACACACCACCTCACCACACTCACACTCACACCACTCACCACACCACTCACACCACACACACTCACAACTCACACACTCACCTCACACCACACACACCCACCCACACTCACACACTCACACCACACACCACACTCACCACCACTCACACCCACACTCACACCACACTCACACACCACACACACTCACACTCACACCCTCACACCCCACACTCACACTCACACCACTCCACTCACACTCACCACTACACCTCACACCACTCACACTCACACCACTCACACTCACACACTCACACTCACACACTCCACACTCACACTACATCACCACACATCACACACTCACACACTCACACTCACTCACCACTCACCACTCACACTCACACACTCACACTCACACACTCACACTCACACACCACACTCACACACACACACCCACTCACTCACTCACACTCACACACACCACACTCACCACTCACACTACTCACACTCACACTCACACTCACGCACTCACACACACTCACCACACCACACTCTCACACCACTCACCACACTCACCACTCACACTACACTCACACACTCACACTCACACACCACTCACACTCACACTCACACTCACTCACACTCACACCCCACTACTCACACTCACACCACCACACTCACACACTCACACACTCACACTCACACTCACACTCACTCACACACACTCACACACCACACCCACGCCACACCCACACTCACACACTCACACCTCACACACATTCACACCACCACTCACACACACACACACCACACTCACACCACACACACACTCACACTCACACACCACCACACACTCACACCACCACTACACACTCACACCACTCACAATCACACCACTCACACACACCACCCTCACACACCACACCACACCACTCACACTCACACCACTCACCCACACCACCACACTCACACACTCACACTCACCACACACTCACACTCACACCACCACACTCACACCACCACACTCACACACTCACACCACACTCCACACTCACACACTCACACTCACACTCACCACTCACACCACACCACTCACACCACGCTCACACACTCACGCACTCACACTCACGCCACTCACACTCACCCACCTACACACTCACACCACTCACACTCACACCACCACACTCACACTCACTCACACTCACACCACTCACACTCACACCACTCACACACTCACACTCACCACTCAAACTCACACTCACCACACACCACCACATTCACACCACTCACCACACCACTCACACTCACACCCACACCCACTCACACTCACGCCACTCACACTCACCCACACACCCACCACTCACACTCACGCCACCACACCACGCCACTCACACTCACGCCACCACACCACCACTCACACCACCCACCTCACCACCACACTCACACCACTCACACCCACACTCTCAAACCACTCACACTCACACCACTCACACTCACACCACTCACACCCACACCACCTCACACTCACGCCACCACACCCACCCACCACCCCCACCACTCACCCACCCCACACCACCCACTCCACCACCACACTCACACCACCACACCACACCCAAACCCCACACCCACACCACTCACACCACACCACCACACTACACCCACACCACACTCACACCACCACCCACCCACCACACCACTCACCACCACACCACCACACTCACACACCACACACACACTCAACACCCCACCACCACACCACACTCACCACACCACCACACCACACCCACCTCACACTCACACTCACCCACCCACACCCCACCACCACCCACCCACCAACCACCACCACACCACCCCACACTCACACCACCACACCACACCACCACACACACCACACCACCACACCCACACAAACCACACACCCACACCACTCACACTACACACCACACCACACCACACACCACCACACACCACCCACACTACACCACCAACCACCACACTCACCCACCACACTCACGCCACCCACACCCCCCACCCACACCACACCACTCACACCCACTCACACACCCACCACACCACTCACACACTCACCCACCACATCACACTCACACCACCACACTCACACCACTCACACCACACTCACACTCACCACCCACCACCACACTCACACTCACACTCACACCACCACACTCACCACACTCACACCTCACACCACCACTCACACCACACCACACACTCACACCACCCACACACTCACACTCACCACACACCACACTCACACAACACACAACACACACCACACACACACACACACTCCACACACCACATCACACACACTCACCACCACATCACACCACACACTCACACCACCACACCTCACACTCACACACCACACCACCACACTCCACACACCACTCACCACACTCACCCAACACACCACACACTCACACCACCCACACCACACCTCACACCACACTCACCACCACACCACACTACCACTCACACTCACTCACACACTCACACACTCACACCACTCACACCACACCACTCACACACACTCACACCTCACACACTCACACACTCACACTCACCCACCACACTCACCCACACACCACTCACACCACCTCACCACACTCACACACACCACACTCACACCACCACCACACTCACACACCACACCACACCACACCACACTCCACACACCACTCACACTCACACCACACTCACCACACTCACACCACCACTCACCACACCACTCACACTCACACACACTCACACTCACACCACCACACCACCCACACACCACGACTCACCACTCACACCTCACACACACCACTCACCACACCCACTCACCACACCACCACCACACCTCACCACCCACACCACCACACCACCACACTCACACACTCACACCTCACACCACATCACACCACACCACCACACCACCTCACACACACACCACCCACACCCACACCCACACTCACACCACCTCACACTCACACACTCACACCACACACCACTCAAACACACCACACCACACACTCACACTCACACACACCACACACCACACACCCACCACACCACCCACTCACCACCCACACTCACCACCACACCACACCACTCACACTCACACACACACTCACCACACTCACATCACACCACCACACCACACCTCACACCACACACTCACACTCACACACACTCACACCACACCACACCTCACCCACCACACTCGCCACCACACTCACACTCACCACCCACTCACACTCACCCACTCACACCACACCACCACACTCACACCACCACACACCACACTCACACACCTCACACCACACTCACACACACCCACCACACCACCCACTCACACTCACCCACCCACACCACCCACCACACCACACCACCACACCACCCTCACACTCACCACCACACCACACACACTCACACCACACACCACCACACCACCACCTCACACCACCCCACACTCACACTCCACACCACACCACCACACCACACCACACCACCCACCCACCCACCTCACACCCACCCACCACTCACCACACCCACACCACCTCACACCCACCACCACACTCACACCCTCACCCACACCACACCCACCACCCACCACCACCTCACACCACACCACACCACCACACTCACACCACACCACTCACCACACTCACACCACACCACCCACCACACCTCACACCACACACCACCTCACACCACACCACCACACTCACCACCACACCACCCACACCCACCACACCACCCACCACCTCACACCACACTCACACCCCACACTCACACACACACTCACACTCACACACACTCACACACCACACTCACACCACTCACACCACACTCACACACACCACACTCACACCACCCACACTCACACCACACTCACCACTCACACCACACCACCACACACACTCACCACACCACCACACCTCACACTCACATCACACTCACACTCACACCACACACTCACACCACACACTCACACCACTCACACCACACCACTCACACCACCACTCACACTCACACCACTCACACTCACACACACACTCACACACCACACTCACACCCACACCACCACTCACACTCACCCACTCACACCACCACTCACACCACACCACACCACTCACGCCACCACACACGCACTCACACCACGCCACTCACACTCACACCACACCTACACTCACACCACTCACACCACACACACTCACACCACCACACCACACCACTCACACCACTCAACTCACGCCACCACTCACGCCACTCACACCACGCCACTCACACTCACCACTCACACTCACACTCACCACCACACTCACACCACCACACTCACACCACACTCACACCACTCACACTCACACTCACCACACCACACCACACCACCACACACTCACACCACCACACTCACACCACTCACACTCACACCACACCACCACTCACACTCACACTCCACCACTCACACTCACACTCACCTCACACCACCACCACACTCACACACCCCACCACACTCACCCACCCACACCCACCACACCACCACCACACTCACCCACCCCACACTCACCACCACCACACCCACTCACCACTCACCACTCACACCACCACCTCACACCACCCACACACCACCACCACACTCACCCACCACACTCACACCACCACCACCCACCACACCACACCACTCACACTCACACCACACTCACACCACCACACCACCCCCACCACCACACCCACACCACCCACACCACCCACCACACTCCACACCACACCCACGCTCAAACCACCACACCACACCACCACACCACACCACCACACCCACACCACCCACACCCACCACACTCACACCACACCACCACACCACCCACACCACCACACACCAAACTCACACCACCCACACCACCACACCCACACCACCACACCTCACCCACCACACTCACCCACACCACCACACCACACTCACCCACCACCACGCCACTCACACCCACCCACACTCCACACCACACCACCACCACACACTCAACTCACCCACTCACCCACACCTCACACACACCACCCACCACACCACCCACCACCCACCACCACATCCCACACACTCACCCACCACACCACCACACCACCACTCACACCACACCACCCACCACCACACACCACACCACCACCACCACCACCACCTCACACCACCACACCACACCATCACCTCCACTCACACCACCACCACACCACACCACCACCACCACCACACCACACACACCACACCACACCCACCACACCAAACCCACACCACACACTCACACCACACACTCACACCACACACTCACACTCACACCCACACCACACCACCACACCACCACCCACACCCCCCCCCCACACCACCCACCACACCACACCACCACACCACACCACACACCACCCACACCACCACACCACACACCTCACACCACACCCACCACCCACACCACACCACCACACTCACACCCACACCACACTCACACTCACGCCACACACCTCACCCACCCACACTCACACTCACACTCACCCACCACCCCACACACTCACACTCACACCACCACACCACACCACCACCACACCACTCACACTCACCACTCACACTCACACTCACACCACACCACCACACACCACACTCACACACTCACACCACCACACTCACGCCACCCACACACACCACTCACACCACCACCACACTCACTCACACTCACACATCACACCACACCACACTCACACCACCACACCCACCACTCACACCACACCACACTCACACACCACCACACTCACACCACCACACCTCACACCACCACACCACACTCACACCACCACCCACACTCACCCACACACCACACCACTCACACCACACTCACACTCACGCCACCACACCACACGCCACCACACCTCACCACCACACTCACACTCACCACACCACCACACCACACCACCACCACCTCACACCACCCACACCACACACCACACCACCACCACACTCACACCACCACACCTCACGCCACTCACACCACCCACCACACTCACCCACACCACCACCCACCACACACACTCACACCACACCACCACTCACACCACTCACTCACACTCACACACACCACTCACACCACCACCACACACACCCACCACACCACCACACCACCCACCTCACACCCACACTCACCCACCACACCACCCACCCACACCACCCACCACACCACCCACCACCACCACACCACACCCACCCACACCACACTCACACCACCACACTCACACCACCCACACACTCACACACTCACACTCAACACCTCACACTCACACCACACCACACACACCTCACACCACCACACTCACGCCACCTCACCACTCACCCACTCACACTCACGCCACTCACACCACGCCACCACACTCACGCACTCACACTCACGCTCACACTCACACTCACACTCACACCACCACTCACACCACCCACACTACACACTCACACTCACACCACTCACACCCACACCACACACTCACACTCACACTCACACTCAATCACACACCACACTCACACCACCCACACTCACGCACACTCACACTCACCCACCACACACCCACTCACCACCACTCACACCACTCACTCACACTCACACCACTCACCACACTCACTCACACTCACACCACTCACACTCACACTCACACACCACCACACTCACACTCACACTCACACACACTCACCACACTCACACACACACTACACCACACTCACCTCACACACTCACACACTCACACTACTCACACTCACCTCACACTCACACCTCACCCACACACCTACACACTCAACCTCACACTCACACCACACCACTCACACTCACCACACTCACCACACTCACACACTCACACCACTCACACATCACACTCCCACACCACCTCACACCACCACACTCACACCACCCACACACACACCACCACACCACCACACTCACACCACCACACCACCACTCACACCACCACACACTCACCCCACACCACCCACTCACACCACCACCACACCACACACCACTCACACCACACTCACTCACACCACCACACCACACACTCACCACCACACCACACACTCACACCACCACACTCACACCCCACTCACCACACTCACACTCACGCATCACACTCACGCCACCACACACTCACGCCACACACTCACCCACACACACTCACCACTCACACCCACGCACACCACACTCACACCACCAACCACACACCACACTCACACACACCACTCAAACTCACCCACTCACACCACGCCACACACTCACACCACACTCACGCCACTCACACTCACCACTCACACCACGCCACCACACCACGCCACCCACACTCACGCCACACACTCACGCACCACCACGCTGCTCACACCACCACCTACACTCAACCACACACTCACACTCACCACACATCACACCACCACACCACCACACTCACACACCACACTCACACCACACCACACCACCACACTCACACACTCACCACTCACACTCACCACCCACCCACACTCACACCCACACCACTCTACACTCACACCACCACACTCACACCACTCCACACACCACCACTCACACCACACTCACACTCACCTCACCACCACACTCACACACTCACACTCACACCACCACACACCCACCACACCACCACACTCACTCTACACCATCACACACACACCACACCACTCACACTCACACTCACCTCACACTCACGCCACCCACACTCACCTCACACCTCACGCCACCACACTCACACCACCCACACACCACCACACCACCCCACACCACACACACCACCCACACCACCCACACCACACCACACCACCACACCACCCCACCCACCACCACCCACACCACCACCACCACCACCCACCACACCACCACCACCCACACCACCACACCACCCACCACACCCCCCACACCACCACCCACCACACCCCCCACACCACCACCACACCCCCACACCACCACACCCTCACCCCGCCACCACACCACCCACCCACCCACCCACACCACCACACCACACACACCACACTCACCACCACCACCACCAACCACACCACCACACCACACCACACCACCACCACACTCACCCACCACCACACCACCACACCACCACACTCACACCACCACACTCACACCACACACCACACACTCACACCACACCACCACACTCACACCACTCACACCACCACACCACACTCACACCACTCACACTCACACCACCACCACCACCACACTCACCACACTCACACCACCTCACACTCACACCACCACACACCACTCACACCACACACTCACACCACCACACACCACACCACACCACTACCCACACCCACACTCACACCACCACTCACACACACTCCCACCCACACTCACCCACACCCCACCACCACACACCACCTCACACCACCACTCACCACACCCACACCTCACTCACCACTCACCACCACACCACCACCACCACACACACACACACTCACCCACCACACTCACACACGCACACTCACACCACACTACACACACTCACACCTCACACCACTCACACCACCACACCACTCACACCACTCACACTCCACACTCACACTCACACCACCACACTCACCACACACCACACCACTCACCACCACCACTCACACTCACACCACACCACGCCACACACTCACGCCACACACTCACCCACCACTCACACTCACACCACTCACACCACCACCACTCACACACACTCACACCCACACCACTCACACTCACACCACCACACCACCACCACTCACACCACCACCACACCACACTCACACCACACCTCACCTCACACCACACACTCACCACACACTCACACCACTCACACTCACACCACACCACACACACTCACACTCACTCACCCACTCACACTCACACACCACACACTCACACCACTCACACTCACCCACTCACACCACCACACACACACTCACACACTCACACCACACACCACACCCACACACCACACTCACACTCACCACCACACTCACACCACCACACCACCCACCACTCACCACCTCACACCACCCACTCACACCACCCACTCACACCACACCACACACTCACACTCACACACCCACCACACCACCACCACTCACACTCACACTCACACACACTCACCACTCACCACCCCACACCACCACCCACACACCCACTCACCACCACACACCACACACACCTCACCACCTCACACTCACCACCCACCTCACCCACTCACACACTCACACTCACTCACACCCTCACACACCACACTCACCACCACCACACTCACACTCACACTCACACCACCACACCACCACACTCACACCACTCACACTCACCACACTCACACTCACACACCACTACACCTCACACCACCACTCACCACCACCCACAACTCACCACCCACCACACACTCACACACCACTCACACCCACACACACCACACTCACTCACACTCACACCACCCACACACTCACACCACCACCCACACCCTCACACCCTCACCCACCACACTCACACCTCACACTCACCCACCTCACACCACACCACACTCACACCACACTCACACCACTACACCACACTCACACCACTCACACTCACACCCACCCACACTCACCCACCACACTCACCCACCACACTCCCACTCACACTCACCACTCACACTCACACTCACACACCACACTCACACACTCACACCACACTCACCACACTCACTGACTCCACTCACACTCACCACCACACCACCACACCACACCTCACCACCACCCACACACTCACACTCACCCACTCACACTCACCCACACACACTCCACGCACTCACCACCCACCACACCACCCTCCACCCACCACTCACACTCCACACCACACACACCACACACACACCACCACCACACCACACCTCCACTCACACCCACCACACACACCACACTCACACCACACACCACACTCACCACACCCACACCCTACACACCACACTCACACACCACACACCACCCACACCACACACACACTCACCTCACCACATCACCACCACCACACACACCACACCCACCTACCTCACCCTCCACACCCACCACTCACACCTACCACCCCTCACACCACACCACACTCACCACCACCACTACTCAACCACACACTCATACCACACCACCCACCACCCACACCCCTCACACCAACTCCCACTCACACCCACTCACACTACCCTCACACCCACACACCACACCACACCTCACCACACCACACCACCACACCACACACCACCCACACACACACACACCCACACCCCACCACAAACACACAACACCACACACACACACACACACACACACACACACACCACACACACACAGACACACACCACCACACACACACACACCACCACACCACCACACACACAACACACAACACACACACACACACACACACACACACACACACACACACACACACACAGAGTGTCTGAGTGTTTGAGTGTCAGTGTCAGTGTCTGAGTGTCGGAGTGTCTGGGTGTCTGACTGTCAGTGTCTGAGCGTCTTAGTGTCTAGTGTCTGAGTGTCTTGAGTGTCTGAGTGTCTGAGTGTCTGAGTGTCTGAGTGTCGGAGTGTCTGAGTGTCTGAGTGTCTGAGTGTCAGTGTCTGAGTGTGGGCGTATGCGCGTGCGCGCGGGTCTGCGTACGTGCGTGCGTGTGTGTGTCTGTGTGTGTGAGAAATCCAGCGGCTGAGAGGGGGGTTTATTAGGGTAACTTTTTGGTTTTTATCAAATATTGCTAAAGCAGTTACATATTTCGAAGATATAAAAATACCCAGACATAGACCTTAAACGTAATGATTAATTATGTTCTATGAAATTTTTCAATACAACGCGTAATTTAGCGGCAAAAAGTATAATTTAAGTCAATATCTCAATAAGGATTCATTTTATATAATTTTAGATAACTTTTCTTTATAAAGTTTCTTAATATAATGCAAGGTAAGTCTAAAAAATAATTAAATATGAAGGAACATGGTTAAAATGTATCATTGATACTTTATAGGAGCAGGCGTCTTTGGAATTTTTTTTTTAAGTTAATATTTATGTCTATTTGAAATAAAGTTTTAAACGTCATTCTGACATAGATTATGATCTTGTTTCAACAACGTTGCCTGTTTTCGGTATGAACGTATGAAAGTTACGATAATAAAATTATAATTAAAATTCCATTTGAATGAAGTTTTAAACGTCTGTTTGACATAGATAACAATGTTGCTTATTTTCGTAATGAACTTTTTATAAAAAAGGTAGCATGATTATTCAAATAAAATGTTATTTAAATTATTATATTTCTTTTAGTTTCCATTTTTGTAGGTTGGAAGGTCGTGTGTTGTTCCACACCAGATATTTTGATTATTCAAAATTGTAAGTTTTTTTTTATATTTTAACACAAATCAAGTAAAGTTTCGTCGTAAAAAACTTATTAACGTGTTTTTCGCTAAATAACAACTGTCAATTAACCTGTCAATGAAATTTTTTATCGAATTTATAGTTTGTTTTCAATTTCTCAATTCGGAAAATAGTCTTAATTAAATGTTTTGAAATAAATGTCGGTTTTGACATAAGTGATAGTTGTCAATAAACCTGTCAATAAACATAATAAATCAAAAACGGTATATTAGTGTCATTTTATAACTATTAATAATTTTATAGTAATAACATAATTTTATATTTTTTGAAATTTCGTGTTTTATGTGAATGTTTATTATTATCAACAAAAATATTAAGATATAATAATTAAAATCAATTCGAAAATAAATACTAAAATATAGATACAGTTTGAACTGCCCTAGTCAAGTTGCGCTTGTAGAAGCGCCCGAGTGCGGTGCTACAATCATCTTTCTGATTGGAGATGTTGACGTCAAAATTGAAGGCAATAAGTTGCCAACTAAATTACAAGTAATGAAACTGCTTATGTTTTATTTGCGTGTCGCGAAGTTACACGTGAAACCAAGTATAAGTGCGGTTATACATGAAGTGTTATTGAAGAAAGCAAATATCCCAACACAGGAACCTCACAAGTGCATAGACAAACTACTGTCTTTACTGACTGAATGGCGTAACTTAGACAAACACCAGACCGCAGTCTTTCAAAACAGGAAATATTCAAATTGTCGTTGAAACATTTGTTCGACATTGCGCACGGCTATGTCATGATGACACTGATCGAGGACGAAAAAAAGGAGTTCCTGGAAAATCAAAGGAAAGAAGGCAGAATTGGTTGCATTGCCAATATTCGAACAAAATACGATCTTGAAGAAGAACTTCTTCAATCTTCATCGAATCAACTAAGTTCGATCTCTGAAGAGAGACAAAGTTAGTACTTTGCAAGTCTTAAAATTTAAAAATTCATTTACATATTTTTCTTTAGTTACATTTAATTAATTTAATTGTTTTTATTATTTTTTTGTTAAAACAGAGTCATTGAATTTTTTCAAAAGATTCAATCTTGCGACAAACTTTCTCGAGCTTCAACCATCAGAATGGATAAAGCTCAAGCTTTCGTCAAAGATTTTAATGTTATTAATGATTGTGCAGAGCGAATGGTTAAACTGATGACAGATTTTAGATGTAAATTTACTAAAGATGAGAAGCAGCTTCAATACATTTTGCAAATTGTTAATAATCATCGTAAAAAAAGACCTTGAGAATGTAAGGGAACGCTCGTAAAAACTGTGTGTAAATTAAATAATGTTTAAGTTTATAAAAATAAAAAATAGTAAAAAACAGTTTTCACGGATATTAACTTCAAAAACCATTATACACATTGAAATTTTTAAATTGGATATTTATATAAGACCATTTTACACTTAAAATAATTATTAGTTATAAAATGACACTAACATATCGTTTTTAATTTAAAATGTTTATTGACAACTGTCATTCATGTCAAAACACCGACATTTATTTAGAAATTAATAATATCTCTCCTTACAGAAATTGATAAAAACATTTAAAGTTTAATTGAAATTAAATTGACATGTAATTCACAGTATGAAAGTATTAAAAAAAATTTGACAGCTGTCATTTAGCAAAAATAACTTGTATGATTTTTTTACGACGAAACTATACTATATTTGTACTTAAATATAAAAAGTTTTATTTGTCAAAAAATGAATTTCTATTGACAGCTTTTTTGACAGCTCTCATGAGACCAAACTCGTTTTTGATATGATATTTGGAAACCTAAGAATACCAGGTTCCACCTTGAACCGATGGAAATCAAGTGCTCAGCGCTTGGTTTAACTTAAAAAACCGAAAAACCCATGTTAAATCCCTTTTAAAATTCGACCTGCGTAGGGGACGGTTTATTATTTTTTTTCGACTTTTTTTGCGTCATAATTATTTTTTCGGCCTCTGCTTTTGATTTAGGGGGAGCACTCAAAACAATCGGGACTTTCCCAAAATAAGTTATTTATTTTGGCAATTATAGTCACAATATTTTTTTAAAGTTTGTTTTCTATATTCCTATAAATACGAACAAAAACAACAAAATTGGAACAGTAGTCATGGGAAACAAATAAAAAGCTATAATAGATACAAACTACATCACTACATTATAACTTAGAATCACGTGAAAAAAGACAAAAATTAGAATTAGAAGAGATGTTCGAAGTGTCCCCCATTCTTTTGAACACATAGTCGGGTACTTCTTAGTAAATTTCTGCGTGCGTTTTGTAACATGTAAGGAGTTATTTGATGGCAGACTTCAGTAATTTGAATACTGAGATTTTCAAGGTTTTCGGGAGCCGTGACATAAACTTTTTGTTTAACGTATCCCCAAACGAAAAAATCCAAAATCGAAAGATCGGGCGACCTGACCGGCCAAGGTACTGGACCACCATTCGCTATCCAATTATTTCTAAACATTTGACGTAAAACATCTTTAACAACTCTTGAATTATGTGGAGGTGCCCCATCTTGCGGTAACCACATATCACACCGAATAGCTACTGGTACGTCATCCAACAAGTCATGAAATTCATTTATAAGAACGTTCCTGTACCTATCACCTGTAAGAGTTTCTTCATAAAAATAAGGACCCATTACAAAATCATTCACAACGCCGAGCCATACGTTAACAGAAAATTTATTTTGATATCTGCATGGTCGTAATTGTCTAGGATTTATGTCATCCCAGTAATGGTCGTTTTTCCTATTGGATATACCATTTCTTGTAAAGCATGACTCATCGTTCCAAACTATGACATTAATTAAATGACTGTGATTAATCTGCCGTTCACAAAATGTTATTCGCCGTTGCTGGTCTCCGTCATTTAGTCCTTGTACTAATTTAATTTTGTAAGGCTTCGTTTTGTTCCTTTTAAGTATTGAAAATATCTTGTAGTAGGTAAATCCTAAATCAACCACTACTTCGCGTATGGCATTCTGAGGATGCGCTCGAAAGTACGCCAAAACAACAATTTCATCATTTTCCATCACACCTCGCCGATGTCTTTGCTGCACTGGTTTTGCACTAAAACCGCCAGTTTTGGGTAAATTTGCTTCCTGTCTAGTAAAAGTTCGAGGATGTGGTTGTCGTCGCTCGTGATACAAATTTAAATACATTGCACTTGCCTCCAGCGTATCATTGCACCAAATAAAAACTCTTCACATTTCCATTTTTTCGTCATTTGTGTAATTATTATTTGCTTGCATTGTGACAGGTAATATTACGAGCACTGAACAATAATTTAACTGTCACAAACCATGCTCTAATATTGACAATTGTTTTTCATTTGTTTCCCAAGACTACTGTTCCAATTTTGTTGTTTTTGCTCGTATTTATAGGAATACAGAAAACAAACTTTAAAAAAATATTGTGACTATAATTGCCAAAATAATAATAACTTATTTGGTACCATTGTAAAGAGATTTAAAGCTCTTTCAGAATATTAAAAAAAAGTGCCCGTTTCATTTAAAAAAAATCATTTGTCTTGCGATGCTCTTCTGTTTTTATGTGATTTGTTGCATTATTAATAATTGAATTTAGAGTATCTTTGCTTCTTAAACTTTTTTTCTATCTTTTATGATAAAATATCTATATGCTTGGACAAGTAAAATCAATCAGACTGTATGTATATATATATATATATATATATATATATATATATATATATATATATATATATATATATATATATCTACCAGGTGTCTTATTTAAAATCCTAAACTTTGCAAAAAAACCCAAAATGAACATGACAAAAGAAGACAGAACGAAAATAAATTAAATGTAATTTTACACATAACTGAAAACACAAATTTAAGTGTTCGACAGATCGCCAATATACAACATTTGCATTCAGCTACTGTGCATAAAATATTAAGTCAAAAAAATATCACGCTTTTAAATACTCATTATACTAAAAACTATTTGTTTCAGATAAAATTACAAGGAATGAATTTTGTCAGATTTTAATAAAGCAGGCAAACCCCGATAGCTATTTTCTAAAAAATATTTGTTTTACGGATGAAACAACGTTTGTTATATAGGGAGCCGAATCATCAAAATTTTAGAATTTAGAGCAGAATGAATCGACGTTTTTTCCACTTTGCAGACATGTGCTCAGTACCCACAAAACTTGCATGTATGGGTAGGGATTTTTGGTTCGCGAATTATTGGATTAAATTCGGAAAATGTCTGGATCTGTTACAAAATCGTATTGGGCCAGCTTTGGAAGAAGTAGTGGGACACAGAAATGAAATAATCTGGTACGAACATGGAGATTTTCTGGCACATTATAGCCAAGATGTAAAGGATTGCCTGAAGCAGTGTTTTCTGAATTTATGGATCGGTCGAGGAGGCACAATTAGTTGACCAGCTAGATTTCCGATCTAACACCGTCTGACTCCTTTTTGTAGTCTTTTTTAAAAGAGAAAGTTTATAAGCGTATTACAAATAATGATCTTGAATCATAAAAAAAAATAATATTATAAGAGTGCCATAAAATTACACAAAGCCAACTATGCAAAGTTCGGCAAAAGTTTTTTGAACTAAATATACAATTTCATTCGTGATCCATATAAAAATTAACTTCCAAATAAATCGCTTCAGAACATAGGCTATCAAATAAAATAATAAAAAACTCAGGTCAATTGCTTTTTCTAGAAAAAAAATTTGTTACAGACCAGCAAAAAAAGTGCTAAAATAGAGGGCCCTTGAAACCATTTTTGGCATGCCGTCTGTGTGTACAAGCTGGCAAAATCGTAGATCTGTATAAAATTGTATATAGGACTACCGGAAGTACCCGTTAACCTAAGCAATTTTCAAATTTTTTTAAATAAACTAGTTGAAAAAATGGCGCTATCAATTTGAAACTGCTTACACGCATGAAAGCCACTGGAAAACTATTAGATATGAAATTTCAAGCTGAAATGATATTTAGATAACAAATGTCAGCAAGAGGCATGAGCAAGTTACACTTTGTACACGGAACAACGAATACTGATAAATACAGCAGTGTCTTAAAAGACAATTTGAAACCACAAATATAAGAAATGTTTTTGAAAAACGTTGAATGTATGTTTCGACAAGATGACGCTGCTTGCCATATGGCGAAGAAAGTGAAAGACTGGATGGCAGAAAACAATATTTCACTTTTAAAATGGATAACCAGCAGTCCAAATCTTTCACCGATCAAAACTTTCTGGCATGAAGAAAAGTTGCGTTCACAAACAGCAAGAACAAAACAAAACGTATTAAAACGGTAATAAACCGAAAAGATAATTTTTTATTTAATGTTAATTTTAGTTATAATTTAACTTTTTTCCTCCTTTTATCGGTTAAAACTTAGTTTTATTAGTTACATTTTAATAAACAGTATGCACGGTATTACAAAGTTGTATCAATGTTAAGAAATGTTCCTTAATACGAGGGTGTAAAGAACCTGAACCCATTTCCAAAAATGTTTAATTAATTATTTGCCAATTAAACAGTTTTAATTAAATTGCAGAAATATATCCTACGACATGGTTACGAAAAGGTTAAGAATTTTGCTGTCAGAGTCCCCGCCAGTCCCACTACTTGCACGACAACTAATCTCTGAATTAGCGTCACTATCAGAGGTCGTTCCCGCCTTCCTCGGATTTCAATAAAAATGTGAAACGCGCTACAGACACTCTACCGAGCTGGTAGCGTAGTGGTGACACGACCTGCTTAGCATTTGGGAGATGATGGGTTCGATTCCCGTTACCGTCTTGTATGAGATTTTTTCAGGGGGTTTTCCTCACACACATGTAGCGCCAAGGTCACTGCGAATATGCACACCATGTGCGGCTGCTTAGGCGAATGCTGGGGTAGTATTTCCCTCTCAGAACCCTAATTCCGTTCCTTCCGATCCTATCCTGACCATACCGATCCTTAATCCCACCATGCATATATACGTAATGCATGTATGCATGCTGGGAATCCATTATTGTGGCTGAAGTAGCTCGAAAATCTCGAGCAGCCCGCCCTCCCCCTTGGGGAGGGAATGAAATACGTGGCCTTTTCCTTTTTTTTACAGACGCTCTCATTGCCATGGGCATTCTTCAGTCGTTCACTCAACTCCGTTCGCCTTAGAATATTCCTGTTCGCCCCGGCCTGCTGTTACTTGGATCTATAGTTACCTGCGTGTAAGTTTTATTCTACAACCAAACAGATACAATCGTGAACGCCACGCCGGCTGTTTAGTTCCGACGTAATTTTGCAATTACACAGTCGGACAGAAACGCTGGCTGCTTAAATTCTGCCGACCCCAGGGTATCGATTAAACAGCGCAACGGGCTGACAGCCCAGAATCTATTAATATACACTAAGTACATAATTATACATCAACTCACACAAACACGCCGCCCCAGGCCATTTAGACAGTTTACTTCTTATTTGACGTCAAGAAACCGTATTCATACCAGCTCGATTGTCGGGACATAACGTAAATTAAAGAACCAATCCTGTATTAAACATTCTTTAATAAGAAAACCCGTAAAACGTTTAGTTTATCCTGCCCACCGGTATAATAAATCTTTCCTGTAAACTGAACGTTCCCGAAGGCTAAATACCTTACACAGTCCCCATAATCAAGCGGTAGACAAAATCGTTCTCGCAAATAAATATTCAATACGAGAATATCAGAAGCCACCATCACCAACAATAACCCTACACTGCGCGATTTTTTATTTTATTTTGAAAAAAAATTTTTGTGTGTAAAATGACCTTTAAGGTAAGGGAAAAATAGTTAAAAAAATCCTTTTTAGTAAATAATTTTATAATGAGCAAAAAATTAAATGTATCAGATCTGCTACATAGCGCGTAATGTGTTGAAATGCATATAATACTCAAGTGTTATGAAAATTCACAAAAAAATTGTTATTTTTATTTAAACATAAATGTATCCCACATTTAGAACATGATATATAAGAAAATGACTTACAGGTGGGTAATTTACATCTTTGCCTCACGTCTTTATGCACAGGCCAATGAGAATAGTTGTCAGATCTCACATCTTTAGGAGGAATGTAAGATGTTGTTGCTGAACGTTACTTTTTTTCATGTAATTGCCTCTCTACACTATTTGAAGATGGTCTTCCTCTTTTTACTCCTATTGTCAGAGATGCATGACATAGACAGAATGCTACATCAGCTCGAAAATTTGCAAGAGATAAACTATTTTTTTCATTTTTTTCGTTAGATACTTTAGTATATAATGTCCAGGAGTTTACAATCGTCATATCCAGAAGATGGTAAAATAATCACAAATACCATTTCGTGGTCCTCATTTTTATTTTATAGCGCGCAATTAAACTATCTAGTGCATCAACACCCCCCCATATGCTTGTTATATTCTGGCACTATATGGGGACACTCAACTTGTTCATAGATTTTCGTTTTTTTATTCCATCGCCTAGCCTCAGTAGTGGGCAATTTCCCTGCAAAAGTGGATAAAAATGACACTAGCTTATTGTCTTTCCAAAGCACAGAGGACATTTCGACACCATCAATATCAGCCACATATTCTACAGAAGTACCTCGTTTTTCTTTTTTCATTTCATTTTCTGTTCGAAGTTTGCAATTCGGTATACGCGGTCTTCGAACAGTTCCCAACGTAAGTGTTCCTTTTTTTGCTAAATAAACTTGTAGCGGCACAGAGGTATAGAAATTGTCAAAGTAAACTTTGTAATTCTAATAATATGGTATCTGCAAAGACGCACCACAGTATTGGAACTTGATCCTAGATCTGGTTCATTATCTAGTCGATTTTTCTTGTCATTTTCGGTGCCAGTATAAATTTCAAAATTGTAGACAAAGCCATCACCCCCACATAGAACAAATAGTTTATAGCCCCATTTATGAGGCTTATCAGGCATGTATTGTTTGAGGTGGTGCCTTGCCTTTGTGGCACACATTTGTTCATCTACAGAATTATATTCTTGAAGGAACCTTTTGAAAATTGGTTTTTAAATGTTCTATAACAGGCCTGAGTTTATGTAATCTGTCATGATCAACGTGATCTCTTGGTAACATTTTGGAGTTGTCGTTAAAGTGTATAAAACGTCGAATCTGTTCAAAACGCTTTTCACTCATTACTTCTTTGATTTGCGCAAATCCCAAACTTCTCGACCAGTAACTTCGAACATTGGGCATGTGAACAATTGACATGTATACACAGATTCCTAAATATTGTTTTATGTCAGCTTTTGAAAGCATCGCAGGTTTGCCAGGGTCAATTTGAGCCGAATATAAATTACACTCGTCAACTATCCTTTGTATCAAGTTGTCATCAAAAAAAATATTAAAAGAACGCAAATGGGGTAGACAGTTCCTTGACAGCCGTTGGAAGTTCAGTTCTACCTTGAAATGATTTTGCTTCTTCACTGAGAATTCGATTCCTTTTACGCCAAAGTAATTTCGCATATTTTGCTTTCAAGTTACCTGGTTCCTTTGGTGGATCGCTTTCTCTGAATGTTGATGATGTCGAAGGTTGTTCCAAAGTATTAGCATTAAAAATTTCTAGAGGTTCAAAAATATTGTTTACCTCAGCTTCTTCATCAGCCTCTGTTGGTAATAAAAGAACTCCATTATCCAATTCGATCGGCAGATCATTTATATTTATACTTGTAGATTCTTCCTCAAAGTCAAGGTCATTGTCTTCATCGTCTAAATGGTCCTCACTATCTGAAAGATGCAAGATGCACTCTTCCAATTTCTTGCTGGGTAAGATACCTTTTCTTCCATTTTTTTCCAGACATCATAGATTGAAATGCCTCTTCCTAAAACACATAATAAATAACATTACTAAAATTCTATAATATTACGTACAGCTAAATAATATCTCAAACAGTTGCGTATGTCATACTTACCTATAGCATAATTTGTATAAAACATAGAGGTAACAATGTTTACAAGATAGTTGAAGTTGTATCAAAAAGATGGTAATTTTACATTATTACAAATATTTACATGCATTTGTAGCTATCCTTTCTGATTTATACGTATCATACTATAAGCGTTGACTGAACGCATCGTTCAGTCAACGCTACAAGTATGAAAAAATTTATCTAGAAATAAATATTTTATGTATCAGGCAGATACAGTCTACCACAAACGTTGCTACAAAATTTAATAGATCATTTCTAGTTGCAATTTACAAATAATAACGTTAGGTTTTAGAGAGTAATCACAAAAGCAAAAGATCTACGCTATGTATCAGTAAATGATACAACCAAGTAAATACAGTAAAAAGCAGCTAATTTTACAGTATGTATTTATAAATTTAGTTATATAAGCAACTCTTACCTTTTAGAAACACAAATAACACTATGCTATATTGCCAATTCAAGTAAAACACAATAAAAACTTCCAAAACACTGTGGGATGTTTAAGCACTTACGCACGTGTTCGCCACTGACCGTAAACTGCATTGAATTTTGGCGGTATAGAAACTGTTAGCAAATGTAATCTTTATTAGAGAGTAAATAAGGTCGTAGCAGAGCTGATACATCACGTCGGAAGACTGTCTTGCATATTTGTAAAAATTCATTACTCTTAAACAGGTTGTATCAGATCTGATACATTACGCAGTGTAGGGATAATCTCTACCAGTTACGAAACATAACTTGAAAATATTCTAGTTAGGAAGACTACTGTTAGTTAAATAAAACCCCTGTACATAGATTAGTTAGATACGTTTAGTTCTATTATAAAAATAGATATAAATAATTGTATAAATACAAACGTTTAATATTTCTTTAAAAATGTTGATTTTCAGAGTGAAATCAGGTATTAAAACCATTCACATATTTATCATATCTATTAAAAATATTTCCAACACGAAATCACGTTGCGATAACTGTATAAAACCAGATGACGACATCCAATGGCTATTAGACTAGGACGTACCTAAAATATATCCGATTTTTTAAATAATTTTCCTTTTTATTATTATATTCGTATAAAGAATTACGATCACTTTAGTTAACCTTATTATAAAGACGCAAATAATATTACTTTCGCAACAAACCTAACGAGAACACCAGGGGTCTGCTGTTCCCTGATCCACCTAGTCACGCTACCCAGTCTCAGGGCCAACCATTGAAGTAGGTATTATTTTGAGTACCGTTATTTGTAAGTATTTAATCACTAGTAAATATATCGAATGTATAATCTAGTTTTAAGTGTGCATATTTAGAAAGTATACCTATATATGATAATATATGTATCAAACACTTTTAGTGTTCATTGATCAGAGTGAAAAATCTGGTAGCGAACAATCGGCATTATTTAAAGAACCACGCCCATTAACAACGACTTAAGCTAGAACCGCGGTAAATAAATTAAAATTAAATGTAGGTAAACAGGGTCTTACAAAGGTACGTCGAAATGTTTCTATACTACGTTCGGGGGTGAGAGTGCAGTGTGGCGAAGATCGGCAATGTTTTCCTTATGGGAATTTTACTTCGATGTTGCCGATTGTATGCAACGGCCGGTAGTACTCGTATAAGCTCAATGAAACGAGAGTTCTCAAATAAATTCTCGCGTAATCTTTCAAGTCATTTTTAAACTTTTTTTACGTTTTTTCTTTATTTTTTAATATTTTATCCTGATAATGACCTGTCTCATTATACACGATGATTATAGTTAAATAATTGCATTTGTGATTGGTTTATTTTGTAAATTTGTCTGATTCCTAACTACTTTCTAATGCTAATTACCTAAATACCTTATAGGCCATTAAATAATTTTTGTATAAAATATATTTATTCTTTATCTGTTCGCGAAGCATGTAGGTAGTGTTCAGTGCAGTGTATATATTGTGGTCGATACTTTGATTTATTATTATTGCTTTGATTGTTGGAAATAAAAGAAATTGTTAAACGAAAGTCTGGTCAATATTTGCAAGTTTCAGAAAAGCAAATACTAATGAATCTTATAAATTACCATTTAAATAAAACTAACGATTCGATATAAACAACATAATCAAAAAAGTGAGTGAAATGAGTGACAAGAATACGCTTCACCAGGTAGATTACTTCCTCCAAAAGAAAGGCCCAAAAACGCAAAATTGTTACATCTCGTGAAAATAAATACGGCGAAGTGTTCAGGACGGACATTCGCAGAACAGTGCACCAGGTTTATCGGGAAAATATACCGCTTACACTAAATTCTGTGTTAGTTGCAGGAAATGGTAATGACAATTTATCTAGTTTTTCTCGCACCACACAGTTTCACATACTGCATGCGTTATAGATTGCGTGGAAAAGCGTGGTAGAAAATCTTTGTTAATTGAAAACCGAGAAATAATCACTTGCCGTCACCGGTATTTAAGCGATATACGGAATTATCGTAAGGATGGATACAATAACGTGTATTTAGATGAATCGTGGGTAAACATCGGATATCAAGAGAATGGCTTGATAAATCAATTAAATCGCAACTTGATGCATTTATTCGCGGATTAACCACAGGTTTAAAAGCTCCTACAGTTTGTGGTCCATGATTTGTCGTGTTACATGCAGGATGCAATAATGGGTTTATTGGAAGGGCAGAGATGACTTTTTGGATAAGAAAAATACCCAAGATTATTACGATGAGATGGATGGACCCACCTTCAAAAAATAGTTCGAGAGTCAATTGATTCCCAATTTATCAGAATGTTATGGATAATGCACCTTTTTTTTTTAATTATTATTAATCTTAAAAATGGAAATTTAATGCACAAGTCAATGATATTTTTTTCATTTAAGGTACGTAGCCGGATATTTGCGAGTTACGCCAGAAAAATGGTAGAACTACGTAAATCACATATTAACAACGGAGTAGAAAATGTGGGAAGTCGGTAATTTGTTAGATGATATTGAACCAATTATTATAAATATAAATAATCCAGATAGTGATAACGATGGTGATAGTGATAGTGACAATACAGAGGCTATATTATATTATATCTATACATTGCTCTTGTTTTTTTTATAAATTTTCTTTGAAAACCAATTTTGTCACAATGCTATATTACAATAGCCGGATTTGTTTGTGAGAGGTGCATAAATGCACACGTTTGCGGAGACATAGCATCGCTGGCGCTGTTTGCCATAAGCGCTGTACTGCACTCTCACCCCCGAACGTTGTATAGAATTAATCATAAGATGCCGTTATGCGCCATTATTCGTACAACAGTTGTCAAATTTTCAAACGGATTGGGTATAAACACGTCATTACTATCGATACAAGTAAACAATTTGGACATTTTCTTAATCATGAATAAAAGCGAGTTCCGTGCAGTGATAAAACATTTCTTTTCAAACGCTTAAATGCTAAACAATTAAAAACGAAGTTCATGGTGAGTCTTCGCATTCGTATGCAACAGTTGCAAACTGGGTTGCTAAATCTAAACGTTCCGGCAGACCAAAGACAGCTACCGATGAACAAACAACTGAAAAAGTCCATGAAATCGTGATGAAGGATCGCCGAATAAAGTTGAGAGATAACGGAGAAAACCATTTCATACGACCGTGTACCTTCCATCTTTCATCAACATTTGGGCATGAGAAAGCTTAGTGCTAGATGTGTGCCGCGTCTGCTGACAATCGACCAAAAACGAGTTCGAATGACCATTTCTCAGCAATGTCTAGCCATGTTCAAACGTAATGAAAAAGATTTTTTGCGACGTTTTATAACTGTTGACGAAACGTGGATTCACCACTATACTCCGGAGACTAAGGAGCAGTCAAGATCCACGAAGTTGTCTGCTTTCAATGGCTGTCAAACCAAAGTAAATAACGCAGCTTGCTCAAAATTTGACAGTAGTCTATTAATAGACGACAGCTGACGGGATTAGTGTTGCATTTAAAATTACTGCGCGGGAAATTAAAAAGTCACTGACTTGTCATACTACCCTCGTATGTAGACAAATAAATACGATTTTCTCCAAAAAAATGTTTTTTCCGTCTTGTTCTAAAAATGTATCGATCTATCCTCGTATGATATATTTCTTTAAAAATACTATTTAGTTACTTGGGACACTTCACTGAGACGGGGCTCGAATGTATATATATATATATATATATATACAGGGTGGCGCATTAGTGTGACAAAGTCCCATATCTCCTTTATTTAAAGAGATACAAAAAAAAATTAAATACAAAAGTTGTAAGATATGTTCTGGTGCATACTCCAAAAATATTTTTAATTATACAGGGTAGATCACAAAAGCTTAGAAGTAATTTTAAATTTTTTTTTAAATAGAAAACCCTATATATTATTACATATTTAGATACATTTTATGTATAATGTCCTATACCTAAGTCTAACCGTTTTTGACAAATTTCAAATTGTTTGTCAAAAATGACGTTTGCAGGCCAAAACATAGGTGGAACTCTTTTGTAAACGAAGCCTTTATCAATTAGTTATGGTTGGTTTCCTTGGAAATGGGGACCTACTCTAATGGGCTGTATTGATATTTTTGTAATACATCCATACAGGGTGATCAAAAATGGACAATAAAAAGTAGATTCAAAAAACCTATAAAGTCATTTTTTTTAATGGAAACCCCCTATTTTTTAATTCTATGTTATTTAGCATTAAAAATAAGGGTGACTTTGTATAAGAGTGTATATTCCAAAAAATTGTAGTTTTTGAAATAATGACAATTTAACATTTTTTTATTGTAAAAAGGCTATACGGTCTTCAAGTTTTGTTGTTAGTTGGCCGTGGCGGCGGGGCGCGGCGAAACAAAAAAATCGAGGACTTCAGATCGAAATATTACAATTTATTGAACCCCATATAAATAATTATTTTATTAAACGAACTTAAAGTAAAGACAATATTTTTTTGATTCAACAAATTATGTCCTAATCCTAATTATAAACTTAACACCTCTAATGTAACTAAACCTGTAACTAATTATACAGACAAAAGTACTAGAAACACGTCAAATACGTACTACCTAATAAGTTGTTCGAAATGTCCGCCTCTTTCTTGAATACACAATGCAATACGTCTCTCAAATTCGCTGCTTAAATTTCTACACATTCCAACACTAATGTTTTGAAAACAGTTTCTAATCCTAATCTTCATGTCTTCCTTTGTTGTAGGCGGTATTTTATAAACCTGCTCTTTGACGTACCCCCATATGCTAAAGTCCATTTTAGTAAGATCTGGGGATCTAGCAGGCCAAGCAACAGGCCCTCACCTCCCAATCCAACATTCTGGATATCTAGCATTTAAAAAAGTTATTATCGGACCTGTTTGATGTACTAGGGCCCCATCATGAAGAAACCACATTTCTTGTTGCGTATCCTGTGGCACTTGACGCAACAAATTAGGTAGATGGTTTTGCAGAAAGTCTAAGTATACTTCCCCTGTTACTCGTTGATCAAAAAAATATGGTCCAATTACATGATTACCGACAACACCTCCCCCAACATTTAAAGACCATCTAGTTTGAGAAGTATATCTTACAAAATGTGGATTTTCGGTACACTTCCGTTTCTGTGAAACGTGGCCTCGTCTGTAAATACAATCAAATGAACAAAATTTCTTTGTTGGTTTATTTTGTTTTGAGCCCATTGACAAAATTCCAGTCGTCTTTGATAATCTTCAGGAACCAACTCTTGAAGTAGTTGAATGTGATAGGGGTGCATTTTTTGAGACTTCAATATCCGCTGTACCGTACGTCGTTCAACACCAACCTGCTGAGAAATGGGTGGTTGTCCAATATATGGATTTTGGGTAACTGTTAATGGTACATTTAATTGATTTTCCTCAGTTTGTGCACGTTTTTCCCTAGTATTTTTTTCATATAACACATTTCCAGTTCATTCAAAACGCTCCAAAAGCTTTTCAAATGCCCTTCTTTCAGGTTGCCCTCTCTCTGGAAACCGTTGTTGATACAGTCTTCTTGCTAAGAGCGTATTCTTATCACTAGCTTCCAAAACAAAAATCATATCAACCATCTCGGCTTGCGAAAAATTCATTATTTACAATTTTAGTTCAAGTTTTAAATCAATTTGCTATAAAATACACTAATGCATCACACAAATTATCAACTGACAATAAATAATGACGTTTCTGATGATCTCTATTATTTTTATATGCTACGCCTCGCCGTCACGGCCAAATAACAACAAAACTTGAAAGCCGTATAGCCTTTTTACAATAAAAAAATGTTAAATTGCCATTATTTCAAAAACTACAATTTTTTGGAATATACACTCTTATACAAAGTCGCCCTTATTTTTAATGCTAAATAAGATAGAATTAAAAAAATAGGGGGTTTCCATAAAAAAAATGACTTTATAGGTTTTTTGAATCTACTTTTTATTTTCCATTTTTGATCACCCTGTATGAATGTATTACAAAAATATCAATGCAGCCCATTAGAATAGGTCCCCATTTCCAAGGAAACCAACCAGAACTAATTGATAAAGGCTTCGTTTAGAAAAGATTTCCACCTATGTTTTGGCCTGCAAACGTCATTTTTGACAAAAAATTTGAAATGTGTCAAAAACGGTTAGACTTAGGTATACATAAAATGTGTCTAAAATTGTATGTAGAATCTAAATATGTAATAATATATAGGGTTTTCTATTTAAAAAAAAATTAAAATTACTTCTAAGCTTTTATGATCTACCCTGTATCATTAAAAATATTTTTGGAATATGCACCAGAACATATCTTACAACTTTTGTATTTAATTTTTTTTGTATCTCTTTAAATAAAGGAGATATGGGACTTTGTCACACTAATGCGCCACCCTGTATATATATGTATATATATATATATATATATATATATATATATATATATATATATATATATATATTATAATTACACATTGGGCCAATTATGGTGTATAATTATTATTACATCTTAGATAGATATAATAATGTTTTATGTTTTACAAGAAATGATCTAAATACTTATTATCTGTATGTAATACGAAATTTATTTGGCATTCCATATATTTTTGTCGATCATTAGAAAACTAAAGGCCATTATGCTTGCACGCATTAGTAATAAAATAACTTGAAACAAAATCGTATTTTAAATATTTTGATGTATATCCATTTAAAATGATTAATTTGCACATTTTTATAATCTAACATTGAACAGAAACTCCACGTGAATCTCTATTAATAGAAATTTTTTTTTCATTTAAAATAATAGTTTTTAAGGAAGGAATAGTTAAAAACCCTACAACGTATATCTTCGATAATGTTAGCTCTTAAGTATAATTTTACTTAAATTGCTCAATATTGCTCAAAACGGTCAAAAAGCCAAAAACTGTAAGTATACACCAATTTCATTGGGGTAACAGTGAAACGCATTGCTTCGATGGACAAGATCATTTTGCGGTATTGGTTATCGTTGGAATCAGTTATATGTATAATTTTACTTCCACATCCAACGGATGGGAAGTACCGTATCGCTAAAAAAATTTTCAAAAATTTTTATTTATTCAATCGCTTTAAAATGTTCGAAAACGTCAAAAACAAAATTTGAGCAAAAAAAAAGCTTGTCTGTGTGTGTGTGTGTGTGTACTCCATAACTTTCGAAGGATTTAACATATCAACTTGAAATTTGGCACACATATAGACGTCAGGGGATAACTACCCCTTCTGCAAATCTTTATTTTTTTATATTTTTTTACTTTTAATATGTAATTAGTAATATAATTGTAAGTATTTTTTATCCCTATAATTTTTCTGTACAACAAACAGTTTACAATATATTAGCAAAAACAGTCACTTTAAAAAACAGGTTTTTCCTAAATATCTCCGGAACTACTTAACATATTCAAAAAGTGAAAAGACCATTAGATGGGAAATAAAATTTCTCACAAAGTGTTTTTTTCAATTTTTTCGAAAATGTTGTCATTTTCGAAATATTTACAAAAAAATAGATTTTGGTATCCGTCCACACGATTTTTTTAAATTTTGGCAATATATAGAAAATCAAATTTCTGATCGAAAAGAATTCTTGTAATTTTTTTTAAGTTAATAGTTTTCGAGTTATTTACAAAAAAAAGGATTTTTAAAATTTATGTTTTTTTTTGCTAATATCTTGAACTTAGTGTGAACACGATTTATCAAATAGCTCCATTCTTCTCTATCAAGAATGTTAATGGTCTAGGCATAGACGCAACCAGGTTTTGGCAATACTGTTGTATTAAATTTTTCCATTCCATATTTATGGCATTTAGGTTGGTATAAAATAAACGACATTGATCTAACTGTGAGTATTCTTGTCCCTATAATTTTTCTGTACAACAAATAGTGTAAATGTCATTTTGACAGCATAATTTAAATTTTTGATGTGGAAGTATTGATACAATTTGCAGCGTTTTTAATTTTGTTTGCAAAATGATAAATGCGCTTTGCATTTAGGCAACAATTAGTTTTATCTGGTTTTTAGCATTAAACGAAGTTTTACAGTTCCCCTTCATCAAATTAGTAATACTGCAAACTTTTCCGGAAGTTATGAGTATTTGTATTACTTTATGGTGCGATTACTTACTGCTTTTACTACTCTCGACGACCTGAGCTTTATCTTTTAGTTAAAGCATAAAGATATGTGTGTGTACAATTTTATAATCCCAAAATGCTATTTGAATTAGTCTAGAGCTAGCACACCAGCTTCTATTTTTGTCAAGTTAATGATCACTAATGAAATGGTAGAAAATGTACAGAGCTGCTTACAGTAACAGCAAAATTTCCAGTTCTAAGCATCGTAACACAATAAAAACCCCTGCCATAATCGGCTTATCCTTTGCTACCTTCGGTATCATAGTCATCTCATAGGGATTTAACCTAAAGTTGCACATAATTGAGCATTATACTTTTTCTTGGTATAATTTAACTCATTTTTGCAGTACAGTTCATAACTATTCCTTTAAATGGTGAGTAATAAAAATAATAACAACATCTGTTTAATTAATTAATCACTTTATTTCGATTACATTACCTATACAAAAAATTAACAACGACGCCTATGAGTTGTGCTTGAAAGCTTAATTTACAACTTCACCTGGTTAGTAAACAAACAATAATAGAAAATAACTACAAATACGCGGTTCAACGCATCAGTGTGTGAGGGTGAAGGGATGAATAACTACCCTTTCGTCTTTCAACGGCCAGGTATAATCACAGTTCACCACAGTTTCCAATCTTCTTGAGATCCATAACATGGTTTTATTCTTGACATTCAGAAACAAGAAGTCATTGGGTGCCAAATCAGGACTGTACGGCAGATGACCCATCAATTCGATTTTTTGAGTGTTCAAATAATCGGTTGTTAGACAAGATGTGTGAGATCTCGCATTGTCGTGATGAAAAACGATCCGACGGCGCTTGTTTGTTTTCCGCATTTCACCGAAGACTTCCGGCAAACAAATAGTTGTGTACCATTCAGAATTGACCGTTCTACGTTCCTCTAAAGGCACAGTTGCCACATGACACTTTAGTTGGGTTTGGTTCATCTTGAAACACCCATACAGTCGATTGCTGTTGAAGTTCCGGCTCGTATGCATATATCCATGATTCGTTACCTGTTACAATCTTATATACGTCTTTTGAAGTACTGCCATTGTACTTCTTGAGCATTTGAGTGCACCAATCGACGCGAGTATCTTTCTGAGATATCGTCAAATTATGTGGGACCCAACGAGAAACCTTTTCATGGTTACATGATCATGTAATATTTTATATATGCTGGTGGAGCTAATGCCTAGGGTTCCCTTAATTTCACAGTATGTCCCATGGCGATCTTGCAATATTATTTTTTGCACAGCATCAATGTTTTCTTGGATAACAACTGATTTTGAACGACCTTCGCGTATTTCATCAGTGAACAAAAGGCGGCCACAATTAACACCGTTATACCAGCGTTTCACAGTAGCAAAGGATGGTGCTTCATCGCCAAATGTGAAAGTAAGTTGATCGATGCACTCTTGTCTTGATAATCCAAGTCGAAAATCGTAATCAATCATCGTAAAAAGTTTTCACGACTTAATTCCATTTCTTTGCTGACACGCAATATTCAAGCAACCGCAAATAACGCTATTGACAAAAAGTTTGAAGTATGTTATTGTCAACAATGTCAGACGTTTGTAGTAGTGGCCCTCGTAAACCTAACTTTTTTCCGGTGAAAATCTAATAAAATGCGCCGTGAATAGCAATTTAAGTGAAGGCCCAGCTAGGCTAATCTGTCATTACGTAGCCTACACAAGGTCCAACTGCAACGACACATCTAAATCGAGTCTAATTGGAGTCTAAAACAAATGTGCTATGTAGCATGATTTAATTGCATAGTCCACAGTACCCTTGAATTCTATCAATAGCATCTATCCAATACTAACGCTTTACTCGTAAAAAACGCAATCTTATCGTTGAAATCTAACTTATTCCACTGATTAAATAATATGCTATTGTTTTATTATATGAGAGAATGATGACATGATTTGCTTTTCTCACCCACCTACTAGAACTAATAGCATTATATATATATATATATATATATATATATATATATATATATATATATATATAATGTATTCAGATAAGAGCTCTTCTCACGCTCAAATAAAAACATTTCAGGGGAAAAAACAAATTAATATTCATTACCAAAACAAATAGTAAGCATAGGTTAACTTAAATTGAATGTAGCAAGGAACAAAGTGCATAATTCAAATTACTCTAAAATGTTGCATATAAATTTAAAGTAATATAAGTTAAACAAAACATGTAAAACTGCACAGTATTTTAATAATAATCCATATTCATATTTACCATTAATAGTACTAACTGTGTGCCATTATTTTGTATCACTAATACTCAAAATTCTTGTCTATGTTGTTGATTCTAAGAATATGGTAATGTAGTGATGAACTACGTTCTATATTTTATAATGTATTCTTTCATTTGCTTTGTTGTTAATTCATTTACTTGGCAAACGCATCATTACCACACACTAGCTAAAATTTAACAGCGGTTTCCTAAAACTTACATAATATGAGCTATTCTACAAATTTAGTGTTTGTTACCTAAATCGCTTTGTTGTTTACCTGTCAAAAGTAACAACAGTTAAGTATCTATCAGCATGAAGTTTCTGACTATTAGAAAAGAAAAATATATAATACATTGTGCAATTACCATAATAAAAAGAAAGTATTAGTATCATGCAATTCATTCCTTATCTTTCTTTGCCTTCCAACCTATATATATATATATATATATATATATATATATATATATATATATATATATGTAGGTATAGAAGGTTATGCAATCCACTTTCTTTTTTCACTATTGCTAAATCGACTTTTTAGCTCATTGTACAACGTTTGACCAAGTTTCGCCAAGATCGGCCACAATGTCTGAATGTGTCGTCTGTGCGACTGTGCGCGTGTGCACGTGTGTGGGTGTGGGTGCGTACGTGCGTGCGTGTGTGTGGATGTATTAGTATCCACGATAACATCAGAAACACAATACGTACGCACTTGAAATTTTGTATTTCAGCTTGTTTTCATTTCGCTTAAAGCTGATTCGATTTTGGGAGTGGCGGAGGGGGGAGTTATTAAGGGCAGTTTCTGGTTTTTATCAAATATTTCAAAAACAGCTGCATACTTCAAAGTAATAAACATATCTAGATATAGACCTTAGACATATCGATTAATTATGTTCTATGCAATTTTTTGATACGACGTGTAATTTAGCGGCAAACAAATTCCTAAGGTGGAATTTAAGTTTAAATTTTCTGAATAACGATTAATTTTATAAGAAAATGTGTAGAAATACTTTTTTAAGAAAATTTAATTTTACCTAATTTTTCTTTATAAAGTTTCTTAATATAACGTAAGGTAAGTCTAAAAATTAATTAAATATGAACGAAAATGGATAAACTGTATTATTGACATCTTATAGAAGCGGGCGGCTTTGGATTTTTTTTTTTAAGATAACGTATTTATGCCTATTAACCTCTATCTGACATGAAGTTTTAAACGTCATTCTGACATACATTATTGTTTTTGTTTTTACAATGTTGCCTGTTTTCGTTATAAACGTATGAAAGAGGTTACATAGGTACCCTAAAAAAATTATAATTAAAATTATTTCATTTCTTTTGATTTTTTAACTTAGCATGTAGATGTCTATTCACCTCTAGCTGACACGATGTTTTAAACGTTTGTTTGACATAGATTATTGTTTTTGTTTTTACAATGTTGCTTATTTTCGTAATAAACTTATTATAAAAGAGGTTGCATAATTATCCTAAAAAAATGTTATTAAATTTATTTCATTTCTAATTTCAATTTTGTAGGTTGGATGGTCGTGTGGTGGGTTCCACACCACACATTTTTTTAAGTCAACATGTATCATGTCTATTAAACTCTATCTGACATGAAATGAAGTTTTAAACGTCATTCTGACATAGATTATTGTTTTTGTTTTTACAATGTTTCCTGTTTCGTTATGAACGTATAAAAAAGAGGTTGAATAGTTATCCTAAAAAAAATATAATTAAAATTATTTCATTCATTTCAATTTCCACTTTGCAGGTTGAAAGGTCGTGTGTTGTTTCACATCAGATATTTTTTTACTAAAACAAAACATTCTGAATCCTAAACATCAAATTATGATAACCTTGAAATCTTTCTCACTAGAATTTATTTAAAGCAAAAAACTGTTTGTAAAGAATAATACTATCTTTTTTATAAATTTACGCTAATAAAAACAAAAATAGTTATGAAAAAAAGTATCATTTTACTTTATAATTATTTCAGCAGAAATATAAAACAAATACAAAACAACATTAAATGAAAAATGTGTTATAACTAATTTTGACAGAGTTTAAAAAAAAACAAAGCTGTATTAAAATATTTCAGAAATAACGAAACTCAATAAACAAAAATTCAATTAATAATTGACTAAACTTTAGATTCTCTAATAATAATGAACACGTTAGCTTTAGTTTTCTTACAAAAAAAAAACAAACAATTAAATGACCTTTTGCGAATGATCTACACATAAATTAAATATGAATAATAATCAAAAATAGGAAAATTAAAAGAAATTATAACTGTTAACTAAATACATAATAATGTCTACAAAAGAATTAATTCGCTTAAACACGTTTTTTTTTTGTTATTAAATTGCTAGAATATTTCGAAGGTTCAATACGTCAAAGGTTTATAACGAGCGCCACGCGATGGACCAAGATGGATTCCGGTTTGATGCAATAATTTAAAAAAAATGTTTATATAGGTATGTAAGTTTCAAGACTTGTCTATGGTAATGCACTTTGTACATTAATTAGATGTGAGTTTAGACTGAAGTAAGCTTTATATGAGACTG